>OY755180.1:5919926-6519926 GCA_963576735.1 Bedellia somnulentella
TGATGATGATGATTTTCCGCCTTTTGTTCAGAGTACTCACATTTTGCTTGGACCTATATTCAGGTGATAGAGGGCAGGCCTGGCACCGTTTCTTACGATTACGCTACAACATGACTGAGTACAACTGAGCCATGTGGGTTTCCTCAAAACGTTTTCCCTCACCGTTAATAACCATGATAAATTAATCACACATCCTCTTAAGTAAATACACATCGACGTAGGTCGAAATAAGGATATGATCTCATTTCGCCTGCATGAGAATCGGTTGAGTTCGCATTGTACTATCAAGGTAACTGTTATTGGCTATACGAGATGCACTAGCTGTAAAGAATTTATCACAAACTAAACATTAGGCATAAAACTACAACTACATATACACAATTAAAATCCAATCTACAGGAATAAAAAGAATAAACAGTAATAAATATCAACATGAAAATTCAACTTCACAGAAATAGTTGCTGCTATTTCATCCTCAGCGATAGAAGTTATTTTTACCTATAAAATGACATATTTTACGACTCCAAAAGCATTACTCAAAGCGGTGAAACTGGTACAGAAATACACCGATATCCCCTAGGATCCTATAAAGCACCTCCACCTAATGGCTTGCCACAGAAAATGCGGCGGAACTGCGTAGCTTGGCTCATTTTATTATATAACCATTATTCCATATTTATAGCCTCGTCAAATCATTTCGAAGGCATTAAGAATGGTTGTTTTTCAATTGTTTTAGAAGATTAGTATAGAAAACTTAAATAACCGATTAGGTTTGGAAATATTCTAAAAACTAACTTCTTTGTTTTGTAGATTTTGTAGAATAAAGGTATATAAGAAAAAGGTAATATAGAATATATAGAAAAAAAAGCGCTTGCAAATTGCATACGAAACAGAAAACGATAGCTTGGAGATTGAATTTTGTTTGTACAAGTGTTTTTTGCAAATCGACGTCTATTATTTCGTGTGATAGCCCGCCCGTTTTGTGTGATAGCGAAATGGCACTACTCTAGACATCCCAGCTTACTGAGGAAGTAAGTAGGACCCCCTAATGAGGCAAGAGTCATAACGAGTACAGATTTTCTTTCTCTATTCTGTCATATCGATTTACGTATCTTATATTATTAGTTTTGCATCAGCCGTTTGGTCTCAAATCTCAATCAATCGACTCTCGTTTCTTATCACAAATTTGGAAAATTTATGAAATTTTGTTAAGGGTTACGAAAATTATTTGATTATTTATGGCATGGCATCGGTACACTGATATATAATACTTTAAAATAGAATAACCATTCTGGTGCTTTCCAGTAAAACATTTAATTAAAGTTTTAAATTACAATTTAGAATTTAGCATAATAATCATATTATATTAAAGTCTCACGTAAAATTTAACCGCAACCTAGAAAATTTCCGCGTAGTGTTGTAATATTTTCCGCCTAGACCTTGTATGAAATAGGAACCTTCTCCTGTTTCCTAGGAAAATCTCTGCGAATATACAAAATTTGCTCATACTGTATTTTGTTCAACGTTTTTAACGAGAAAAATACATTATGGTTTAATATTTACCCGCTTCGTCCGCTATTTGGGTTAATATTAGGTAATTTGTAACATTCGCCCAACTTGTTATAATTACAAAGTTGCTGAAATGAAAATGAAATGTTTCTTTTGTGGCCGCTTAGCTATTATTCTCGATTTTCCGTAAAACGTTTGAATTCAATTTTGAGGGACTCGACCGTTTTATTAATCACAAAATTATTTTGTAATTAATCTTATTGCAAACGATTGAAGAGATTTGAAATCGGTTAATTTAAATAAGCTATGGAACTTTGACAGCCATTTTGTATAAGTATTTTTAATTAAAACAAATTATATAGATAGATACATATACTCACGACTATAAATCTCTAGAAGGGTAGCCAGAACTTCGGAATAAGAAATTCCTCGGCCAATCATGGAAGTTGTGTGGGGATAAGATTGTGAAACAACGCTTTTGGTGATGGGTCTCCAATCGCATCGCCCAAAAATCACTTAAAAACCCCTTAGCCGCCTCTTTTTTGTAAGAGGAAGAAATGGGATAGTGCTACTCTAAGCCGATACTACAAAGCTAAGATTTTTTATTATTTCTAAACACATTGTTAAGACACGGAAACATTTTTTTTGCCCTTTATCGATTTTAACCCATGTCTCTTTGTATCAATGGCTGCTCCATTTTCCACCCAGTTGCCAACGAGGGGGCAGGCCTATCACCGTTTTGTACGCATACACTGGGACATGACATGATTAACTACAACTCAGTCATGTTCGTTACTCCGCGATGTTTTCTCTCACCGTTAACAACCATAATACACAATATATATGACTTCAGAAAAAACACGTTAGTGTAGGCCAAACTCAAGATTTGAAGAATATATAACCTGTTCTTTCAACAAAAACAGCTTGGTCTGTGTCCCCAGCTCAATAAAAGGAAAGAAAATCGCATAATGATATGTCTAAAGTCCAAATAAAATTTTACATAACAAATTGATTTCTTCCTTATAATAATAATTATTATGTTATAACATACAAAGAACTACATATTTGAATTGCTTTTATTATGCCTTTTATTTACATGCTCTGTAATAACTCAGCAACGTAACAACTGTAACTAATACAAACAGTACAACATGATTAATAATATAGGGTTGTCCATTATCGATATATTACTAGGAAGAACAAACAAGGATTACAATCCGATAGCCGTGTAATGCGTAGGTAGTAGTGATGTATGTATCGAATACAATGCTTGTTCTCATGTCAATTTACGATAACTATTGTTTGCTTGTTTAGTGAGAAAAATATATAAGGGATTAAATAACGTTTTAGTATTGCTATTTTGATACTACGCGAATGTTGGCTATAAAAAAGAGGAGCAATACATGCAATGGAAATAAGGTTTATGTACCGTAAGGTTCTGCGAGGAAAAAATAATCATTCATCAAAAAGAGGATGCCAGAGCTGCAAAAGAATTTTTGAAAGCTGTGTGAGGAATGATTGAAAAAAATATCGTGATTTGTTACATCTGTATGATGAGGCGATCTGTTGAGGATTTCTATAGCATAATAATTGCACTCAAAAAAAATGCCTCAGATAACCTACTATTTTGAGTACTAATTCAAAGATATCGGCTATAAATGCGTTTTTGCCGTGTCCATTCACCACCTACCCAATTCACACTGTTTCACTTCATGAATTTCAAGATAGACATTCTGCGAGCGACGTGTCACGCTCACGCCTGTTACTCGTTCAGTTGGGAATTATCTTCTGTTTCTAAATAAAAGACAATCCCAAAAAGGTAGCAGGAGGGACAAAAATTAAAATTAAACAACGTCAGATTAATCTATTTGGTGGAAATAAAACGTTATTCATACATAAAAAATGGAAAGCAATGAAAACGTGAACAGAAAAAATGTATAGAAAATTTGTTTCGTAAATGGGCCTGAATCCGGGTTTTCTGTCACCACAATATCTAGTGTGATCTACACTACAGTCAAATATCACGCGATCTTAAAAGTACCAACGCCATAAGAAAAAGGATATATTGCCTATTTATATTAATTATACTAACTGACCCCCGAAATGTTAAAATGTATAGAAATTTGTTCTATATTTACCGTAAATAGAAAATGCACTTTAAAAGGCAGGAGTCCAAGAAAACTAAAAGGTCATGTTTATAAAAATGTGAAATTGAATAAAGCTTGGGAGATTTTAAAGAGGAGAAAACAGATAATGAATAAATTTACATTCATATGCGCTTAACACAGTTAAAAGCAATTATTTCAAAATAACAAACAGACAATCCAATTTCATTTACCCAAATACATACCTACATACATGTACTCACGGCTATATTTCCCTAGAAGGGGTAACCAGAGCTAAGGAATTATAAATTTCTCAGCCACTTTTGGAAGTTGAGTGGGGAAAAGATGGTAAGAATAAAGGTTTTTGGTGATGGGTCTCCTACCGCATCGCCCAAAAATCCAATGAAAAGCCCCAATACCCTTAGTCGCCTCTTACGACACCCGTGGGTAGAAAGGGGTAGCGACATTCTAAGCCGGCACTACACGGCAATTAGACCCAAATAGTTTATATTAAACAAATTAACAGAATCCAATATAAATACAATATAATTACAAAGTGTATTGTATACCCTTACGTATATATCGAAGTTGTAGCCAAAATTAACTAGGTGACAAGTGACAATATGGCGCTATACGTCTGATGATTGATGTGCGCTGCAATATATCTATTCAAATTAGCCGAATGTTCCGGAAGGAGTTGTAGGTTGTAGGTGTAGGATTAACAGCCTTATGTTCCAATTACAATTACATACATACATATACTCACGGCTATAAATCCCTAGAAGGGGTAGCCAGAGCTAACGAATTAGAAATTCCTCAGCCACTTTTGGAAGTTGCGTGGGGAAAAGATGGTAAAATAAAGGTTGTTGGTGATGGGTCTCCAACCGCATCGCCCAAAAGTCCCTTAAAAAGCCCCAATACCGTTAGTCGCCTCTTACGTACACCCACCGGAAGAAAAGGGGTAGTGCTATTCTAAGACACTACACAGCAAATATACAATTACTATTGAATTTATACCTTGAAAGATATTTCTGTTGTTTTATGTCACTTAGGTATTATGTTTAAGTACAAATGGTGTAAACAATACGAAATAACATAGATATTTAAAAAGATGTTGATAAAAGTATAAAAAAGAAGCGTTTTTACCGTTGCTTGGTTAAAATAAGCAACTGCAGGGTTTTATAAAACCACTTGAACAAAATACGCTTATAGTATGTAAATAAAGCCTTACTGACTTGATAAAAATACTCTAAATAATATCTCGGCAGTTTGTGGCTTTTTAGTTTATACTTATTTTTATTTTTACTTTTCCGTTTCTCAATTAGGTGTGTAGAAATTTAACCAATGATAGCGCGAATTAAAGTTAAAATATCGTATCGTACAGCCCTAAAAATTGATAGTTTTTTCGTATGCACGATGCAATAATGAAAATGAAACTACTACAGTAATTCTACACAGTTCAACTAAATTAATATTTAAAAGGGGCTTGCATACAAAAAACATATTTCTTAACATAATTTAAATCTTTTTGTTCATGAAAACCTCATGTGGGGATTATTACTAATAAATAAAGAATAAATAAAGGAAAGAAAAATTTCGACACAGGCGGGATTCGAACCCGCGACCTCGGGTATACGCCCCCGTCGCTCTTGCCAATTGAGCTACCGTGTCAATGGCTGCCAGCGCGAAGGTCGCGGGTTTGAATCCCGCCTGTGTCGAAAAAATAATAATTTTACTTTCCTTTATTTATTCTTTATTTATTAGTAATAATCCCCACATGAGGTTTTCATGAACAAAAAGATTTAAATTATGTGATAGCTAGGCGTTTTCAACATTTGTATTCTATCTGAAAAGATAGACAAGTGGCCTTCCGAATGCGTAAAAAATTCAGAGGTAGGAAACGCAAACACTACTAAAACGTGTAAAAGAAATAAAGGATAGAAGAATTTCGCGCTGGCAGCCATTGACACGGTAGCTCAATTGGCAAGAGCGACGGGGGCGTATACCCTAGGTCGCGGGTTCGAATCCCGCCTGTGTCGAAATTTTTCTTTCCTTTATTTATTCTTTATTTTTAGTAATAATCCCCACATGAGGTTTTCATGAACAAAAAAATTTAAATTATGTGATAGTTAGGCGTTTTCAACATTTGTATTCTATCTGAAAAGATAGACAAGTGGCCTTCCGAATGCGTGAAAAATTCAGAGGTAGGAAACGCAAACACTACTAAAACGTGTAAAAGAAATAAAGGATAGAAGAATTTCGCGCTGGCAGCCATTGACACGGTAGCTCAATTGGCAAGAGCGACGGGGGCGTATACCCGAGGTCGCGGGTTCGAATCCCGCCTGTGTCGAAATTTTTCTTTCCTTTATTTATTCTTTATTTATTAGTAATAATCCCCACATGAGGTTTTCATGAACAAAAAGATTTAAATTATGTGATAGTTAGGCGTTTTCAACATTTGTATTCTATCTGAAAAGATAGACAATTGGCCTTCCGAATACGTAAAAAATTCAGAGTTGGGAAACGCAAACACTACTAAAACGTGTAAAAGAAATAAAGGATAGAAGAATTTCGCGCTGGCAGCCATTGACACGGTAGCTCAATTGGCAAGAGCGACGGGGGCGTATACCCGAGGTCGCGGGTTCGAATCCCGCCTGTGTCGAAATTTTTCTTTCCTTTATTTATTCTTTATTTATTAATATTTCTTAACAGTTCTTATAGACAAATGTTTTATAGCATAAATGACGTTTTAGCAAATTACAGACTATAGTAGTATGAGCGTGCAAAGCGGTGATAGGACTGCCTTCTTCCTCACGAATTACCTATCCAGACAGGAGCCATCAATCAAAAGTATTAGTATCTCTGCTATCTCTATGGAATATAAAGCGTAAACTAGGAGATAGAGTAAGAGACTACCCTAACGTATGGGTATGACGCTCTGCCATACCCGAGCGGGGCGCCTGTGTCGAAATTTTTCTTTCTTTTATTTATTCTTTATTTATTAAAGGTAGTAATGATTGAATTGAATGATTTTTGGTGACGGGTCTCCAACCACATCGCCCAAAAATCACTTAAAAAGCCCCTACACCCTTAGTCGCCTCTTACGATCACCCACGGGAAGAAATGGGGTAGCGTTATTCTAAGCCGACACTACAAGGCAATCCTAATTTCTGTACATCCAAATATTAAATTTAAAGACAGATATTAAAATATTTTCATTATACTACTCATTTAATTAAACATGGAACTAAAACAAAACCATACAAAACGATTCCTTTGAACTGTCAATTACATAACATTTACAAGAGCTAACGATGCAATCAACATTTTAGCTCGTCTGGCCTCTCTCGTAAACATTATATTCAAAAGCTGCAACAATAGTTAAACTTTGGCCGACCCAATTCTTGTGCAAACACATCGGGATAATAATTTACACGAGACGGAAACCATCAGTCATTGAAGGCGTGCAACATACGGGACGTAGTTGATATTTTACTGTGTTTGAGTATGTAAGTATGTGGAGTAATGTGTGCTAGAGGATGTGTGACCGAAATGTAATAATGATTTCAGGAAGATTGTATAACTTTAATGGTATAAAGAAATAATATCGATGACAAACATAATAATAATAACAGTATTGCTAAGTATTGGCTCAGAATAACACTAACCCTTTGTTTCTACGGATGGCGTTAGGGGCAAATTAGGGTTTTGGTTTTATCAAAGCGAATAGAGTAGAAATACATAAGATGTCCCCATAATAGTAGTTCTTATAAATTAAATGTAAGCCTATAGGTTTTCTTGGTTAGACTAAAATAACAATCTTATACATGCCAATTTCAAAAAACCTGAATTTCGAATTCCTTAGCTCTGGCTACCCCTTCAAGGGATTTAAAGCCGTGAGTATATGTATGTATGTATGTTCAAAAAACCCTATTTGTACTTTAGCGGTGAGAATATAATAATAGATGACATATAATAACAGACGTGACAAAATTTTATGACGATGTTTTCTTAAGTTTCGTTTTAAAAATGATAATGTGCTAACATGTGTATTCGATATCATCACGCAAACAGATTTATCGAACCACTTTAGTCTGTGGTAGGTAGCTTTTAAATAAAGAACACAGTTTTTTCATAAAAGAAAGTTGCCAGTCAAGACTATCCCATTACCATGGATAATAAAAATTAATCGCTAAAAAGACGACGCGAGATATGAACGATGAATCACTACCTATCTCGTTTTAACTTGAAGTAATGACAACTAACAAAGTCAGTGTTCTTTCTCGGAAACTCCTAACGTCTTTTATATCTATGCTGAAAGCACATAAGTCATTTCAGCCATTTCTGTGAGTCTTTCATGCTTTCATGCTTTCATAATTTCCACTGAAGTCGTTAAGTAAAATGTGTTTTTATATTTACATTGTCAGGTTATTCTAAATAATGATACACTTGGGAATATGGGTTATAGTTTTATTTGTATATTTTAATTTTACTAATAGAAATATTGATGTATTACTCGTTCCTTGTAAAAACCTTGAAAGCTTAGTGGAAAAATGCCAGAGATACTTAGACTCATAGGTTCGATTCCTGTATGGCGTTTACTGCATAGTGTTAGCGCAATGGTTGTTTGTAGAAAGTTAGGAGGCAAACTGTCACCAAAAGTATTAGAATATTAATTCCAAATATACTCCTTATTTTGATAATATAAAGTATTAATATTTTCACTTTTATTGATGGCCTCATCGTTATCACTGACAAAGACAAGTCATCTACTTATAAAAAAACCGAATCGGCCCAGGCGTCGAGTCATCGGTGAACCTACATAAAAAAACGAATTGATAACCTCCACCTTTTTTTGAAGTCGGTTTAAAAGTATGAGAAACCTTCTCACATGAATTTTATAAGTTTTGCCTTGCACTAGCAGAACCCATTTGTCTCATTTCATAAACCTGAAATGAAATACATTTGAATCTCAAATTATACTGACTTTACATTCATTAAAAGAGCCAGATAATTATCACAGAACACCCTTTTGTTCTGAAAACATTGTTCGCATTTTAAAGAGACAAAAAACGCAATTTGTTTCGGCGGTAATGGTTCTGCAGTGTGACTGCATATATTTTCATAACATTGTAACGGGGAGATAAAACTATCACTATTACAGTGTTAAATGAATTTGAATTTGTATTCATGAAGTTGTGTACCATGTAGTTTTATGCTTGTAATAGATTTAGAGTGCTCCGAGATTGATAATTTGAATTTCGCAGTATCTTTCGGTTTTAGAATATCTCTTAGAATAATTGTTAAATAATACCATACCATATGGTCTTGAATCTACTCCGTATAAGTCCTTCGTATAAGGTGTTTTGACTAATACTGTCGTCCGTGATATTTAATCTTTATGTAATTTTACTAGAATAATTGAATATGTTGTTTTATTTAAAAAAGAAATTATCATAAAAGAAGAGGTTGCGTTTAATCATATTAATATATTAATGTGGTATTGTAAAATGTATTTTTTTATTCGAATGGAAGTGTTGATTCTGGGTCGACGTTGGTTTCACAGTTAGATTATTTTATCCTTTGATTAAAACAATTGTTTTATCGAAATTGTATTTTTGAGGTTGAAATGGTTAATTGCTTATTTTAAACATTCACATGTTTGATGTTTGTAGTATAAGCCTATAATTTTACTTAACTTATGAACAATAGTTATTTTTGAATAATGTTTTAAAAGGGTGATAGAAGATTTATCTTTTCCCTTGACCAAACAGATGTGGGATATTAAATTAATACAAAGGACAAAAGAATGTCGTTGATATCACCTCTGAACAATTTTTGAGCTCTTTTTTCATCAGAGCACACCCAAAGTGTTCCCAGTTTAGAACAATGGCACGATTTATAAAAGTTTGGATCACAAACGATGGGATCTTGAATTATTTGGTGACTGCATTGTTTGTAAATGAGCTAAAGAATACAACAAGAACAAAACTAATTATAATGACGTACTCTTTGAAGTTCAGCCAATCACAATTGAGTTACATTATTTATCTCGCAACAGTTTATTTGGTGAAGATTAACATTTGAACCTCATTTGAATGTAAAACGCTCATGGATGGGTGGAAATAATCAAGGGCTTAATTACTTCTTCGAGCAATTGCATTTGAATTGCAAGGTAAGATATACAAACAGTTTTTGGAACCCATTGAGCTCGAGTAGACTTGTTTTTTATTTATTTAATAATAAACTGGGTTTTAAGTGTGTAGACTAATATTAACTGAATAATATGATTATTGATAAGATTAGAAAAACATGAACCGTAATATTTTAAAGTAAGCATTTAATAATTGCGTTAGTATAAGTATGTATGTAACGACCTTTCCCAATTTTACATTTTCAATTAAACAATTATCCAAAACTGTGAATATATATTTATTGTGCTGTGATTATAATTTTTTGTGCAATTTTTATTGAAATTTATGTAAAGTGTAATATTTGTTACTATTTAGCAATTTATTTGATGTTGTAATTGTAATGTATGAACAAGTTTCACTATCATAATAATCTGTCCTCCCTTCCTCAAACAATCCTTTCGTTACACAACACCCATCGTGGATTTTGTAACAAGTTATATGCTATCTAATAATTAAGTAACAAATCAATGCCTCAACCTAGCATTGTGTTTGTTACAGGAAATGACGGGATTATTATTGTTCCTCAAGTATAGTGCGAACAATCAATATGCCATGAAATTGTATAGAATGTGTATTGATTTGTGGCACATAATGTTTCGCGGTCCATTGCCGCTGATGTACGCTTCACAGAACACTGGTTCAAGACGATTACGTCCCAACCAGTAATAGATTATGTTCATTATAATAAGCTCATTGTCTCGCAAATCATAACGAAAGACAATTAATTCAAATGTTTGGTTTTGGAGTGGATTGATTGTTTTGTCAATACAGTTGTTCTGCAATCGAATGCGCCGAAGTCAATGAAAACATGTTTACTAAGGAGAGAAATTGACGCTCAAAATAAAGGAAGTTTTTGCGTTGGAATTTAGCAGCTTGCGTTCTAAATATTTTTATATAATTGTTTCTTTAATTTGATATTTTAGACGCTACAAACGGTTGAAAGGGTAAACCGACGAACTGGTACTATATAGTACGTGCCAGGGTTGGTGTCATTTTACTATTCTAGTAGTGCATTCTAGAGCTGAAATATCAGAAGATTTCTAAGGAGCGCATCCTTGGGAGTTCGGTAACTTTAGCCTTAGACTCTGAACTCGGGTGGGGTTGATTTCTTCGGAGGGCAGGGAATTGCCTTTTGGATTTTGCCATAGTGTATATGATACTCGTATTTCAAATATTGTTACTCATAATCCGTATCTAATATTTATAATTCAAGACACCAAAACTGCAAATCATAAAATATACCAGATATGACATGATTTAATGTGATACTTTGCGTGTCGGTTGTATATTAAATATCAAAAATCAGATTCATCCATCCGCGAAGCCATAAAAATGATATCAATATACGTAATTTATGCCTGCGGTCGCATCGACACATCGTAAATAGGCAATGAAGTGGTAATATTGAGACCTCCTATATATGGCCAATTTATAATTCACAGCAATGCGGAGGCATTAACGGAATTAAAACGATATTTCGGCTGACATTTTCGAATTTCGAGCGCCCGATTTTCTGAGCAAATGTTTGCAGAGCTTCGTCATTGGCGTATTGCTTTTGAACGTGGAATTCTTAGCTTTTAAACTTTAGTCGGTAATATGATTGGTTGAGAGAATTTGTAGTTGGATTAGGTTTGGTGCGGTAATTCGTATTAATGAAGTGACTAATAAATAAAGGAAAGAAAAATTTCGACACAGGCGGGGAACGAACCCGCGACCTCGGGTAAACGCCCCGACGCTCTGCCAACTGAGCTACCGTGTCAATTGGCTGCCAGTGCGAAATTCTTCTATCCTTTATTTCTTTTACACGTTTAAGTAGTGTTTGCGTTTCCTACCTCCGAATTATTACTAATTCGAAAGGCCACTTGTCTACCTTTTCAGATAGAATGCAAATGTTGAAAACGCCGAACTATCACATAATTTAAATCTTTTTGTTCATGAAAACCTCATGTCATTCTTTCCTTTATTTATTCTTTAATTATTAGTAATAATCCCCACATGAGGTTTTCATGAACAAAAAGATTTAAATTAATGAAGTGAGTTATAAGTATTCCGTATTTTCAAATGATGCCGTGATAACCCATCAGCGAAGATCCTTTACATCCTCGACTTCTAACAGTAGCTGGCATGGTTCATTTTAAATACTGAAACCTTTGGCCAATTAAAAACTCAGGCCTTGCTTTGCCTTTGAAAGATTGCCAAACGGGTGCTCAACGCAAGTTTGTATGGAGTTTTTACTTAGTTTGAGAATGAAAATTATTTACACTACCCGTTTTGAAATAATGACGAGATGTTGAATAGTAATTGACGAGATCCGTGGCCTAGTAAGTAGATGACTAGCTCCTGGTTCCGAAGGTCGTGTGTTTGAATCTTGCTGAGAGCATTCATTTATATAATGAATTTGAATATGTGTTTCTTAGTCTTGAAAATTATTTACAAGTGTATTATATATACATAGATATACTTACGGCTATAAATCCTTTAACGGGGCAGCCAGAGCTTTGGAATGGTCAATTCCTCAGCCACTTTTGGAAAGTTGTGTGGGGAAAAGATGATAATAATAAACGTTTTTGGTGACGGGTGTCCAACCACATCGCCGAAAAATCACTTAAAAAGCCCCTATACCCTAAGTCGCCTCTTACGATCACCCACGGGTAGAAATGGGGTAGAGTTATTCTAAGTCGACACAACACAGCAAAGCCGACACTACACAGCAAGACCATATATTATAATATTTAAAATAATGGCTAATAATGGATTATATTATTGACGACATCCGTGGTCGAGTGGATAGGTGACTAGCTTCTCGGTCCGGAGGTTGCGGGTTCGATCTCCGCTGAGGGCAACATTTATGTGATGAGCATAAATGATTGTTTCTTAGTTTTGGGTGTTTTTATATATTTATATAAAGTGTGGTGTGAAAGATGATATTGTAAGAAAGATAGAAAAAAGAATGTTGAGATGGTTTGGGCACATAGAGAGGATGGATGATAGAAAATTGGTGAAAGGGATCTATAGAGCTAGTGTGGATGGTAATATTAGCAGAGGTCGACCACGGAGAACACACTTGGACCAAATTGAGAGTGTGCTCAAAAAGGCTGGCATCCGAAGTATGAAGAATAAAAGAGCATGTATGAAAAGATTGATGGATGTAAACGAAGCTAGAGAGGTTTGTCAGGATCGTACGAAGTGGCGATCAATAGTCTCTGCCTACCCCAATGGGAACTAATGGCGTGAGTATATGTATGTATGTATGTATAATATTAAGTATATCGTTGAGTTAGTATCCCATAATACAAGTTCTACTTAGTTTGGGGCTAACTTGATCTGTGTATAATATGTGTATAATTATGTAAAATGATGATTTCATTTTTACTGTATCCTATTTAATTTTACATAATATCATCAACGCTCACCTTTGAAAGTTAGTTTTCAGGGTACTAATACGCACGTTGTTCATAACTCTTTTTTATATTCATTATTCTCCATAAATTACGTATATTTGCTGAAATCGAATATTTATTTCGGTAGTAAATACTGTTCGTATATCCTCTACCCTCATCATTTACAAAGTTGACACCTGTTCGTCGCACTGCAACGGAAACCATCTTAATTAATTTCATAGCTCCCATCCAATGCCATATATCCGCTGCGCTATTGTTAATTTACTTTCATATTAGAGACTTTATGAAATATTGTTGGTAATCCTTCTTTCTGTATATTGACGGTTAAGAAAAGCACTTATACATTTCTTTCTGTGGGTATCATTCGAGGCGGCTTAGGTTTTTTTAAGTGATTGCTTAGCAGATTGACAGTAAATTGGTAAAAGAGATCTATAGAGCCAATGTGGAAGGTAATGTTAGTAGAGGACGACCTCGGAGGACACATTTGGATCAAATAGAAAATGTACTCAAAAAGGCAGGTGTCCGTAGTACGAAGAATAAAAGAGCATGTATGAAAATATTGATGGATGTGAATGAAGCTAGAGAGGTTTGCCAGGATCGTACAAAGTGGCGATCGATAGTCTCTGCCTACCCCAATGGGAACTAACAGCGTGAGAATACGTATGTATGTATGCTTAGCAAACTTGCTGGAAACCCTTGCCAACCATACTTAATGCTACAATCTATGCCCATCACAACCTCCAATAGTGGCTGACAGATTGCCAGTTCTGAAGCCTTGGCTACCCCTTTTGGGATATCTACCCGCGAGTATATGTTCTTTTATCGAGCACATTTCAACCATATCAAAAGTGAGGGTTATCGCTAAAATATTTGAGATGTGAATCAAAATGTTGTTTACTTATTTATAAATCAGATCTTTGTTTACTTCGTCATTAACTCTGAAAGAGGGCATTTAGCGTGGTTCCTTTGTAAAGCGAGTATTGTTGGCTTAGCACTCGGAAGCTGTTGTTGCTTTTCTATAGATTTATTTTGAGGTGATTTGTTTTGTACAACCATGCTAGGTCAGTGGGGAGCATTACTGCCTCTCAAATCATTTTATTGTTAATTAAAAGTTAAGCTGTTGGAAGCTGTGTAGTGTCGGCTTAGAATAGGTGACGTAAGAGGCGACTAACGGTATTGGGGCTTTTGAAGGATTTTTGGGCAATACGGTTGGAGACCCATCACCAACAACCTTTATTTCACCATCTTTTCCCCACGCAACTTCCAAAAGTGGCTGAGGAGTTTCTATTTCTTTAGCTCTGGCTACCCCTTCTAGGAATTTATAGCCGTGAGTATATGTATGTTGTTATTAATTTACGTTTACCAAAAATACTTGCTTTCTTTCTATATGTAAATAAAGGATGATGTTTGAAGGTACTGCAAACTCACCAGTACTGCCCAACAATCACTTAAAAGACCCTAATACCCTTAGTTGCCTTATACGACACCTACGGAAAGGAATGGGTTCGTGTTACTCTAAGCTGACTCTGCACATCTAAATAAATAACATAGAAGGGGTAGCCAGAGCTAAGGAATTATAAATTCCTCAGCCACTTTTGGAAGTTGAGTGGAAAAAAGATGGTAAAAATACAGTTTTTTGGATCACCAAAAAGCTGTATTTTTCACCCATCAGGGTCTCCAACCGTATCGCCCAAAAATCCAATAAAAAGCCTCAATACCCTTAGTCGCCTCTTACGACACCCGTGGGTAGAAAGGGGTAGCGACATTCTAAGCCGGCATTACACGGCAAATAAATAAATAAATGAGTAAGATATTGAATGAATGTTCCTCGTATTGTAACAATGTGTCAAATAGTAGTCGAATAAAGTTATAAGATGATGGATCAGCAATTCATAGCAATCAATCTTTATTTACGTCTTCTTCGATACTTTTTCGGGAGAAAAACGATGCAGGTAACAATAAATAAAGTTCTGGTATTAGGTATGTTTCGGAATAAAATACAAAGGCGTATGATGCTTTAGAAACGTTAACCTCTTAGGTTGAAAGAGTAAAGCGTAAATGGTATATAAAATGTGAATACACATACATCTTTACAAAAATTAAAAAAGAAAAATAAAAACTCCAAATTAAAAACTAAACAGAAAAATTAAATATTATTATTTTTTATTTAAAAAAGAACCGCCTTCAAAAATCCAACTGAAAAGTATAAAATAATTTTTATTTATTTTATTATGTACAACTCTATTCAACTTCTTCTTTTTGAAGTCGGTGCCAAACCAATTTTCATGACAAAAAAGAACGAATATTAGTGGCCCGCCCAAGTTGAGTGAGTTCTCCACCCCATCAGCGTATGTCATCCTTATAAACCTTCCTTTTTAATCAATTAATAAAAAAAATCGCATTAAAATTCATTTCGTAGTTTTACAGATTAAAGTATACATAAGGATGTCCGTATATCCCAGACAGGGAGAGAGAAAGCGACTTTGTTTTATTCTATGTAGTGATTTAGATTCTCGATCGTCTTTTTACAAAGTGTTAGAAGTATTGGTTGTGCCAACTCGGTGCATGCATGTCTCTGTGGAATTGTTAATTCCGTTAGTTTGAAATCTGATAATCTTACATAACCTAACCTAACGTTAGTTTACTATCTCGCTATCTATCTAAAATTATAATTTACTAGTATTTACAGTTTTACGGTGACATGTACATTATGATAATTTCTCTGCGGAGTGCGACGCATGCACACCAGGCTAAGCACCGCTCACTGTCCCCCAATTCCATCCTTTATAAAGCGACGTCGTTTGCGAGCGGAAGAAATTTCTTGATTTTTGAGCGCGATTGTGTTACCTACTGTTGTTGAGGCACTATCGATTGATTTATTATTCGTATGGTTTTCTCTATGTAGCAATTTTCATTTTGGATTTGTCTGTTTGGCACCGACTTCAAAAAGAAGAAGTTGAATAGAGTTGTACATAATAAAATAAATAAAAATTATTTTATACTTTTCAGTTGGATTTTTGAAGGCGGTTCTTTTTTAAATAAAAAATAATAATATTTAATTTTTCTGTTTAGTTTTTAATTTGGAGTTTTTATTTTTCTTTTTTATTTTATACTTTTTAGTGATAAGTTCTTAAATCACTCTCAGTTTTTTTAGTGAATTTGTGATAGTTTTTGAGAGATAAGTTTTACTGTCCGTTTATTTTATAGTTTTTTTAACAGGTAGTTATAATATTTGTTATTACGGCTTTAGCTTACTTGTTACTAGTAAAAGTCGCGTAAGGGAGAACGAAACACCCATCGAAAAAAAACAAAGACTTCAGCAGGGCAAGAACGAGCCGTATTTAAACTAGTTATCGCGTGGGATAAAGCAGCCATCTTTTACGCACTTACTTAGTATCGTATACTGCCATCTCATTCTAACCGTTATCGTGTCGATAACTCGTGCTTGCCCTTCAGAATGAGAGAGATCGTCAGCGTGCTGCTCTTGCTGCCTAAACAGATGAGCAAAGAGAAGTTCACCTATTACAAATGAAACACTCTTATATATATGTAGCGTTGAGTCGAGTAAAATTCCTTGATGAGATGGCTTTAAGTGATATAGATTCAAAGAAATTACTTAAATGGTTAAGACCATTCCGAAAGCGCGAAATTCCCCATGACGAAAGCGCCTTGATTGAAATGACCAGGATGAAAAACATGATGTTGCAATATATATTTTTTCCTTTAATATAGATAAGAGTAATTTATTCATGTTTTTATATACTTTTTTGTTCAATAATTTAGTAACTCTGTTTATTACTAATAAAAAAAACTTCTTTTAAAAAACTTCATTAACATATATTGATAAATTTCTGTCTAGTATTGATAACTTTACATACATACTTATATTTCAAACTAAGAAACCTCCTTTTTTTCGTTTCGGTTAAAGAACTTTTAACCCATCTTCTAAATGTAACGAATACTTTTCTGAAAACCGCATCCAAATAGCTTAAGCCAAACGTGAGATAATCGCGGACCAACACACATACATACAGGTCAAACACAGAACCTCCTTTCTTTTTTTGGTCGGTCAAGGCACTAAAACCTTCTCCTAAATGTAACGAATACTTTTCTGAAAACCGCATCCAAATAGCTTAAGCCAAACGTGAGATAATCGCGGACCAACAGACATACATACAGGTCAAACACAGAACCTCCTTTCTTTTTTTGGTCGGTTAAGGCACTAAAACCCTCTCCTAAATGTAACGAATACTGTCCTGAAAACCGCATCCAAATAGCTTAAGCCAAACTCGAGATAATCGCGGACCAACAGACATACATACAGGTCAAACACAGAACCTCCTTTCTTTTTTTGGTCGGTTAAGGCACTAAAACCTTCTCCTAAATGTAACGAATACTGTCCTGAAAACCGCATCCAAATAGCTTAAGCCAAACTCGAGATAATCGCGGACAATTATACATACATACATACATACATACATACATACATACATACAAACAATCGAAATGAGAACCTCCTTTTTTGAAGTCGGTTAATAAAATAGAATATATAAAAAAAATATTAAATCAATTATAAAGTTCAATGCAATCGTCTTTGATAGTAAAAGAAACATGTCGTAATTCACATTTTGGACATCATAATCAATAACATTCATACATACATATACTCACGGCTATAAATCCCTAGAAGGGGTAGCCAGAGCTAAGGAATAACTAAAGAATTTTTTGTTTCAAGTCAGCTGCGTTTCCACAAACTCATACCCTGAATAACAAAACCATAAAATCGTAACACAGATCAAAAAACCAAGATTTCTGATTAGTTGTCTGTCTATGTTGTCAGTGTTATTGATGTGTTGCGAAATTGGAAAGTTCAGGCTTACTTATCTCTCAGATTTAGATAGCGAGGCAATTTATAAAGCGGGGTGATTCTTCCCCTAAGTATCCTCTTGACAGCACGCAAGAGGCCCCCGGCGTTGTCGCTGCCTGCTGGAGTCAGTAGCTCCTTATTCTGAAAATTATCACAAACATCCGCGGCCTGTGATGTGCTTTTAATTAAAATAGAGAAGCTTAAGGCAATTTGCAATGTACCACGTTATGCGTTGTGCTATATTACCGCCATTTCTCGCATACATCACTGTGGGAATGACGGGAGCTAATGTCTTGTAATGTTGCAAGAGTAAGTGAAGTAGGGGATCTGAGGAGTTTCTACAGAATATAATTTGTTTTTACGTTTGGCATTGGTAGTTGTAGTGATAGTGGAGATGAAGCGTTTATTGTAATGTGTGTGAATTCTGAGTTCTGTTATACGCCTTAAAATAAATTTCTAATCAAATAGTAGTTTGTTTGTGGACATCCTAAACAAACAAATATTATTGTTCAAATTGTTCATACGCAATGAATGAATTAATATACTTATGTTCTGCTATTATATATAGATATTAGCTGCTAAAGGAAAACTTTAAATTTATATCTATCTATCCAGTTTTAAAAAACGGGGATATTGCAAAACAAAAATCAACGACGTAAAACTGCGCATTCACATTGCTCGCTAAGTGTAATTGATTCTATGGTATAACTAAGTCAAACTCCAGGACAATTCACAAAAGCAACGTCACATATAGAATAGAGCCTCCGAAGGAAATAACGCGTGTCATCCTCTCATGTCCCGTTCAATCAATACTTGAGTTTTACGCGCAAAATGGACGAGATCGCTCCAACAAGGGGCTCTTATCTTTGAGATGCGATTAATTCTGTGGCTTCTTATTTTAAACGGGAGAACTGTAAATGTTTGGTAATCGTTTTAATGTATGTTAGTCAGATATATTTTTGAGAACGAATGCGTTTCTTGATGGCAGTTGTTTGTTCAGAAAAAAAATCTATATTTATGTTTAATTAATTGGTTTAACTTAAAAGATAACATTGAATTTATTCATATATTTTGTCACTTTTTAGTTGTTTTTTCTTAATTTTGCCCGTTTATCAATACTATCAATTGTATAGCATCAAATGTAACTAAAAGCCATTTTAACGTACTACGCATTCTTATAATATATTGTAATAATATTTATATGAATCTTTGAGTCCAAATGGTAGACAAACTCACAACGAACGGGAAAAGTACATATTTTTATAGCGACAGACGTTTAGGAGATGATGAAACTCATTAACAAATCTTCTTAGCTTGAAACGCCTTTGATGTACATTGTATTAACTTAGTCTATTTAGCTCCAACTGAGATTAAGATTTTCTCGAATAATACAATTAGTTTTAGTCGTCCACAGTCCTAATAGCAAGAGAGCGGGCATTATTAGGAATCCTCCTTGGAACTCGGAAGGGTATGCAAGACAAATAGCTAGCCTAATAGATTTGAATTCTTGGTCTTTACCATGTTTGATTACACTAAAAACATTAAATTCTGAATGGAGTTATGCTAAACATACATATACTCACGGCTATATTTCCCTAGAAGGGGTAACCAGAGCTAAGGAATTATAAATTCCTCAGCCACTTTTGGAAGTTGAGTGGGGAAAAGATTATGCTACACTTATTTCGATATATTATTATTTTAGGAGGTTTGTTTGGAAGTAAGATGTTTATATTGTATAAGGAGCGAAGGCACCAGCCCCATCCATATATTTTAAAAACCACTTGATATGATGTGCGATGGTAGGGGTAGACATTGGTAAAGATAACGGACCTCTTAGAATTTGCGTTGAGCTTCTGAAATTGTTAAAGGTTTAAATGTTTTTAAATAGAACCATTTCTTTATATTAGTATAATTTAAACATAATTTGACAAATTATTTATCATACATAAAACAATATAAGGCGGGATACTGTTTTCTTCATATGTTGTCAAAACAATCACTGTAGTAATTTATGAATTATATTAATTAACACTAACATATCTTCACTATCCTCAAATTCAAAAACGAAAGTCTTTTTTCTCTAAAGAAGGACATAATGCGAGTATAAATCACAAGTTCACAGGTCCACATTGCAGCGCCAATAGAGAAAAATCGTTTACAATAAAATATAACTTAAATTTTCGAATGAGAATCCCCCGATTTTAATACTTTTTGACAAATTATGTTTCTTTTCTACATACAAGTTTGATAACTGGATTTTATAGTTCCCATAAACGTTTAACATTTTTGTTTTTAATATTATATTTTAAGAATAAAAGAGCATGTATAAAAAGATTGATGGATGTAAACAAAGATTGCCAGGATTGTATAAAGTGGCTATCGATAGTCTCTGCCTACTCCAATGGGAACTAACGGCGTGATTATATGTATGTATGAAATAGAGCAACCGATTCCGATTCCCGATATGTTTATGTTTTCTTTTGATTACAGCACTTGTTATTCACGATGACACATGCAAGGGTTATTTTATAGCCCCATATAATAACATAAAATAACATAAACATAACATAACGTTCACGCCGTTTATCCCCGAAGGGGTTGGAAGAGGTACCAATACTCCTGAACTCACATGGCAAGCGCCATCTAGTTTCCAGAGAAGGTACCCACGTTTTGCTTAGACAGTATACTCACGTGATAGGGGGCAGGCCTATCGCTGTTTTGTACGAATACACTGTCACATGACTAAGTACAACTCAGCCATGTGGGTTTCCTCACGATGTTTTCCCTCACCGTTAACAACCATGATAAATTAACCACACATATGACTTTAGAAAAGACAAATTGGTGTAGGCCCGTCCCAGGATTGGAACTCACGCCCTTCTGTTTTCGGGCGGGTGTTCTACCCACTGGACTATCATGTCGCTTTATATAATATAGTTGATTTACATATCTGGTCATTCATCCTTCATGTTTCTTGTATAGTAATAAAATGACAAAATCGTGTATTGTTTTTATGTTTTCTTATGAAACGTCTCAGTGCCTTGGAATGGAATCTTATCTTTTCATAACATTTGAATGCCCGTCGTAACACAGAGATGGATATGAAATAGTATTACGAATATTAGCTTTGGCAAACTTTCTTCTTCTGAATATTTATATTTTTTTAAGTTATAAACTTGTATAAAATCTAAGAAATCTATAATGTACTTTACTGCTAAATCTTGAATGTTCTGCTATATCAGATATCAATCAACATTAATACGATACAAAGATTTTCATCTATCTACAATCAATAAAAAAAATGCCAATAGCAAGCCATTACTTATTTATATCTTACATTTGTCGTTTTATCAGAATTAAAACTAGAAAGTAAAAACATGTTGTCATTTCGAAAAAAGATATAAGAAGATGTACCGTTGAGGTGATGCGATTTATTTTCCTTGTAAAAACTGCATTAATAACAATAATTAAAAGGTATTTTAAGTAATTTCTTACTTCTTGTGAAAACCGACTGAACAGGTTTACTCTCAATAGAAACGCAAAAAACAATTTGTAGTGTTCTACTGTGTTTACAAGATTTTTCAAGATTTGAAGAGTTGATTTTGGCATGTATAAATTATTAATTCAGCTCATACATATATTTTAGAACGTATATTCCAACTTTGAAAAAAAAGTCAGTACTACATCAATATCTTTTTTGTTTGGCTCAAAACGAAAATGTCTTACAGCATCGATATCAATCGAATCATAACTAGACACCTCTAAAATTTAACTATCCAATAAAACTAATGAATGATATTCGAAACAGAGGCTCGAAATTTCCATAATAAAGCCATGTGTGTTAGACGAAGACATTTGTTTTGAGAAAGTAGAGCCTTAGAGCTGTTACGTGGTTTTTATTTGAGTGCGGTCCGTCAGCGGTCTTTATTGCATCGATCGAACTTCATGGCTGTGGAGTCAGCGCTTTTGGCGCTATCTTTCTTTGTTATAAAAGTAAAGAAACTATTATTGTTGATTTTGAAGCTCTAGGTATCTGTTTTTGGATTATCACATAGCTGTGAGTATAAGAAGTTAGGTAGGTTTTATGAATATTTTGTGATATATGAAATTGCTAAATATTGCCCATTTAAGGCAGATTATGGATTGCGCACTTGTAAATACCTGAAGACCTTAACACCTATAATCGTCGAATAAATGCTTCATTTCATTTCATTTCATAAAATTATGTGTTTTAAGAGTTTTTTGGAGTTGAATAGGAGGTAGTGTAAAGAAAGAAACCTGTGTTGAATTAAGGCCAGCCATCAAAACATATAACATAGGATAAAAAAAACTATTCTGTTCTAGGCATATTGAAGTGAGCAGAGTGGTAAATATATTTTTTATCCTGACTTAACTTAAACTAATAAAACCATATTCTAGCAGCTTAATAAAACCATGAGCGCCTAATAGCTTAACAGATTTACCAGATGGATCCCAACCCGGTATTCTCTCAGTTTCCATCGGTTCGCAGCCGGCGCGCGCTCCAATATTTATGTACGACACACGGAACAGACACGTTAAAGAGATGAGCGGCTTGATTTGAAACACTCGACTCATTTTGTCACTCTTGTTCACAGTAAAGCGAAAGGGTAGAAAAGTGAGGACTTGAAAATTGCCTCTAGACATAATATATCATTGTATTGTCTCATATTGTTAATCTTATTGTGTGTATCCATTGTGAAACAATTATTTTCAAGATTTTATCAGAAAATACTTCTGAATTATTATTATAAAATGTTAATTTTTAGTAACAGTATAAGAAGTAAATAAAGTATCTTTGGTGGTCGGTCGCCAGGCATATTGTCCAAACTTCGCTTAAAAGCTCCAAACCAAAAAATGGGTTTGTGTTATTCTAGGCCAACACAAAATAGTACACAAACATCAGTTGAAAATATAAATTACCAGTTAAAATATCAAAACTATATCCAGTTTGAATTTGTTCTGTGTTGTGGACCAAACACCTAGATCCAGCTCCTGGCGACATCACCTTTGACGAGAATCGATTTCGATTCCTACTCTGGAACACCTTTGAAACCACGACGCTGTATGAATCATACATAAAGTCATACACATGTGCACTAACTCCCAAACTCATTCATAACTATATATAATAGACAAATTACTAAGTTAAGTTACCATTCAGATGAATCAAAATCAGATCTATTCTATTCCCCTTTGCCGGGATCTAACATTAATGTCAATTTTAAGATTTATGAAGAACTAGCTGTGCCCGCGACTTCGTTCGCGTGATTGTCGAGAACAAAAAAACGTCGTTTAGTTAAGAGTATATCACCTTTTTGAAATAAAATAAAGAACCAATGAAATCTAATGCGCACACTTATTGTGATGTAGGAACTATTGAGTATTTTATAATGATATTTAATTAATTACAGTAGCCATTATCCAGTTGAAATAATAAAAGGTCGTAACTGTGTGTATCTCATTTGAATTAGTGTTTATTTAGATACAGTTACAGGGTTAGCCGAAGATTAAGGATCGCTACCTTGTACGATCCTAGCAGATCTGCATAATGCATCAATATATTTATAAAGCCCTTTTGTTTTTAACACTTCGGAATTTTGCACATAGATCATATATCAATCCCGCCCGATTTCGGCCACAGCAAGTTCTGGTATCCGGCTATTAAGAGTGTGTTCATGTGCTCTCATGTGACTGACATAGCCAATCTTTCCGACAAATGTTCTATGACGTATGTTGAAAAATCAGTACCCCTCCAATATATAGGTAGTTATTATTGATGGCCGCAGGTGGTCGGGCCTTGAGCTCATCACTCTTTGCTTCGAGCTCATCACGTCTTTTCCTTCCGAAAAGAAATATTAACCGGTTGACAGGAAGGGGGTGAAAACTAAATTACTAAATTTCACTCAAGAAAGAATAAAACAAACGGGGTAAGCTAAATAAAACCGCTCAAAAAAGGTACTTTACTATTATTAGGGTTTACGGTTGTTGGTTGTACTATGATAATACATTGAATTAAATCGATTTATCAGTGGCATAATATGCACTGTAGTAGCTGTGTAGTGTCGGCTTAGAATAGCACTACCCCATTTCTTCCGGTGGATGTACGTAAGAGGCGACTAACGGTATTGGGGGTTTTTAAGGGATTTTTGGGCGATGCGGTTGGAGACCCATTACCAACAACCTTTATTTTACCATCTTTTCCCCACTCAATTTTCCAAAAGTGGCTGAGGAATTTCTAATTCCTTAGCTCAGGCTACCCCTTCTAGGGATTTATAGTCGTGAGTATATGTATGTATAATATGCAAATATAACTAAATTAAGGTTAGTCACTAAGGTCACTACATCATTTTAGTGTTAAAAAAAGTAGAACTTAAAAGATGTCTTATGTTTCTGGTGTTTAATACATACATACATACATATTCTCACGCCGTTAGTTTCCATTGGGGTAGGCAGAGACTATCGATCGCCACTTTGTACTTGACACTTTTTTTATCGCCAATGTGGAAGGTAATGTTAGTAGAGGACGACCTCGGAGGACAGATTTGGATCAAATAGAAAACGTGCTCAAAAAGGCAGGTGTCCGCAGTATGAAGAATAAAAGAGCATGTATGAAAAGATTGATGGATGTAAACGAAGCCAGAGAGGTTTGGTGTTTAATGTAGACCAAAATTCAGTTTTTTATTATAAACGTTCACGAAAACTGGTTGTGAAGTGACGTGCATTTGAAGAATGGCTAAGAATTTCAAAATTATGCTCACCAAATTGGATTTATTAATAGGCAGACTATTTACATAATATATTAATATTAATAAGCCTAATTTAAGAAACTAAGTAAAGATAATATTTAAAAGCATTTCAGTTATTTTCATAGTCGGCGAATTCACTTGATATTGGCAGCTTGTATTAATTTCGCCTAGCTTGTTTCCTGTAGCTTCTATTACTTTAACCGACTTTAAAATAAGGGGTTAAAGGGGCTAAAAAAATGCAAATTTTATTTTTGCTTTATTTTATTTTGGTTCTTTATTTTATTTTTGCACAACGCCATCTATCGGACTTTAGATTCCAACTATCAACATTAGTTCTATATTTAGACTTAAGATGTCGTTGCAAGTACTATACTGAATTGCGTAACGTAATATTTTTCTTCTTGAACTCACAAAATTAATCATATCTTTTGATAGAGTGAACCGATTTCGATGAAACAAAAACTAAGTTATACCTCAAGTTACGTTTAATTTTTGTATATAAACATTTTCAGCATTAAATTCGTAGATTTTACGTTTTGCGCGCACAAACAAACATATAAACAGACAAACAGGCAAACAGACAAAAAATTTAAAAATGATGGAAATGGGTTCTGTTACTTATCTGTTCACACGCTGGCTATTTTTTTTTTCAATTTCTTCAATGTACAAAAATTACTTTTCTACAGATTTATTATATGTATAGATAACATTTTCAGGATAGACACGTTCTCTGTCCACCCAATGGGGACAGAGAACAATCTCATTTTGTAATCTTACTTAATCTTTATAAAGAACCCACACACCAATTTTCTATAAAGAGTTGCGCTACCCCAAGAATCAAAGATATCAACCATATACTTCTACCAACAACTAGGATTAAATAATTGTGAATGAAGATAATAACTTTTGTCAACATCTGCACCTATTCTTTCATTAAACATTAATGGAGGCACAGTACTTAAAAGCAATTATACCAATTAATGTTAATAACACAAACGATGAGGATATCCATCAATTGTCATAGCGATGAGGTGCAGTCTTTATTGCTTCATGTTTTAATGGCCGTTGGGAATAAACTTGTCTTTAACTAACATGTGCTCGAAATTTACTATGTCATATTCGTTATGTGATATGGAGCATACAGCGAGCTATAAGACACATAAATTTTATATCACTTAGGCGTTAAAATGCTTGTGTAGCTCTAGTTTTTTCAGACGATGTATCTGGCACACTAGTTTTATATACAGATTCAGTCAGCACAATTCAGTCAGTAGATATCCACTGCATAAGCCTCGATTATTAGCTGGTGATGATAGCATGTACGCTTTGAAGGTTTTTTTAGAAATGCTGATTTATTTCAGTTTTATCACACGATACTTACAAATATTCCTAACAAACATGAAAAAATATCATAATATCGGTTGTACAGCTTTTAAATTGCTTGTTTGAAGAGTTATCTCGTGAAGCGCTCGTGAATAATGTGAAGTATTTAAAAGAGGTTGAAATGAATTGGAAAAAAAGTACTCAACATACAAGGACAGTAGTTTCAGATCACTGATATGAGTGTTTTTTTTTAATTTAAAAAAACAAGTATATATGAGATGAGATAGAATAATTACACTTCTTTTTATGATTGTTTAAAGTTTGATGCTGAAGAGAGAAAAGAAGAGAGAAAGAAGTTTTTTTACGATAATCCTATATTCAGTGTTATGAATGTCATAAATGAACAACAAGAGTCTCAACATAAAAAAATAACTGCAGTTACTTTTTGAAGTTTAGTATTGTTAGGTTGAGAAATTACGGATGGACACCCAAAAATCACTTCTACATAGCCCGAAAACCCCGATTCGCCTCGTATTAAACCCGCGGTTAGAAATGGCTTAGTATTATACTAAGTCAATGCTACTCAGCTTATATAACAATGATGTTGAAGGTTATAATGTAGGTCACATTAGATCTGCTATCAACTTACACCATCATATAAACCTTTCAAAATCATTGAAAGGACCAAGTGATTCCAGCAGTCAGTATTATTTCACGAATATACACGTAAAGTGGGAGGCCGGCCGCTATCAATCGGCATATCGTAGGCAGCTCAATCAACTGCATAGTTCCATTGTAAACTCGGAATTTTGCAGACATGCCATGGCACGGATTTCCTAACCCGGCCATATTGGATCCGGCTGGAATTTCACATTATTTTACTAAGGCTTTGAGTGAAAATCATAGTGTGGATTTAGAGCTAATCAGTTCTTTAGTTTTAGTAAAAGTAAAATGAAATCCATCTGAGAAAGAGAACTATTTGTTATTAACTCTAAGACCTTATTAAGATAACTATACTACATTTGTTTCTCATGGTACAATAACATATGAAATGAGCTGAATAAACCTCTTGAATCTGTGCAAAAATCTGTTCATATTAAAAGGTGTTAGTTGGTAATGTTTAGAAGAAGAAGAAGAAGAAAAAACGTTTATTTGTTGCCAGTCGCACATAAACATGTAAATATTTTTACAAAATAAATGAATGAAAAAACATTTAACAATAAGAACAGTGTTGATCTCACATAATGCGCGAAAACAACAAAATGGCGCCTGACTCAGCGTTGTCGTTGTGAGTTTTACCTCACAACACTGATTTTCAGTCAGCGCCAGACCTGTAGTGACACACGGACTATACATGTTTACTAACATGTAAAAAAATATCAACAACTTGCTACTGTGTACTTATTTATTGCTTACATGTGTTATATGTACACGATAGATAACAATAACATAAGTGTATTAGTTGCAAACATTTGGTGTTTTTTTTATTGTGTGTGTTTGTTTGTTATATGCTGTTTTTTTACGTAGGCGGGAAGTAGATTTTGAACCTATTTTACATGTGTTCATGTGGTCTTGGTTTTGCTATAATTAAATGAATGAAAATAGTACAAGTCCTAAAATTTTATAATACTGCCATTAAAATAACTTTTATTTAAAATAAAGTACCTTCCTTTGAATGAATAAAATGCGTGAGGCTTTCTTTGTTCAGTCACAGGCTGCGGTTGAGGCTAAGCGCCAACTCAACTTTTCACTTACAGTCAGCCGCATATTAGTACTACTAGATTATAATGGTTCGAGTATAAAATAATCATACTTTAGACGATATTTCATCCCACTATTTTTTGATTATATATTATTTATTTAATAAAATATATATAAAAAAAACGAAAATTTCACAAGTATCAAAGAAACTATGATAGAAATAAAATAGATTAAAAACAAAGGAAGGTAGACGAATAAAATGCGTGAGGCTTTGTTCAGTCACAGGCTGCGGTTGAACAGAAGCTCCAACTCAACTTTTCACTTACAGCCAACCGCTGCGTCGCACCGCTCTCCACATTAAGGGCTTACGACTTTGTTTTTCACTCTGATTCATTTTGCGACTTTCTACTGTCTTATGGGAAACGGAAATTGTTTTATTGAGTAGAAGGAATCTTTTTGCTGTATAGAAATGTGTGGTGCATGGTGATTTTATGAGTTATTTTTATTGTCGTGTTTTGAGGTTTTGGAGAAAATAATAAAGTTTCTCTATAATGTTTTCTCTTAAAAACTGTTTCTAAACCCTTTAACAATTAACTAATACTAGCAAAATAAATCTATAAGGGCCGGCGCTGACTGCCGGCATGGCATGGCAAAGGATTTCGGTACAGATATAGCATTTTTAATCTTATCACCATGCGTATAGAATTCATTTAGACACAACGATGCCGAGGGAGGCCGCGGTAGGACAGAACGTCGGCATCGTTGTGTCAAAATGAAGTAAAATGAATTCTATACTCATGGTAATAAGATTAAAAATGCTATATCTGTACCGAAATCCTTTGCCATGCCATGCCGGCAGTCAGCGCTGGCCCTAAGTATCATCAATAGTCATTTTAATATAGTACACTAGATTATTGCGATAATTACACATTATGCCAAAAAACTAGTAAACAATTAAAATTAGAAAAGTAAAATAATAAGAATTATAATTTATTCAGAGAAAATTATTTAGGCAAAAATGCAACCAAAAGCTATTTCAGCTATCCTTTTCCGGGATTATAGTCCTGAGAATAGTTTTGGGTCAGTACAAATTTGAACAAATAGAGATGGGTGCGCGTTTTAATTGAAAAGCCGAGACCCGGGAAACCTTTATGAAACCCAAAATTCTAAGTGCAATCTTTTATTACGTTATGAAAACAACGGTAGCGTATTTAAAATTTTACACAAAAGTCCTTGATTAAAATGAGTTACTTTCTGAAGACGTGGTTAGTATAGAACAATACATGCATATATTTACGCCATTGGTTCCCATTGGGCTAGCCTCTACCTAGGCAGAGGCTATCGATCGCCACTTTGACCCTTGCAAACTTCTCATGCTTTGTCTAAATTCATCACTTTATTCATACATGCTCTTTTATTCTTCAGACTACGGACGTGTGCCTTTTTATGAGCAACGTATGTGTACTATTCAAATAAAAAAATGTATACAAAATTAGTAGTTTACTTACTTAAATAAGAAATCACACTAGAATTTAACGAACGTGTTCATCAACAGCCCAGTGGGTAGAACACCACACATCATGCAGACAGGCGTGGGTTCAAATCCCGGGTGGGGCCTACACCTATTTGTCTTTACTAAAGTCATATGTGTGGTTCATTTATCATAGTTGTTAATGATAAGGGAAAGGTGGCTAAAATGTACTTAGTCATATAAAATTGTATTCGTTCGTACAAAACGGCGATAGGCCTGCTCCCTAGCACGTGAGTAGGAAGTACACTGTCTAAGCAAAACGTGGGTACTCGGCGGTAGTGTCACCACTGTCACCTGATGTTCAAAAGTATTAGTACCTCTGTCAACCCCTTCGTTGGTAAACGGCATGATTGTTTGAGATGAGTTTGAATAACACTTTTAAAATAGTAGTAACAATACCATACATTTAGTTACAAATAAAAGTAAAACATTCTCAAAGCAAGGGCCTAAAGCTAATCTTGTATCGAACCAATCGACGCAAAGTCTCATCAATCACCGATGCACTTCAAACAGCAACACCACAACGAATCATTTGCATTCATTAAATCACTAGTCAACATGCAACTACTATTTATTTAACTTAAAAGCTTTTGTACCATCAATTTTATGTCACACAAAGATAGGACTCCTTTTATTGTGCCCGATAAATAGTGTATCGTGTGAGAGAAGGTACACTGTCGCATCGAATGGTGTTAAAGGATATGACACTAAGAGTTTAAAGATAATCTTTCGAATTTGCTAAGAGAAGGATTCAAGTGCATTGTTACTATAAAATGAGCAAGATTAAATCGCACATTAAATTAAATTTTTTTGTAACTTAGCGTTGATAATGGAGATGCCTGTCGTATATGATACAGAACAGATTACTTTTTATTACACATTACGATTAGAACACAATTTTACAAACTTATTATTAAATAAAAGTGCAATGAGCGGTTTTATGACGCAACTAAAAGTAATTTACAGGATTGGCTGTCAAAATTGATATTTTAATTTTTATGAAGCTTTGCCTAAGCTTTTACCGAAATAATGATGATGTCGTCATTTTATGATTTTATGCAAGTTCCATATTAAAAAGTCTGAATTCCAAATTCATGTAATGATTATTTTTTTATTTTTTCCTACTCTTATGTATGGCAGTGAATGTTGGGTGTGGCAGAAGAAGCATGAAAGTAGAGTGAATGCAGTAGAAATGAGATCCCTCAGAAAAGTGTGTAATGTAAGGTTATGTGATCGTGTGAGGAATGATGTGATTCGTGAAAGGTGTGGTGTAAAAGATGATATTGTAAGAAAGATAGAAAAAGGAATGTTGAGATGGTTTGGGCACATAGAGAGGATGGATGACAGTAAATTGGTGAAAGAGATATATAGAGCCAATGTGGAAGGAAATGTTAGTAGAGGACGACCTCGGAGGACACATTTGGATCAAATAGAAAATGTGCTCAAAAAGGCAGGTGTCCGCAGTATGAAGAATAAAAGAGCATGTATGAAAAGATTGATGGATGTAAACGAAGCCAGAGAGGTTTGCCAGGATCGTACAAAGTGGCGATCGATAGTCTCTGCCTACCCCAATGGGAACTAACGGCATGAGAATATGTATGTATGTATGTATGTATTTTTTATTCTTTGTATATATCAATAAACCTTTGAGGATTCACTCGGGAGGAAACTTCTAAGCATTGGCCTTTACATAAACATTGGATCAATTTGCCTAAGAGGGCCTTTGTAGTCATTGATGTTGCTGTACAAAAGATTTTGTGTCTTACATTAGATTGACAAAAACCTGAATATCGTGTAACTAAAAATTAAAAATTAATTATTATCTGTACAAGAATGAATGCCGTGTAGTGTCAGTTTAGAATAGCACTACCCCATTTCTTCCGGTGGGTGTACGTAAGAGGCGACTAACGGTATGGGGCTATTAAGGGATTTTTGGGCGATGCGGTTGGAGACCCATCACCAACAACCTTTATTTTTACTATCTTTTCCCCACTCAAATCTCCAAAAGTGGCTGAGGAATTTCTAATTCTTTAGCTCTGGCTACCCCTTCCTGGGCTTTATAGCCGTGAGTATATATGTAAGAATGATACTTTTAATAACGTTATGCATTTGTATTTGGATCATTAAATACTGGTCAGTTATTTATGGTGAAAATGATTTTAAAAATAACTTACCCAATGTTAACACCAACAAATACGGTAATTGGTACGAAAAGCTGATTTTAAAACAATGTCTAAGATAGGTAATAAAAATACGAAAGGCTTTAGAAATCAATCTTGGTAAATTAGCGGGTAGATACCGCTTCTAATAGAGACAGGCTAAAGTTAAAATCTTAAGTCAGGCCTGCGATAGATTAGAATTGAATACTCGTCATTTTATATCATAGTTATTACATTTTACAGAAATTATGTTCTTTTTAGAAGAAATGGGAAGGAAAAATACTTATTTTAACTCCCGTTCTCGTTACATTAGTACTTTCAAGTTGTATGACACAGTAACATCTATCAAAACGCAGAGTATACTTACAGTAATTGACTAGTGCCTAATTAGGGTTGAGCTGTCAAAGACTAAACCATCTGTTAGAGAGACAAATGACGCTTCGGCATAATGACTTATTGGATTGGGTTTAACTGGAAATAACTGGTTATTAGAATAATTCTAGTTTTAAGTCTTATGTATATAAATTTTAGGTTTGTTTTCGCTGACGTATTTAAATTATTTGTTATGATTGTGTAGTGAGTAGTGAAATGTGATTGGAGTAAGTAAACAGATACCAAGTGTGACATTGAAATAATGGGAAAGGGATGGTAATAAATCATGTCTTGCCGTGTAATGCCTAGAATGTCACTACCTGCCCCTTTCTACCCATGGACGTCGTAAGAGGCGATCAAGGGTATGGGGCTTTTTAAGTGGTTTTTGGGCAATGCGGTTTGAGAACCATTACCAACGATACTTAATTTGTTGGTATATCTTGTCCCCTATCAACTTCTAAATGTGGCTGAGGAGTATTTATGGTGAGTATATGTATGTATGTAAATCATAGATTTTTGGGCCCAATAGCATGCAGGTTGTGTTCAAGAATGAAATTGATGCTTTTTATCAAGTTCTTCTTTATAATCGTCCCTCATATTTCAGGGTTAAACAAAACTTTAACTTCCCCTAGATTACCTTTTCTAATTAAAAACTCTACCTCCGTGAGAATTTATTACGTTTAATAATTATGACACAACATTATGTAAATTAACGACTAAGATAGATCAGTGGTTAGAACATGCGCTTATAATGGAGAGAGACGTCGGTTCGATCCCCGAGTCGGGCGTACATCAATGTGGTTGTTAACGGTGAGGGAAAACATCGTGATGGGGGAGTGAAACACATATGACTAAGTTAGTAGTAGTATGTCATTAAGTATAAGTACCTCTGCCAACCCCTTCGAGGATATACGGCTTGAACGTTTGAGTTTGAGATTATGAAAATTCAGCATATTTTTATGAATATTGATCGAGCTTTAAGTTTCCTGGGATTGTAAAAAGTGGATATTGACAGTCACTGCGCACCCTTATAGGAAACGATAGCGTTAATATATCAGATAAGTTTTTTTTTCAAAGAAGACATCTTGTGTTTTAAATAGAATTTTATATAATAAGTAGTGCATTTATTTTCTATACAAAGAGGTTTTTTATGACGTTTTTCTTTTGATTAGAACCTAACTTTGCCTCGTTCCTTACAAAGGCCGTATTTTTTGCTTCATTTCCGTACTCACCTGTTATATAATAAAACTCTGACGTAGGGTATATTTTATGAGAGCTTTAATTAAATGAAGTTGCGAGCGGGCTGGAACTTTTTACCATTTGATTTTTCACATTTATTCTTTGGTAAGGCTGCGAAGCGACTAATAATATGATTTTAATTTTAATCTTTTTGTTCATGAAAACCTCATGTGGGGATTATTACTAATAAATAAAGAATAAACAAAGGAAAGAAAAAATTCGACACAGGCGGGAGGTAGGAAACGCAAACACTACTAAAACGTGTAAAAGAAATAAAGGATAGAAGAATTTCGCGCTGGCAGCCATTGACACGGTAGCTCAATTGGCAAGAGCGGCGGGGGCGTATACCCGAGGTCGCGGGTTCGAATCCCGCCTGTGTCGAAATTTTTCTTTCCTTTGTTTATTCTTTATTTATTAGTAATATGATTTTAATTTAAGATATTAAGCATTATATAAATTTAATTTTACAATTTAATTTATATAGATCCAAACTTTAAAACTTACATTACCTAAAATAAATTGTTTTTTTTATATATAATAATAACAACAAATGTTTCCTAATTCAAGCTGCGCAGTCTGGCTTAGAAAAGCACTACCCCATTTCTTTCGGTGGGTGTACGTAAAAGGCGACTAACGGTATTGGGGCTTTTAAGGGATTTTTGGGCGATGCGGTTGGAGATTCATCTTTCTGGAGACTCATCAACCTTTACTTTACCATCTTTTCTAAAATAATCATTTATTTCAAAATAAAAAGATAAATCTTTGTTTTTTGAACGTCAAATTTTAACTTAATACTAAGTTTACTTCGGATTCGGAAGGTGTTTTGTTGAGAGAAGAACCCGTAAGAAACTCGTCAACACACATCTTTTTTTTAACGTCCATTACAATTTTGGTGTTAGCCCGGAAACATCCTGCACAGAGCCCTGATGACACCAAGCCACTTCATCATTAATGTAATCATTGACATTGTAATAGGCTTTCGAACTAAGATTTCTTTTAACTGCTGCTTTGAATTTTGTTTCTGTTAAATTTAAAATGTCCTCAGGTATTTTATTATACATTTTTACGCATAACCCCATGAAAGATGTATTTACTTTTGACAATCTGTATTTTGGTACTGATATTTTATTGTTGTCTCTCAGGTTTCGAATATGTCTGTCACAATTTTTCACAAAAGAGGCCTGATTCTTTCTTACATACATAATATTTTCATAAATATATTGACATGGCAGTGTCATTATATTTATTGTTTTAAACAATTCCCTCAGGGAATCTCGGGATCTCAAATTGTATATAGCTCTTATTGCTCTCTTTTGGAGAATAAATATGGAACCAACATCAGCTGCTCTGCCCCAGAGTAAAATACCGTAAGACATTACACTATGAAAATAGCTGTAATAAACTAATCGAGCTGTCTGTACATCTGTCAAATGTCTTATTTTCCTAACGGCATATGCAGCACTACTTAGCCTGCCAGCTAGTGAGCTAATGTGGGGTCCCCATTGGAGCTTGGAGTCCAGAGTTATCCCTAAGAAAACTGTGTCATCCGAAAATACTAACTTTTCATTATTTAAAATTATTTCGTTATCAACGCATCTAACATTAGGTAATACAAATTTAATGCATTTGGTTTTTTTACCATTCAGTACAAGATTATTGGAAGCAAACCATGTTTGAATCTGTGAAACCGTGTTATTCACCTCGTCAATATTCTGATTATTTCTTTCAACGTCAAATACTAAAGAAGTATCATCAGCAAATAACACTATCTCGGACATTTTCTCGACCATGAACGGCAAATCATTAATATAAACTAAAAATAAAAATGGGCCCAAAATAGAACCCTGCGGAACACCCATTTTTACATGAGTTCCAGGTGATATTGCATTATTGATTTGCACTTTCTGTATCCGATCCGAAAAGTAAGACTTTATTAATTTAAGTGCGTCACCTTGTATGCCATAATGTTCTAATTTAATAAAAAGGATTTCATGATCTGCACAATCAAATGCCTTCGTAAGATCGCAAAACAAACCAATAGCATCATTTTTGCGTTCCCACGAATCAAAAATGTGTTTCATTAAGGCAACGCCTGCATCGGTGGTAGAGCGGCCCTTCGTAAAGCCAAATTGTTTTGGATGAAACAATTTGTTTGAAGCGAAATGCAAAAGCATTTGATTGAACATTAGTTTTTCGAAAATTTTACTTAAAACTGGCAGAATTGATATGGGTCTATAACCATCAGGACTAATTTTATCTCCTCCGGATTTAAGAAGAGGTACAATTTTACTATGTTTCATGAGATTTGGAAAGATTTTATTTCTTATACATTCATTAAATATGTCTGCTAAATATGGAGACAAAGTTACAATAAAATTATGGCAAACTTTCACTGACATACCCCAAATGTCTTCAGAACTTTTTAGTTTAAATGATTTAAAACATTTTTCGATATCTGTAGGGCTGACATCTTTAAAACAAAACAAAGTTTCGCACCTATCAACATTTTGTTGTAACAAGTGTTGAGCTTTTATGACCGATGTGTTTAAATATTCAGTTGTTTTTGATGGTATGTCAGTAAAATATTTTTCAAAAATACAAGCGATTTCCTCATTAGAGGTAGTCAGACCTTTATCAGATCGAACACAGAACTCCTGATCACATGGTTTACCTCGGCCTGTTTGGGTGTTGATAATATTCCACACTGTTTTAACTTTATTATCGGATGTTCGGATACGTCGGCTTAGGTATCTGGCTTTAGCCTCTTTACATACTTTATTAAATATTTTTGAGTATTTTTTTACATATTCACTCAATTCATTATTATTACTATAAGCTTTTTGATCATATAAATCGAAGAGTTTTTCTCTTGATCTATAAATACTTGGTGTTGCCCACTCACAAAACTTAAATTTACTGGTAATAGTTAAATTTTTTACATTGAAAATTTCATTAAACTCATTTATCAGAACATTATAAAAGATATCATAGCTAGTATCTGAGTTTTTATTAATTGTAAATGTAGGCAACTTAGAGCTTATTATATTTATATATTTTTCTACTTTACTAGCAGTAATATGCCTTTTTTTAATAACAATTTTTGGTTCTGGTATCTCTAGAGGAAAGCTAACAAAAAGGCCGCTGTGATCAGACTTTAGTTTATTTATAACACTTTTACTTGAAAAATCTGCATTAGTAAATACATTATCTAAGCATGTTTTGATTCTAGTCGGTTCCAAGAATAAATTTTCTAAATTGAACGATTGGAATAAACTCATCAACCGTGTTTTAAGATAACTGTCTTGTAGGAGATCCACATTGAAGTCTCCACATATTATTATACGTTTTTTATTCCTGAAAACTTTGCTTAATACATCTTCCATTACATTTTCGAATTTATCATAATTTTGGTTATAAGGGGGTCGATACACACATACTAAGAAATAGTTTTTTAACTCTATGCAGGATAATTCCACGACTTGCTCAACGCTTAACTTTACAATATCATTACGAATTTTTGATTTAATATTATTTTTTAAAAATATAGCGGAGCCACCACAGGCTTTAGAATTGCGGCAGTAGTTGCTAGCTAAATAATAGTTTTCAAAACCAAATATGAGTTCGCAATTCTTAAGCCAGTGTTCAGTAACACATAAACAATCTATTTCATATTTTTCCAAAAACAGTTCTATTTCTAATTCTTTACAAGAAAACCCCTGAGTATTTTGACATACAAGTTTAAACTGGGAGACTCCTTGTAAAGTATTCTTTTTATTAATATTGCCAGAAGAACCTCCTTCCTTGTTTACAATATTGATGTTAGGTGACGACTTAAGGACGACAGGAGGCTCTTCCATTGTCACTCTTAAAAGTTTAAATTATGGTTTCCACCATCGCATACTAGAAGTAAGTTTCCCCTTATATTAAATATATGGGGGTCAGATATATTATATGCTAATAATTTAGCAATGTTCCGCTTTTGATTTAAGGGTATGTATACAGTACCCAGTCGAGAATTTGAATAAGGTAAAAACTTATTCAAATCCAAACAAAACAAATTGTCGCTTTGACAACATGTCACGTGACATATTAAATTATTCATAATATGAATATTGTCATTCTGCTTCATATTAAGTAAGTATGGAAAGGTACAAAATATAAATTTACATTTATATATTTTTTGTATTTCCAAAAGTTTATTTATACTTTTATTTAATAAATACTTATTTAATCCTATACTATTGCCGACTAGTACGACAATAGTTGTATATTCGTCATAAGTGCCTAATAATATTCGTTCTACTATATAATTAAAGTTTGCACCCGTATAGCAATGGTTAATGACCTGTTGATTAAGATACTTATTTAGTATTTCGCCAAAACCTACGGCCATGCCGTCCGAAAATACTAATGTTCTGTTTGCCGGCGGCGGCGTGCTAACAGTTGGTAATGTAATCCCATTACTTGGTTGGGGTGACTGAGATATAACGCTATTTGAGGAAATATGACTATTCAGAGTAGCCGTCTCTTTGTCTATAAGACTGCCGATATGTTTGTATCTTAAATGCAGATCTTCCTGACTAACAATCAGCTCACTCAGTTTATCATTCAAACTATCTATTTGGTTTAGTAAATCAATTTTTCTGTAAGACTTGTTTATGAATTTTATACTATTTTTCATACTTATAAGACTTTTGTTTGTGTTGTATATACGTTTTTTAACTAATTTATATTTTTTACACTGTTTACGACTGAAAGTTTTTGAATATTTAAAAGAGGTCATAGAAGATAATGATTCTGCCTCAAGTTCGGCACATAAAGAAACTGCGTGAGAGTCTTCGTGAATATTCTTTATTCTATGGAATTCCGCCAATTGAGCGTGTGCCTCTGCCAACTGCTCATTCAGAATATGAATTCGCTCTAAAGCTACTTCATGCTTTGCGCACTGATCCTCATGCTTTAATATTAATATCTGCTGGTTTTCTAATTCCACTTGAGAAATGTCGTAAGATTCACGAAGCAACACAATTTTTTCTAAAAGATTACTATTTTTCAACTTTAAATTACGAATAGCTAAAACGTTTTCGTCCCGTTCTTCTAAAAGCCTATTTTTTAATTGTTCTGCATCATTTAACTCTCTTTTTAATTTTTCATATTTTTGTTCGGCAGCCATTCTACGAGTTGTAATCGAGTCCATTTTACGAAACGAACAGTCTTAATATTATATACTAGTTTAAAGCGTTACAATAGCGAACGATAATCCTAATACTAAAATATTTCAATCCACACAAGCGCCTACTTACAACAAAGATATAAAGTTATTATTTATCGTTTGTTTTCTATTAACTAAACAATATAATCATATATGTAACACTCAAAATATGACACCGAGTGTTATCACTACCTTAATTTATTTTTAAATATTTACGTTTTACTATTTATTATATCCTTTACGACAAACAATTTGTACTCACAAATTCTAATAAGTACCTAATATTATAATAAGTGAAGGAATGCGATTAAATAGCTCAGTAGAAAAAGATTTTATATGATAAATTCACTTAATGTAAAGAAAAGTATATATAATTATAAACTATAATAATTAATAACGGGAATCGAACCCGTGTTTGAAAGATAGTAAGTAATAAGAAACCAGCTATTTGTCTCACTCTTACTTAGTTGAAGCGGTGATCAAATGAAGACCGTTGTTTTATAACTAATATAGGATTTTTATTAAATTGAAATACCTATTATTGTTCAAAAATACATAAATTTACTTAGCTGGTTTACTCGGCAAGGGTTCTCCTATCTAGCGATGTTTTCCTTTGTTTGGTTTCAGCCGTTAAAACGTCACAAACTTTAATCACTTATTTTGTCACATTCACTTAATATTACTCTAAGATAACACTTGTGTGGATGAAATACGCACCAATAACTAATTTACAACCATTTATGGTTTATTTCTATGCTTTTTAACAATTATAGCGAAAATTAAATAGCTAAGCACGAATTAGATATTATTTCGATCTACCCGATCTTAATTTAACTCCCACTCAACTTTCCAAAAGTGGCTGAGAAATTTCTAATTCTAAAGAACTGAATGAGATATATTTAAGTTCTGCACATATAGCTATAAATCTGAAAAAGGATAGGAAAAACCTCGAAATGATTAACTTCAGCAACTTTTGGAAGTAGTAGTGATGATGTTGTCCCAATTCTCCAGCTCAGCAAAACGAAAATAACAAGCCCTAGCTCCCTTTGGATTTGGGTGTCTTACACCGCACTCATGGAAAGTGACGGGGTCAGGACTCCTTGTAAAACACCAAGAAAATGTGGCAGTAATATTATATGCCAACTAGGCTAACCAAATTTTGACTACAACTCATCCAACAACGCTGCAATATTGTGCAAAAGGCAATTAAGTCGACTAACATACCGTTAAAACGCTTCTATTAAACATGCTTTAAAATGTTATAAAAAGAGCTAAGCTGTAATTTTGTAACTCATCAGCTAAAACTTGGCGTAAAACTCGGATCTTATCTATTAAAACCAGGTTTAATTATAGGAATTTAAGTAACGGAAGTCAAGCTTCACTGCTGAAACTTTAACATATTCCGTTCTACTTAAGCTCAACTTTGAACATTGCTTCTGTGAGAACAACTGTTATTTATAAAATACTTTACGATTGTTTAAGAGCATAATAAATTGTTTGCCAGTTGTGTTGCTGCTTGCTGTCATAATAATATATACATACATACATACATATACTCACGGCTATAAATCCCTTAACGGGGTAGCCAGAGCTTTGGAATGAGAAATTCCTCAGCCACTTTTGGAAGTTGATTAGGGAAAAGATGGTAATAATAAATAAATGTTCTTGGTGACAAGTCTCCAACCACATCGCCCAAAAATCACTTAAGATACCTCTATACCCTTAGTCGCCTCTTACCATCACCCTCGGGAAAAAATGGGGTAGTGTTATTCTAAGCCGACACTACACGGCATAATAATATATGTACCTGGCAAACATTGTTTTGCCATATAAATTATTCCCAGGAAATTATACATTAAAAATATGTACCACTCAGGAGTATAAAAAATAGTTATAAACATTTTCTCAGACCTACCGAATGTGTATGCAAAATTTCATTAAAATCGGCTACGCTGTTTCTCAGGAGTTGGGTGACAAGCACTGTGACACGTGAATTTTATAAATTTTCTCATATATAATTAAATAAACGATTTTTACTGTCGGCGAAGAATAGTATTGTAGAGGTGACATCTACTCGTACCTTTGCGTTCTCATCCTTAATTCCATTTTCAATCAATCAATCAATTAATGTTGTAGTTTTCAAACTTATTTTTGACTACTTTTGTAAGAAAATGCATACATTTCTCAACTAACAAACAAACCTAGTTCTAAGTCAAAACTATTGCACACCTGGCTGGATTGAAAATCGTCACACGGCGTGTGCAGAACGTGCTCCGATCACCGCAAAGCAATAGCTTTATTTAAAGCTGCTTCATCCTGCTTACTGCTACACGTCTGGTGTATAATATGGATTGAATTGTTTTGCATAAAAATGCATTAAAAGTTAAGTTGGATAGTAAGAGGGAAGGCGGATAACCGACCACTGGCAGTGAGGTTAAAAGTTATTTTTTTCAGGGAAATAAATATAGATAAGCAATCTAGATACTTAACCATATCTAAAACATGAGTATGATTAATAATTCATTTTATTTAATTTTTAATTAAAGATAGGTAAGGTCGGTATTAAAGGTTAATTATGGTGGCCACTGCCAAAAGCCTTAGTCGTAGCAACACCCCTGGAGCTTAAATATTCCTTACTATAGAAACATTCCTTTGACAATTTAGAAGGTACATTCAACACCAAAACTGAATTATTTTACAGTGCTGTTGTGTGATCAAGATGGTTTTATTACTTTCTACTAGTCACAAGCAAAAAGTAAGTCCAATGCAAACCAGACTTTTATGTTAAGAGTATGAGAGTTCAATTCAATTCATTTGTTTGCATTCTTGTTATACAGGTAAGATCTTAACAAATCGTAGTGTAGGACAAACAAGACCCCGTTGGGACACAACAACAATACTTAATAACTAAATTCTTATTCTACAACACATAATGTTCATATGTCAAGCTATTAAGTAATCAAGTGGTTAAGTATATCTTGATAATATTAATTTCTTGTTTAGTTGATCTTGTTTGCTGGTAAAGGTTACTATCATACTTCCATCATCACCACCCCTATATTAACCCTATCCATCAGCTCGAGCCTATCCTAAATAGGTTGACTTGTCCATAGTCCATTATGCTGGTTTACTAACAACTAACAACAACTACCGTTTCAGTTACTCGTCTGGCTTTAACTTGTAATATCCTACCAAACTGGATTAGCTTTCAAAAAACTCATTTGTGAATCTTATAATCCCCCAGGAATTGAACCCGCAGAAATATACCGCTAGGCCATGGAGGTAGTTTAAGGATGAGCTATTACACTTTAAGGAAACCGAATGTGTGCGCAGCAAGTTTTGCCATTTCGAATCTGTTTTATTTATTGATGCGATAGTAAACGGAAGTCTGCGCTTTTCAAAACGAACATCACTTTTACGAGTTGGTTTACACAAACACGCTTTTAATCTAGAATATGGTAGGTAAGTAAAATCCCTGAATCTGTCAAAATCGTTTCTTATTGAAAGTTTGATAGAATATATTTAGATAATATTTATTTATTTATTATTTATATAGATTTAGATACGTTATGGCAAAACCATCTAAAAAAATTGTTTTCAAAGAAAACCAAGTTTCCGTGGCTTATTCCTTCATAAAGAATGAATTAAATAATTCTAATATAAAATTTTCTTTAATAATGGTTATACAACTGTTGAGCTTATAAATAAGAGTAATTTCTTCCATAAAACCTTTTGCTGATAAGTAAATATAAGTTAAACGGCTCGACCGATTTCAACCAAATTGCACAGTGATCAAGTGGGCATTGCTAATGCCCGATTTCTGAATTGAGTATTCGAGCTGAGAACGACTGAAGTATTGTGTTGTCTCATTCAGTTGTTAAGATTTTAATGCGACAGAACATTACTTAAGTTGTTTTCAGCTGGAATACTCAATTCAGAAATCGGGCATATGTATCATAAGGGGTTGATGTCGGGACCGAACCTACCATTGAGAAATAATTACCGAAGAAATATTTTCCCAATGAATTCAATTAAAATAAATAGCAATTTGCATTGAAGTCTAGTGATAGAATGCTGTGCAACACATAGTGGAATTAATACAGAAATCTTTACTGTATTTATGTCGATTGATTAGTTATTGCTTGAATTTTACAACTTGTATAGTCGATATCATATAGAAATATGCGTTTCTATGTTAGTTGTTATTTAAACCCGATTCAGAATAGAAAATAAGTGTTCTGGGAGTATACGTTATTTAATTGATTGGAAATTATATACTTATTCTTAAGTGTGGTTCTTAAGAAAAACATCGTGAGGAACCCTACTTGACGAGTTGTATAATTATACTTACTTACTTACTTATACTCACGCCCATTATTCCCATTGGGGTAGGCAGAGACTATCGATCGCCACTTAGTACGATCTTGACAAACCTCTCTTGCTTCCCTTACATTCATTATCCTTCTCATACATGCTCTTTTATTCTTCTCACTTCGGACCCCCGCCTTTATAAGAACGTTTTCTATCTGGTCCAGAAACGTTTTACGAGGCCGTCCTCTACTAATATTCCCATCCACATTGGCTCTATATATCTCTTTCGCTACTTTATTTTCATCCATCCTCTCTATGTGCCCAAACCACCTCAACATTCTTTTTTCTATCTTGCATACTACGTCATCTTTCAAACCTACTCGTTCACGGATCACAGTATTTCTCACTCTATCACACAGCCTTAGATTACATATACTTCTGAGGGATCTCATTTCCACTGCATTAACTCTACTTTCATGCTTCTTCTGCCATGCCCAACATTCACTACCATACATCAGCGTGGGAACCAGAACAGCATTATGCACAGCCATTCGAGCCTTTTCTGACAACGACTGGCTCAACATCAGACTGTTCATGGCTCCATTCACCGCGTTTCCCTTTTTAACTCTCCTTTCAATATCTTCCTCACATTTTCCATCCCTAGTAAGCAAACTCCCCAGATATACAAATTCTTTCACTTGTTCCACTTTCTTACCATTTATAACAATGTCACATTCTGTCATACTTTCCTCTCTTTCAAAAACCATTGTTTTGGTTTTGTCCACATTCACTCTCATTCCCTTTCTTTCGAAAGACTTACACGCAATGTGCACCATCTCCTGCAACTCATTTACCGTTGATGCAAGTAACACTTGATCGTCAGCGTATAAGAGGCATTTAATGATGAACCCTCTCATTTTCAGTCCATAATCACTTTCGCGCAGTTCTTTCAAACAGTCGTCCATGAACAAATTGATGAGCCACGGAGAAGCCACACAACCCTGTCGAACACCCCTAGAGATCTCAAACCAGCCCGTGTCTTCTCCGTTTACTCTCACACATGCATTGGAATCCTCATAGAGTGACTCCAATGCACGTATAAGTTGGCTCCCCAAACCGAACTTAGACAACACCTTCCACAAATACTTTCTTACTACCCTATCATACGCCTTCTCCAAATCAATGAAGGTGCAATACACTTTTTGGTTTTTTGCCAAAAATTTCTCTGTGATGCACCTTAAGGAGAAGACTTGATTCATACATCCCATTCCCTTCCTAAATCCTGCTTGTACATCCCAAATTTTTTCATCCGTTTCTTTCATCACCCTTTCGATCAGAACTTTCGCATACAATTTGCCGACAACACTGAGTAGGCTGATACCACGGTAGTTTTTTGCTTCTTGGCGTGACCCTTTCCCTTTATATAGGGGCACAATCACGGCTCTACACCAATCTTTTGGTACTTTGCCAAGTACCCAACACTTCTGAAAAAGGAAGAACAGCCAAGAAGCCACTAACCCTTTACCAGCCCTCAGCATTTCGACACATATCCTATCATATCCTGCCGCTTTTCCTAGTTTCATACTTTTCATCGCTTTTACAATTGTATATAATTAAGCAATATTATAATTATGTCATGTAAAACTATATATAAGCCTAGTGGCCATATGGCAGCCCCCCTTCTTATAATTGCAGTATCAACGTAAAATGTTGGTACTCGAAACACCAGATGAATGCAAGACATGAATGGTTCAGAAGTATTAGTACCTCTGCCACCTTTTTGACTATTTTACGCTTGAGTTTTTATATTTTATTTTGATTTTCCTCTATTGAAAAATATTTTATAACTGTTTTGAAGTCGGACGTTGATTTAACGTTTTCAAAGCGATTGATCAAACTATACAGTTTGTACGTGACTGAAAATACGAGAATTTTGGGTGTTTTATCACAGCGTCGTATTTTCTATTGAACGAAAGATGAAAACTGAATTTCAGTTGTTGATATTATGTTGCATATTTTCGTAGTTCCTTGCAGAATATCATTCATGCTGGCTTAAATTACTAATACAGCTAATAATTTCCAAACAACGCGGGAATACGAAAAAATGGGTTCGTGCTATTTTAATATATACATCGTATGCAGCTAACATTACCTAAATAATAATAATAATAATAAGCATAAACGTTCACGCCGAATATCCCCGAAGGGGTTGGCAGAGGTACTAATACTTCTGAACATCACGTGACTTTGTCACCTGGTGTTCAGAGTACCCACGTTTTGCATGGACAGTGTACTCACGTGATAGGGGGCAGGCCTATCACCGTTTTGTACGAATACACTGTCACATGACTAAGTACAACTCAGCCATGTGGGTTTCCTCACGATGTTTTCCCTCACCGTTAACAACCATGATAAATTAACCACACATATGTCTTTAGAAAAGACAAATTGGTGTAGGCCCGACTCAGGATTTGAACACCAGTCGTTTGCACGATAACCGAGTGTTCTACCCACTGGGCTATCACGGTTGCTATGCTATTACCTAAATAAATGGTTATAATAAGGCGATTCTGTAATTTACTACTCGTAGTATTGATGAGATAAGCTAGGATTAATAGGGGGCAATGTTAATAAGAAGATAGGAACAATTTCAGGTTTTTAGCATTAGAATCGCTACGGAAAATAGAGGACACTTTAGGTGGTTGCTTATCGGTGTGATTTGAATGGACTGCCTCCGTGGCTAACTGCGAGTTAGGCGCTTGGTTTCAAGTACGGAGTTCTTGGCTTCGATTCCCGGGGGGTGGTAACCTTACAAATTTAATTTGTAAGATTTAACTCAGTCTGGAAGGATATTACGGGCTTGAATCACCTGATTATCCGAAAATTAAGATGATTCCGTGCTTCGGAGGGCACGTTAAGCCGTCGGCCCCGGCTACTATTACGGTAGTAGTCGTTAGTCTGCCAACCTGCAATTGGCCAGCGTGGTGGACTATGGACAATCATCCCATATAGGGAAGGCTCGAGCCCCTTGGTGGGGACATATATGGGCTGTGATGATGATGTGCTTTGCAAAACCCCACCAACAATACATTGTTTCTACCATCCTCCAAATCAACTTCCAAAAGTGGCTGACGATTTTTAATTCGGAAGCTCTATCACTACTTTTTAGAATTGAAAGCCATGATATAATTTATATAATAGAAAATGTTTATTTTTATTAAAAGACATTGCATAATTTCACTTGCATGACTTTCGGTACCTCGTTTTAAATGCTGAAGCTTTCAGTTTAAGTGCCTGTTTAAGAACCAACGGAGATGATTTAAACATGGCTAAGCAACTACTTTATTTCCGCTACACAGCAATTTTATCTTATTTTAGTGCTAATTTATGTTTGAAATGAGATTTCGAGATAAATAAAACAGGAGTCACCGTTCACTAGTCAGTTTAAAGTGCTAAAAAGAAACTAGGAAGCATCTATCTTCGTGTTCAGCTGAAAATATTTTACTGGTATATCATGGTGCAGTATAGTATCTTCTTAATTAATGTTAAGACACAAGGAAACGCATCCAGCCCTTTTAGTAGCGAATAGGAAACACTCGATATGACTTTGTGCATTCCTATTTTGATTTAAAGAAAGAAAGAAAACATTTATTCATTGCTAGACACAAAAAAGACATAAATGCACTCACGTATATATAGAAACAATTAACAATAAACATCAAAAAGTAAACTTAATCTTCATTAGAAAATAATAATTATACAAAACAAAAAAACAAAAAATGGATTTAGGACTTCCAACCGTTGAATCCAGTGTACTACATCTTCTTGTCCGGTTTTTTGCAATGTCTTCGCAACGGGCATTCAACCAATGTTTGTGGCTAGTTAATCACGTAAGGCACAGAGATGTGGCCTTTAATAGTGGGCTATATAGGAAGGTTTAGAATGTTTGATTTTGTCCGGCTTCGCTCCAAATTTCGGGGAGCGAAGCATTCATGTACACCTAAAATCTATGGGTTCCATATTTATTTCGTACCGGTCTGTTATTTTTTTAGTAGTAAGATTTAATATTTGGTTAACAATGTATGTCTTTTTATTCATCAGCCTATTAATTTATTCGTTTTAAATATATAAGATGGTGCCGTAAGTGATCTTTTGAAAGCTAGGAACAACAATGGAAATAAACCCATAAAAATATACTTTGGTGAGTTCAACGACGTATGAATCAAGCAAAGTAGAAGTTTCCGTACTGTCGTAGTCTGTAGAATATGTTAGTAGCGTATTTCATACAAGATTCAACGGTTCTACTGAGAAAGTCTTAGCGTCGGAAATGTTACCTTTTCCTTATAGCTACTATGAATCGAAATTGATGCTTTACTGTTTAACATTTCTAGGACTGTAACACTTATTCAAATGTAAAATATTTTTTACATCATGTAGTATATATAATATTTGTATTGAATGATAAAGTAAGTAGTAAATTTTGGGTCATCCAACATCGGATAAATCGCAAAAAGGAATGTGCCCTCCGTGGTCGTCCCCTACTAGCCTTACCATTCACATTGGCTTAATATATCTATCTCACCTCAATTAACTTGCATCCATCCTCTCTATGTGCCCAAACAACCATTTTATTATTATTTTATTTATAAAATAGTCGTATTGAGGCGAGAGTGTATAGTCATACATACACACATACATATTATATACTCACGGCTATAAATCCCTAGAAGGGGTAGCCAGAGCTAAGGAATTAGAAATCCCTCAGCCATTTTTTGAAAGTTGAGTGGGGAAAAGATGGTAAAATAAAGGTTGTTGGTGATGGGTCTCCAATCGCATCGACCAAAAATCCCTTAATAACCCCAATACCGTTAATCGCCTCTTACGTACACCCACCGGAAGAAATGGGGGTAGTGCTATTCTAAGCCGACACTACATAGCAAAGACAAAGACTGTATACTTATACTTATAATAATTAAATTAAATTTTATAGTTGAATTTGAATTTATCAGTCATTACATATGTACTACATTATAATTTGAATGTTTTTGACAAGAAAACCTCATGTGGGGATTAGAACTAATAAATAAAAGATGAATAAAGGAAAGAAAAATGACGAAATTTTTCTTTCCTTTATTTATTCATATGTACATTGGCTCCTCTTTTTCTGTACACGCTGTGCAATTGTGGAACGCACTTCCTGTGGAGGTGCGATTGGCTAAATCACTTAATGTGTTCAAGGATCTGGTGAAACAACACTATCTCACTGAAGCGCTATAATACTGTTGCTTTTTAAATTATACGTATTAATTATATTTCTAAAACGTATTTGTGTATTTTATTTAGGTATTTGTATTACTTGCATATATAAAAGTATGTAGTTATGTATGTATGTGTGTTCATATGTGTGTAATATGTATATTATTTTGTGTAATTAATATTTATGTTATTATTTCAATTAAATAAGTTAGTTTTAAAATAAGCTTGTTTTGTGCATCTACCCAGATAACTAGTTTACCGATCTCACCTTCCAAAGGTTGTCTGGAAGAGATCGCTTTTAGCGATAAGACCGCCGATTGTGCCTCACTGTAAACTGTATGATAATTTCTTTTGTAAATGTGTGTTTGATGTACAATAAAGAGTTATTCTATTCTATTCTACATTATCTTTTTGTATTGTTATCTTTACCGCACGTATAAAAATATGGTGGAAAAATCACGACAATCATAACCAAACAAATTATGTCAATTCAAAAGCAGACAAGCACTAACCAAGAATGGAAGCACCAGACCTATGTATTCCCACGATTATAAATCGATCACGAAAATGTAGGTGGTGTTTCAGTATTTATTTTTGGCCCTTTATTTAGCAAAAGTTACATTGTCCAATTTCTATAACAAAGTTAACTATGAAAAAACAAAAGGTCCCTTACAAAATCTTAACATATGCTTAAGGAATGAACTAAATATCTATTGAGAGATCTTAAGAAGTTTTGCGCATTACTTCATACAGAATACAATAATTCGGAATGTTGGGTTAGAATAACTGTAACCCCATTCTTACCGAGGATATCGTTCAGTGCGATTTAATGCACTTTAAGATACAAAAATATGCTACGGGGATTTTAAATGACGGTTGGACGATATGGTCCTTCGTTCTATAATATTCCCAGATGCATTCTATAAGAATTTCTAACCTCTGCCTAGCCCTTAAATGACGATATAGTCCTTTGGTAGGTTGGACGATATAGTCCTTTGTTGTATAATATTCCCAGATGCATTCTATTAGAATTTTTAATACCGAACCTCTGCCTAGCCCTCTTTGATATTATTAACTGTAAATATATGTATATCAAGCAAAATCCAATCCTACCAACTACAAAGTTACCACTAACTCACTTCTAAGAAAGATGAAGGATTATTTTAAAACCAAAGTTATGTTTAGCAGAATGTTGCACTAAAATGTGAGTGGAGCTCTAAATCTTTTTACTCCGACATTGCTTTTCAGGTGAAGTTAGCCTCGTTCCAGCTATCTTCAACTTTATGACTGGTACACTGTTGCATAATACCATCACATCTTTATGCAAAAGGTCGCCTCGACCTGCCTGAGCGGATAAAAAGTGGTCTAATTACGAAGTTTGTGTGCAAACGTGCCGGTTTTGCCCCAACTCTTTTAATATCGTTTGGGAACGCTTCGGCCTAATCTTTTTTCAGGATAATACAAGAAGTTTTGAGTGTATGTTTTTGTTAAATTGAAAAGTTTTGGTTTTAGTAGTTTTAATATTGTTTGGAAAAATAGTGTCGGCTTGGTACAACTTAAATCTTTAGCGTGGTTATCGAAGACTATTAATAGAGAATATAATGTCAAGTTGCGAGGTATCGGCTTGAAATAGCATTAATCTATTTTATAACCGCGGATGTCGTAGGGGCCATTAAGGGTGTTGAGGGTTTTAAGTGATCGTTTGGTAATGTAACTGGAGAGTTGGAAACTCATCACCACCCATTGTTTTATTTCACCATCTCTTCTCCACTCAATTTCTATCAATAACCTTTAGTTTATGCATATATAATTACTAAATAAAATACTTAACACTTAACTTCTGTAAAAAAAACTTATTTTAAATCAAATCAATCAATAAAAAACCATGATAAGTTAAAACTATTTTACGCATCACGTTTGGCAGCCATTACTACTATAACAATATTTTTTCTTGAATACTCTCTCAAGAAAAACCTTATCTTCATTCGTCTTCAGCTCCCCCACAGAAACATATCGATTTCCACAATCAAAAGTTATCTTGACAGTAGGGTTGCTTAATACAATGTGTCTTCTTCAACTGCCCCCTCAGTTATGATATAAACAATGCACTAACATTAATTACCTTCACGAGAATATAGCTCTTACATCCAAATGCATAAAACAGATTATAGCATGTCAGGAATATGAATGTAAAATGGTAAAGTATGGTAGAACCCTAAGTCATTATTTAGAAGTGCACTTCTCGTGTGAGCCCCTAACACTTGATATATGATGGGAAAGCGTTATAATTATTCTCTAGGAATTCTTTCGCTATTCCTTTGAGTTTATCGCAATAGTTAAAACACGTCATGATTATAACTACATACTGCTAAATATGTTGGCACAAAACTCGAAAAGAATTTTAAACTGACTATTATTATATACGAGTAATAAAACGACAGTAGACGACTTGTTTTGAAGCGACAAAAACGAAGGATGATATCAATTATGAGTCGGTGACAAACAATATATATAAATAAACATAACATAAACGTTCACGGCGAATATCCCCGAAGGGGTTGGCAGAGGTACTAATACTTTTGAACATCACGTGATTTTGTCACCTGATGTTCAGAGTACGCACGTTTTGCATGGACATTGTAGTTACGTGATAGCAAGCAGGCCCATCGCCGTTTTGTACGAATACACTGTCACATGACTTAGTACAACTTAGCCATGTGGGTTTCCTCACGATGTTTTTCCCTCACCGTTAACAACCATGATAAATTAACCACACATGTCTTTAGAAAAGACAAATTGGTGTAGGCCCGACCCGGGATTTTAACACTAGCCGTTTGCACGATAACCGGTGTTCTACCCATTGAGCTATCACGGTTGCTATAATAATAATAACACCGAGAAGCGTCGGAAATATCTCGATCTGGCTCACGAGATCACCGACATGTGGGGTGTGACTTCGACAGAAATAATCCCAATTGTTTTGTCCGCGAACGGGTTAATTCCAACCAGCCTCGCGACCAACTTGAGGCGGTTGGATTTCTGTGGCGTGTCGGTTCCAGCACAGATGCAGAAAGCGGTGCTGCTCGATACGGCTCGGATCGTCCGTCGGTTCTTGAACCTGACTCCCTGACCCCGACCGACTGTGCTCTTGTCGGGGAGTACCGCCTCTCCCATTTAAAATTTATATTTTCTTTTTCGGCCATGGGAGAGGCGAGGAACTAAATGTCATACCCAAAATAATTATAATAATAATAAAACGTTTATTTCAGATAAGTCACATCCATATTACATAAAATTCAAAACAATTAAATTAAAAATTAATTAAAATAAATAAATTAAATTAAACAAAAATAATAATAATTAAAAATTACAATTAAAAATTAAACATCAACTCGTAAATATTATATTTTAGTCAGTAAATGAATCATACTGCAATGATTCATGTACTGACAGTCAAATCTACCTGAAAATGCCCTCAGAATGGTGTTGGGACTGGCCCGAACCCTACCCACCAGGGATGTGCACCTCTTTCGCATGGTTGCATAAAACAGTCAACCCCCGCCTCGGCGAACATCCCTGATGCGCTACAGTATCGAGGCAGTCCCATCAACACCCGGAAAGCATTATTGTATTGAACACGAAGAGCGCTGTACTGCTTCTGCGTGTATGTCACCCACAGACTGCTGGTGTAGAATGATGTACAATAAGATTTGAACAGAGTCAGCTTTACGTTTCTAGAACACCTGGCTAATCTGCGGGCAAGCATATTAACCCTCACAGACAACGCTCTCCGCTCTCTTTCGATGTCTGCAACGTCTTTCAGATCACTGGTGACCAAATGACCGAGATATTTAAATGTAGACACTCTTTGTAGTACTTTACTATTTAGTTTTATCTGCGGAATTTCTATTAAATCCCTGCCCTTGACCTGAAACACCATGCATTCGCTCTTCTTCTCGTTATATACAAGACCATGTTTAAGTGCATAGCTCTCACATATTTTTATCAATTTTGTCAAACCACAGACCGACGCACTCAGCAGCACCATGTCATCAGCGTAACTAAAATTGTTCATACAAATGTCATCAATGTGGCATCCGACGTGAGTGCTGCTCAGTTCCTCTATAAGCGCATTCACATATAGGTTGAAGAGCCTTGGAGAAGTTAGCCCCCCCTGTCTCAATCCGCACTCCAACGTATATGGTTCAGACACCCCATCCGACCATCGAACAACATTTACCTGGTTCAAATACCAATATTTAAATATTTCCAGAATTTCATCTGACATACATATGTTTGACAGTTTATCCCATAAAACATCGTAATGAACCAGGTCAAATGCTTTCGACAAATCGAGAAAACAAGCATAAATAAGTGTATTACGCCCAGTATAGTACTTGACAGTTTGCTTAAGACATAAGATTGCTGTTTCAGTTGAAAGTCCAGCCTTGAATCCAAACTGATTGTCATGTATTTTTAAATATCTATCAAGTTCTTTATTAAGCAAACTGTCGAGTACTTTAGCCATTATCGTCGCTAAAGAGATCGGTCTGTAGTTATTCCTGTCGCTCACATCTCCATTTTTATTTTTAACAATAGCTATAAATATGAACTAAAACCTATACATAACCCTAAATTAAAAAATATTTCCTAACCAAATCAATATTTTATTCATTTAATTCTTCTAGTATCACATAAATCTATGTTGTTTGGCACCAACCATGTATGGCACTAACTCATAATTAAATAGGTGTACTTAGTTATAAAAGTACCACAAAAACATTAGTAACTGTGATATTAGTGTTTATTAAAAATATAGGGATAGAAAAACAAGTCGACTGTAAGGTTTAATAAGCAGTAGGGAAATGACGAGAAGTTATGACTATAAAAATTATTGAGATTAGCAGAACACTTAAATCAATGACATAGGTAGCTGTTATGCTTAAAGAGGTCTAAGATTACTTACTTATACTTACATTCACGCTCATTATTCCCATTGGGCCAGGCAGAGAATATCTATCGTCACTTTGAGCGCTCCAGGCAAATCTCTCTTGCTTCCCTCATATGCCTTATTTTTATTCTTCTCATTTCAGGCTCCCGCCTTTTAAAGACCTGCATTCTGGTCTTTAAACGTCTTTAAAATCTGCGTTCTCTACTAACAACACCATCCGAACAATCAAACACATTTAAATACTACGTATGACACCAGATATATACATACTCGTATATACACGGCTATAAATCGCAAAACGAGGAAGGCAGAACTTAAGAATTAACCATACCTCAGCGACTTTTGGAAGTTGAGTGTGGAAAGGATTGTAAAATGAAGGTTGGTTACTATTGGGTATCTGGCCATATCGCCCAACAAGCCTAAAAAGCCACCCTAGTCACTCTGTAGGACAGCTACTGGAAGAAGTGTGTCAGTGCTAATCTTAACAGCAATATGAAAAAAGAACTTTTGAACTATTGCAAGTTACACAAATTTGCCTAATTTTCAGACACATCTTGGCCTTCTACTCTTCCCAATCAATTAAGCAAATAAAAAATTGTCGACACCAGCGAAACTCGAACCCACGACCTATGGTATACCCCACACGAGGTTTCATGCAAAACAAAGCCTAGTTACGCGATAGTATTATTTAAATACAATAACGCAACAAGCACAAACGCTCCGTATCACCAAAACAGCACTAGTATAATTATCTCAGTTCAGAGTTACTAGAATTCCAAGTTGCAACTAAAGTACGAGTATCGATGTAATTGAAGATCTTAGAGATAAATGCATTTCTATTACAAGTTCTGGTACGAAATTAGGGAGCAGGTACCCGACGCTTCGATAGAATATTCATGATGATGCACCAAGTTTATGAAGTCGGTAGTTCCTCCGTTTTAATTGCATACAGACTCCACTAGTTACAGACTGGAAACTTTTACTTCACCTACGTTATTAAAGTTTAATTGTGGTTTCTTGTTAACTTGTTTGATTATCATAATTTAGGCGTTTCTTAGTTGCTCTCTCTGTTTTAAGTTGTGTTTTACGTTCATTAGTTTTTTTATATTATTTAGTACGTGGGTACTCTGAACACCAGGTGACAATACCACCTGATGTTCAGAAGTATTAGTACCTCTGCCAACCCCTTCGGGGATATTCGGCGTTTGTATTTCAGTAGTTTTTATGCATTAGAAGAACTTAGAGAAATAATTGGTTGATAAGGAGATTGATGAAGCTGCAATAAAGGTATGTGAGGGGCGTATCATGGCTAGCAATAATGTCTACTCACCACATGAAGTGCGTAGCTTAGTTGTAAGTTAGTTCAAACGTTAAAAACAATTTAAACATTAATAAAATCGCAGAACTATGAAGCAAATGCTTGCAGAATGTCTAGTTGTCTTAATTTATTCATCTCGTTTCAAGTAAATTGTGGGTTTTCCCTCGGGATAGTTTCAATTACTGGGGCAGGAGTCAGCAGTCCACATAGACGCAGCCAACTGACAAATACTTGAAAATCTTCACATTCCTCTTTGTACTTCTTTGGACTTTTTAATTGCGCTCATAATTGCAGCGGAATATTAACACAGGAAGTATATTTTCCGGTTAAAGGATTGCGAATAAACCTTTTGCTGGTTTGTGTTAGTTTGTAATAAAACTTCTGTAATTGAATGCTGTCTTATTTATTTAATCTATTCGTTGCAGCAACGTTGAGACCGTGTAATCTAATTAAAGTTTAGTTTCTCCATTTTTGAAATATGTATAAATATAAAAATGTCATGTTAAACTTTATTGTGCTCATTTTTTATTGTGGAAAGTTGATGTTCGACAAGATTTGTTTTATCGGTATTAGTGTAGCAATATGGGATGTTGTTTGTGGGCGAAACGACGTTTATATTCTTGCGTAATCATTTGACAAATTTTTAACTTTTTTTGTTACTTTGAATATTGAAAGTTAAGTTTTAATCTATTTCATCTCTTTCTATGGGTAAGATACCTAGAATAAAGATCTTTGGCACTTCGATTAATCGATGAACAATGTAATCTTTGCTTAATGCATTAGCCTTAATATCTGCAGAATTACTGGTTCCGCCATATGGCGGATGCCATATAATAAGCTTAACTAGAAGTTCCTCAGCCACTCTTGGAAAGATGGGTGGGGAAAAGATGTCAAAGTAAAGGATGTTGGTGATTGTTCTCCAACCGCATCGCCCAATAATCCCTTAAAAGCCCCAATACCGTTAGTCGCCTCTTGCGAACACCCACTGGCAGAAATGGGGTAGTGTTATTCTAAGCCGACACTACACAGCAATAAACAATTTTATAAAAAATACATATATAGCCCCAGAAGACACCTATGTTTTATAATAATGTATTTGAGCCGATACCCACTTATCATGATTAAGATAACTAAAGTTTTATGCAAAAAATTTAAGATATCTTCTTCAGAATTTACGGGATTGATATAGTTGTTATAAAGAAATTGCGCCTCATGTTCAAAAATTTCAGGCTATATTCATTAAATAATTTATCGCGGACTTCTTTTTCCTATTTTCCTCTTGTATCAATAGATACTAGATCTCTTTAGATACAAACAAACAATGAAACAAATTACGTTTCTAGTTTAAAGCAACGTTATTTCTCTTGGGACAAGTGTGGACTTTAAGTCGGAAGAGATTCAGTAATTTCCCCGTCGTTAATCCTGGCTTTGTCTCAGTGGCAACTTGAAAATAATGTTCAGGTACGAAATCCAGTGCAGTCACCAACGTAAATAGTTAAGTGAAATAAGCTATTCAGTGTCATCATAGGGTCAGAAGTGAGTATTTAATGTCACTCTAGGAATATATTATATAATGCTGATTAATGTAGATGTCAGTTACATTTCATTTCAAGGCTTCAAGTAACAAGTAGAAGTAAGTAGACCGTAGCTCAGAATTATTTTGCATATTCGGTTCTTATTGGATACTTATGTTTGGCCAAGCGGTTGGTAAGTATGCAATCAGTTACTTCTTATACATACATACATAAACTCACGGCTATATTTCCCTAGAAGGGGTAGCCAGAGCTAAGGAATTATAAATTCCTCAGCCACTTTTGGAAATTGAGTGGGGAAAAGATGGTAAAATAAAGGTGTTTACTTCTTATAGTCTGATCCAATTGTCACATATAAATCATTTTCTGTTGTAAGTTAATTAGCGCATCCTTGTATTTTCGTTTGTTATTGTATTTGAACAGACAAACTGTGGATAGCCGGCTAGAATGTCGCTACCCCTTTCTACCCACGGGTGTCGTAAGTGGTGACTCAGGGTATTAGGGCTTTTTAAGTGATTTTTGGGCGATGCGGTTGGTCCATCACTTATCATCATCATCATTATTTTAATCGATTGCTTATATATAGGTTAGGCTATTTTGTTGAACGTTCATGTACTTATGTTTTACGTTTTCTGTATCAGTCATGCCTTATAGCCAAGAGCAATAAATTTTATATTAAAAAAAAACTGACTTCTTTGTAAGTTAGAGACATAGCCTTAATCTTCGTGTGAGGCCTACACTCTAATCGCACTTAATGTTATAACAAGTACACCTCACGGTTCTGGTTCCAGAGAATGTTTGATAAATCGGAAAGTGGAGAAGACTGGCACAACTTATGTACTTACACCCACACTACGGCTAACAAGTTCGAATTGTCTACACGGCCTTAGAGAAATTCGATCAATGAATGACTCCAATGTTTTGGTGTATCATCTATTTTAAAAATAAGGTTTATTTAGAGGATCAAATCAAAGGTTCAAAATTACTAATGTTAGTTACTACTACTAATAAAGACTGATGCTTTAGGTTTCGTATTCAAAAAGATGTTTTACGTTTAATATTTTTGTAATAGAGTCTTTTTAGGTATAAAAATTACTTTTATTGTAAAAGAAGTTTTGAGAAAATATCAAAGATTTATCAGTAAAGCACATATGTGTCCCCACAGAGGTACTCATTTCTACCCTGGTAGGGACGATTTCATAATGGTTCTCCACGCCCAGGGTTGGTAGACAAACTACTACTACGGTGATAGTAGCCAGGAAACATCCTTCGAAACACGGAATCACCTTACATAGATGGAAAATATATATATACGACATATAATATATATATATATATTACATATTCGAAATGTAGTAATCGTATGATGGTAATCATATACGAAGTGCGAGAAGTACCATACATGCGAACATACATATACTCACGGCCGTAAATGCCAAAATGGGGTAGCCAGAACTTCTGACATAGAAACTCCTCTGCCACAATGGGAAGTTGATACGGGACAAGATGATAGAAATACAATATCGTTGGTGAGAGGTCTCCAACCACATTGCCCAAAAACTACTTTATAAAAGCCTAAGCCCCATACCCTTAGTCGCCTCTTACGACACCCGTGGGTAGAAAGGGGTAGTGACATTCTAAGCCAGCACTACGCGGCAAGAGACGGATACATATTTTTCATACTGATTTTCATTCCCGCTCGAGGTATTAAACAATACATACATACATATATTCACGGCTATAAATCCCTAGAAGGGGTAGCCAGAGCTAAGAAATTAGAAATTCCTCAGCCACTTTTAGAAAGTTTAGTGAAGAACAGATGGTAAAATAAAGGTTGTAGGTGATGGGTCTCCAACCACATCGCCCAAAAATGCCTTATAAGCCCCAATACCGTTAGTCGTCTCTTACGTACACCCACCGGAAGAAATCGGGTAGTGTAGATACTATTTTTGTATTCTAAGCCGACACTACACAGCAACAAAAATTAATTGACAAACTGCTGATAAAATCAACAATCGCTGCAACTTGGAAAGTCCTTTTACAAACAAAATGCTTTTAAAACGAAAGATTGCACAGACGATCGATTCTGTTTAAGTATTCATTGATACTATCACAGTCTGGCTGTATTCTAAACAGAAACTTTTGACTTTTTAACTATGCGTCTCTTTTACTCTTACTAAATAGAAAGAGTCTTGTATATAGTATTTAGTAAGCAAGTAATAAGGTTAAGCTGTTTTTGTATCATGCAGTGAGGTAGTGCCCCCGCCCTCTTACATACCATTAAGTGTAACAACTATTCTGAGCAATTGATTACATTTTATGTTTTATTCCTGAGGTTTCAACAATAGAACTTTACACTGGATCGCAATGAATATGTTTGAGTTAGAAATCGACAAAGCATTCACGTCTTATACCCTTGAAGGGTTGCTAGCGGTACAATAACTTTTGAACATATCGTATTTTTAGCCTTGTAGATAGTAAGTTAGGGCACGCTAGTCACCGTTTTAATCGTTCGACTGTCACATGACAAAATATCCTGTCATGTGGATTTGTCTAGAAGTTTTTTCTCACCCTGAAATACTACCAAATATAAAAAAATAATAATGTTTCATCAGAACAGATTACAGAATTATAAGAACCTGTCCCTAAAAAGGGTCGCCCGTAGTATGACAGACAGTATTCCCATGTGGTATAGTTATTAATTAACATGGTCCAATTTAATCAAAATCATCACAATGGGCCACAAACATGAATTAATAAAAGACACGAGGGTTAATGACTTGGCATTTCAACCCCTGTACCGTTGAGTAAGCTTGTAATTTTACCGCACAGAAATTCAGTTTGCATAAAATATATTTTTTAACACCGCAGTATCCAAAAAACTGAATCACGTGCGAAAGTTTGCCTTAAATAAACTAACTAGCAAGCTCACTATCTCACAGTACGATCTTGCCATTGGTAAAATATAAGAGAGCCAAAGTTCCCGAAACTTAGCCTCACTAGACTAGTACTGTTTGTAGAGTACGCGTATTATCTTTGTGTCGAATCAAATCAGAGTTAGTCATTAAATGTGTTCAATTCAAGGAAATTCGTGTGTTAAAAGAAACTACTCAAACGGGGCACCGAATACACAAAAAATATATATGAAAATAAATAAAATTTAGGTACTCTCTACCCTTACCCAACGAATTGGCATCGAAGTAAGGTGTAATAGCTATCACAATGCATATTCAATGTCTTCGCTGCAGAAAAATATGGGATAGCACTTATGTGTGCATATTTTTTAAAGTTATTTGTGTAGTTTATTTTTACCATCTTTTCCCCACTAAACTTCCAAAAGTGGCTGAGGAATTTATAATTCATTAGCTCTGGCTACCCCTTCTAGGGAAATATAGCCGTGAGCATATGTATGTATGTATGTTTATTTTTACAGCTTGTAAGCCGCGAGGAAAAATCATGAGATAACTAACACGGTTTAGTTATACTTAGTTGTGACAAAATGTGTTCGTACATATATTTTAAGTTGCCTCGTACCATACTCACGGGAAGAAATGTAGGACTCTTATTGTCTTATTGTTGTCCGTTACTAGTTACTTTACATAAAAAAACATTTTTTCTCGTCCCAACTGTATTTTATTTGCCGAGAATTTCATTACCCCTTTCTACCCCATGGGTGTACGACACGGACGGTAGAAAGAGGCCACTAAAAGGTATGGGGCTTTTTAAAGTGGTTTTTGGGTGATGTGGTTGGAGACCCAACACCAACGAAACTTTATTTCTACCTTGTCCCCTATTAACTTTGAAATGTGGCAGAGGAGTTTCTAACTCTAAATCTCTGACTACTTCTTTTTGGGGTTTTGGCCGTGAGTATATGTATGAATGAATGTATATTTTTTATCTATTCTTCACACTTTGGGCACATGTTTTTTCCATCATTTCCATCATGATTCCAGCAACGCATCATCGATACGGTATTAATATATTTGCGACTACAGAATAGAGATGTTTTATCTATAGTCAGACAGCCGCAAAATTTCAATGGGTATGATCACCCGCCTTTCATGCAGACAGGCATGGATTTGATCTCTGAGTCGTGCCTACACCATGTATCTATTCTAAAGTAATATGTGGTTTGAATATTTTTGATCATGAAAACCTCATTTGGGGATTATTACTAATAAATAAAGAAAAAATGAAGGAAAGAAAAATTTCGACACAGGCGGGAATCGAACCCGCGACCTCGGGTATACGCCCCCGTCGCTCTGCCAATTGAACTACCGTGTCAATGGCTTCCAGCGCGAAATTCTTCTAGCCTTTGTTTCTTTTACACTTTTAAGTAGTATTTGCGTTCCCTACCTCCGAATTTGTTATAAGGCCACTTGTTTACCTTTTCAGATAGAATGCAAATGTTGAGAACGCTTAACTATCACATAATTTGAATGTTTTTGTTCATGAAAACCTCATGTGGTTTTCATGAACAAAAACATTCAAATTAACAACTAGGTGAGGGAAAACATCGTGAGGAAACCGACATGTCTAAGTTGTTAAGGGTTTGCTTTTGTTTAGGTATGCAATCTCACTATCAATAAGTAAAGAAAATGTTTATTTTTATAATCCTTAAAAAATATATCTTAAATTGTGTATCAAAACAAATTTAACGACTAAAGCGAATTTTACCGGTTTTGCTAATTTAGCTATCATACAGCACCATTAATTAACCACACTCTTTGTCACTCACACTATTAGTTCCGTAAACCACGTTACCACGTTTTTTACTGTATACCAAATTACGTGAGAAAATACATTTAAACCTAACACTTATCTGCTCAAACGTTTTTCAGACAAGTGCAAACAAATCCGTTAAGTAAATCAAGTTATTCATAAACCAACATTGTTTGACTGCAACGGCGGTGCCCAAGAAATAACAAGCCGAGCCAGACTTAGTCAGCGCGCAATATCTGAACGAACTGAGTAATCAACGCGATGAAACTACTGCCTGATTCACTGTTGAAAAGTTTTCAAAATGAAAATAAATACATACATATACTCACGGCCATTAATCCCAAAAAGGGGTAGCCAGATCATCAGAGCTGGAAACTCAGCCACATTGGGAACTTGATAGGGGACAAGATGGTAGAAATAAAGTATCGTTGTCAGTGGGTCTCCAACTGCATCACCCAAAAACCACTTTAAAAATTATAAATAATTGTATGTAATGTCGGTTTACAAAAATGACATCATAAATAGTGTCGGCTTTGAACAGCACTAACCCACAGATGTCGTAAAAGACAATTAAGGAAATTAGGGCTTTTAAGTGATTAATAAGTGGCTGGAGATTTCAACTAACAATCTTTATTTTACAATCTTTTCCACACTTACGATTAAAAAGTGGCTGAAGAATTTGTATTCTTTAGCTTTAGCTACCCCTTTGGAATTTAAGTTTGTGTGTTAAGAAGAAAGTTGAAAATTTCGCTCGCGCTATAATTTTTCACGCAAAATAGCCTTAAATCTCAACTTAAATTAACCACTGCAAATGTTTGCGCCTGCTCCACGTTAACCCTTTGTGGTGGATATAACACCAATAGCTTGCGAATGCGGCGTCAATGTAGTATAAAGACGCGACTCAGACGCTAATCGATTGCACACTCATGGTTTGAGCCATCGCGAGTGATTCGCGCGAGTGTAGAGAGCCTTTTTGCTGAAAGGAACTTGATTCTTATTATTCTTGGTTTGACTTTTTTGAAGATTTGACTTTGATTGTATAAACATATCATGCCTTAGATAAGGATATTATTAACAGATTTATATAAAATTAGTGAAACTTTACGTTAGAATACAATTGTTTGATGTATTTTTTTTTCTAAATATGATTATCTCCATAAAAGCAAACAAGATATTAAATTAAATATTAGATATTAAACCAAGACAATACTCGTAGTTTCCGAGAGAGGAAAGTATGGCTTTTTTTTTTTTTAATGTTTTATTTCGTTTTAATAACATACAAAATTTGTTTACAATAATTCTGCCAAACTACATAGTAGTTTGTTGGCGGATATTAGAAACATGGAGTGTTAATCAAACAAAGTAAATTGCAATGGCTGATCCACAGCACGATCGCGGGGAGACGTCCTTCGACCCCCACCACTCGACCCGCGGCCGAGCCGTAGACCAGCTACTACTTATTACTAATTACAGCATACAGCGCAGCAGCGCGCACTAACGTTTTATATGTGGAAGGTAATATGAGTAGAGGACGACCACGGAAGACACACCTGGACCAAATAGAGTGTGTGCTCAAAAAGGCCGGCGTCCGAAGGATGAGGAATAAAAGAACATGTATGAGAAGAATGATGAATGTAACAGAAGCAAGAAAGATTTGCCTGGATCGTACAAAGTGGCAATCTATAGTCTCTGCTTAATGGGGATGAGTGTAAGTAAGTATGATTAGAGATACTACTTTTGCAATTAACACATAACCATTTCGAACTAAAGTTATCAATAAAAACTATGAACGACTACAGCAGTGAATAGAGTTGCAATACTATTGCAAACAGTCGCAGCAAACACCGAGATACTGCTAAGTCGCAGCTAAACAGTTTATCATTGCGTCGCGGAACTCACGACACTTTGATAACGCGTTGCCTTCATGACAAGGTTATTGTAGCGGCTAGCATTTTGTGAAACTGGTGGAAAAGACTATCTTTTTCAGAAATGTTTTAGTTTTTATGGGCAGCTAGAGGATAAATATTAACAGCTCAAATTATATATTTCAGTTAAATACATACATACATATACTTACCCCATTAGGGTAGTAGAGACTATCAATAGTCACTTCGTATGATCCTGGCAAACCTCTCTAGCTTCGTTTACTGTTCATACTTCAGGTGCCTGCCTTTTTAAGCACACTTAAAATTTTGGTCCAAGATTGTCCTCTGTGGTCGTCCTTTACTAACATTACATTCCCCATTAGCTTTCTTTCAACAATTCACTATCATCCATCCTGTCATTTCAGTTATGCTTTGTAAGGGAATATATGGAGAATGGATTTCAGTTAAGGTCTAATAGAAATATGTAAAGCCAATGAGGATAGGAACGTCAAAAAACTAAGTATTAAATTATTACTTTATGATATGGTTTGCAGTATAAAGTGGTTTTGACCGGTTCTGAGTGTAAAATATAATTATATATTTTTTTACCGTTCTCATTTGCAATATGATTACAGAAAAACTAAAACCAATCTGGAATTTTACACAAAAACGTATTCCAGCAACGAAAACAAATAGAACTGCAGAAAATGGCAGTATCTTTTCTTTGAACAAAAGAAACTATAAATAAAGTTTCATGTTTGAATAAGACGTTGACCAGTAAAGGAACTTATAAACCGACAAAGGCTAACAAAAGTGGGCCAAATCGATCAAGAGAGTAATAAATTTTCTCAGTGCAACTAGAGACTTTTCATTACGTTTCAGTTTCATGAAAGATCTGAGCCACAAAAAGGAATTGTGTTTTATCTCCCGAGGCGTTTATCATGGTCAGCGAAAATAGAAATATTAGGAACTGATCAAAGATACCTATAAAATTACTTGCCAGAAACTATATGGTGGGCCAAGATTGTTCAACACTTTATATAATCATGAAATTCTCCTTTTTAAACCTCATAATAATCAATCAGCAATTTATGTTTGTCGTTTAAAATTGTAAATATAAATTATTTTAAATGTTTAAAAAGTAGAAAAAAAACTTAATGTTTTTATTTTTGAACTATATATAAGTGTGCTATCAGCTTGAAATAGCACGACCCCATTCCTTTTCATCGTTGTTGTACGAGGCGACATATGTTTTGAGGCTTTTTAGTCATCATAGGGCGATGTGACTGAAGACCCATCACTGACCATCGTTTATTTTAATATTGTTTTAGCCATATCTTTTAGGGGATTTGTACTCGTGAGTTATATATTCTATCTATAGTTAACTCTTTTGGGAGACCGGGACAGGAATTCTTATTTTTAGTAAATTTATACAAATAGTCAAATAGTAGTAATTTATTGGAAGGTATCAATAGGGAATATGCATAAAAATTAAAATGCTCTAAAACTTTTTTTCACGAATACTTATTATCGCAATATTATAATGAAAAGGTTTTTTTTAATTTACTTATTATTTAAACCCCTAAAATAATATTTAAGAAGTGCAAAATAAGGGAGCGAAGTTCAAACTTCCAAAACGCGCCACCAACGGTTGAACGAAATGTGACGTCATCTGACACGAAATTGTATTCAAACGCGTCGAAAACACTAAGGTAAACATCCACTGGACGTGTCATGTGACGTCACGTATAGCGCACGTAAAATGGCGGCGTTTGAACTGCTTACATTTTTTAAAAGTTTTAAATTTCAATTTTAAAAATATCTTTTGAATAATTGATTTTGAAGCCCAGTAATATTTTTTTCTACGTTATAAAATAGTAAACTATTAATTTAAGACAAAAAAGAAAAAAATGAATATTCCCTAATACGTAAATATTTCTAGAAACAGAGTCCCAGTTCATATTCGATAGTCTATGGTTAGTGAGCTCGAACTGTCAAAGTCCCTCTTTTTTATTTTCTCGGCCTTAACGATCGGTCTCGAGGGATTAATTGCATATCCTTTGGCTATGTTATTTACTAGTATTCATATAAAATATAGAAGGTTTATGCTATACGCACATGCTATATTCATGACTCAAACAGAAACTGAAACTCAGCGATCGCGCTGTTTATTCCCGAAGGAGTGGCAGGGGCATTAAATTTAGTATTGCTGTTATGACTTAATCTTGAAGTAAATGAATTTCATTTATTACAAATGGAAGTCCATGGTGGTTTTCTTTTTGTATATCTAATCTTTGTGTATGTTTTTTTATCTTTTAATTATTCACCATATCCATATCAGGATAGCAGGCCGTTATTTTTTTCATCTTCATACACAATTGTATGCACATAATTGAAAGCTAAACATTAGTATGAAAAGTCGACCCTCACGCGTCTATCTTGATTAACCGATCCGAATCGAATTCACTTCGTAAGGAATGTCCTTTATCTGCTACGAGACAGATTAGTGGGTTCACTCTCGTTTGTTAAGACAGTCTTGTTTACATTAATGAATTTTTATTTGAATTTATGACTGAAAAGCAAAAACGTAAATAAATACATACATATATATATAATCTCACGCCGTTAGTATCCATTGGGGTAGGCAGAGACTATCGATCGCCACTTTGTACGATCCTGGCAAACCTCTCTGGCTAAAAAAAATAAACGTAAATACGTTTTTGCTAAAATTAGAAATAATTTAAAAGACAATACAATAGCAATTAAATATATCATAATTATAAAATACAGGAGTATTTTTATTTTATAAATTAAATAACTCTTTTAACCTCTCAGAGGAGCACCGTTAAAAAGTTTCAATTCCCGGGGGCTACAATACAGCATGCAAAACAAGTCTTTATAACTATCACCAATAACGTTTTAAGTGGCGCGCTCTGACAGAGGCGCCCGGTCGCCTCTCAACCGCTGAAGGGTTAAAGCATCCAAATTTACATCAAAGAATGGTTTGCGAAGAAATACGTTGATTTTGTTAAAAGCGTAAAAAATCGGAATAATATTTCTGTCCTATACAGACAAACACTTTTATACGATTTTGGTCATTCGTCTAAGAAACCCAAAAAATACATAAGATTCACGTAACCAAGACTTTTTATACTTGGCCAACTATAATTTCGACACATCAACCCATCAACGCTAACAAGAATATACAATTGGTGAATAATTTACTAGGCAAGTGTTACTTTTAAATAAGAAAATATGACGCCCAAATTATATTTTCAGTACTCGGTATATTTTCATACCAAAGTAAGTTCTTCGTTAACTGGAGTGGTCCAAACCCTACAGATGTGACACTTGTCCTGCCTAATAAGAGTTAGGACGTGTCCCGAATATTGAGCATTCATAGGCCCGAATCATTATTTATACGCTCCTTAGACTGCAACCTTGTAAATCTTGGACTAAGATATTATCTGGGGTAATGCTTCCGACTGCTTCTTTAGTTTGGTCTTCATTTACTTTATAGTTCTCTATATTACTACTTTACTATACTATACTATATTATACTACTTTGTCTACTGTTGGTTGTCGAATCGTTGATTTTGAGGCTTTGGCACAATTTTAAACAATGATATATGTATTTCTGAATAACGAATATGATTATAAAAAGTAAAGAAAAAGTTACTTATAATCTAGCCAATTCGAAAATTGTTATTTAGTTACAAATAATTCATTTTACTGCGAGGACTATGAATGACTATTATTGGCGTAGATAGGCCAGTGCTATTTAAAGCCCACATGACATAGTGTATTTTTTATTGGAATATTATCAACTAAAAATAGAAGAAAACATTTCTATAATTCAGCTTCGATTTGAAACATCCCTATATGGTTGCACAAAGACCCCTAAGCATTTCAATTACCTGGCATAAACCTTTAACTTCAGAAATACGATAGTATATTCTTACTGTCATGATTCTTGTTAAAATATATTGTAATGATTTCTTTGAAAAACATATATTATTAATTCATGTTGATTTTTAATATGAGTACCTTTTGTTAATCAGTTTTGTAAAGTGTTTCATCTCAACTTCCGTTTTAAGCAACCAGTTTTTAAAGTGTTTTGTAACTCAACTTCCGGTTGAAGTGACTGTTTTCGGTTTGACAAGTAATGGGTGGGGACGAGGACGGCTGTTGAGGCGGGACATTATTTTTATTCATTCTATCGTTAGCAGGAGTGAAATAAAGACGTTTAGTCAAAGTTACTGCCCGTAATTATAGTACAAATAGTTAATTGTTAGTTGTAATATATTTATATACGACCAAGTGGAAATAAAGTCAGTGTTCAAGAATTGGAGTTTCATTATATTACCAAACATTTTCACTTAGCCAATTCACATAATATCCACGAGTAGCCCACCGGATACGTTTACCGAAATGGTGGATTATGCAAAACGATGCTCAAACTGATCCAATCTTTTGTTTGGAAATAATTAATGCCAACACTGATTTATGTGTTCAATAAATTTATTGCCGTCGGTTGTATTGTCGAATGCCTCGTATTGTTCCCAAAATAAAGATTAAAAAGCGTATCGGGCCTGAGCCCCGGCTATTTGTGGCTATCTATACGGATATGCTGTTGGTTAATTTCTGTAACTGAGTTTTAGCTCGAAATTGGTTTAAAAGGTTGATTTTTTGATAGTAATAAATTTCGTTTGGTGCACTTTTTAACGTCATTTTTGTTTAGTTTATACCGGTACAGCGAACATCCAATCTATTTTTAATCAAAACTCAATGAAAATGTGTCGGATTTCGGATATCTGGTCACGAATAATTTTTTTAGTCAATGCAATTCATGTTTATTCACCACAGAAACATATACTTACGGGTAAAATCCTGAAAATGGGTAGACAGGCTTCAGAGTGATAAATTCTCCAGCTTGTTTTGTAAGTTGGGAGGGCAAAGATACCTTTAGACACTTAAAAAGCCCCCACTCTAAGTCGCCACTTAACGACACCTGCAGGAAATAATGGGTTAGTACTATTCTAAGCCGACATATATTTACTAGAAATAAATTCACCTACCTTCTTGTCTATACTACATACATACATACATATAATCACGGCTATAAATCTCTAAAAGGGGTAGCCAGAGCTGAAGAATTGAAAATGCCTCAGCCACTTTTGGAAGTTGAGAGGGGAAACGATGGTAAAATATAGGCCTTGTCTATACTCTTGTAACAATTTTCAAAAACAGTAAGCGTGAGCTTTTAATTTAATCAGAAACTTTTAAAAGTGAAAGGGTAGGTGATGGTAAAATATGGGCCTAAGGACCGTCTAATAAGGGTTTGAATCCATTAAAGGCCTCAAAAATACACATGGACGCACGGGTACAGATAGGGTAGTTAACTGTAAAAAGGTAAAAGTGTATTCGTTTTGTTTTCCTTAGTAGTGTAGTGTTGGCTTGGTATAGCACTAACCCATTTATTTCCGTAAGAATTAAAATTGTTGGACGATGAGGCTGACGACGAGGTTTATTATGGCATTAACCTTCCTTTATTTTACAATCGTTTTCTGAATTCTGAATCTTTTCTGAATATTTGGCAGTGGCTACTACTTATTGGGATTCATATTGAGTATTTTTGTTCTCTATTTCCTTTAGATATTGCTCATTTAGTGAAGGCGACTAAAAATCTGCGACTTTTAAGTATTTACTTTCAGTTGTTTAGGAATTCATCAATCATTTTATCATGCTCTCCTCATTTTAAATACATACATACTTATACTCACGCCGTTTGTTTCCATTAGGGTAGGCAGAGACTATGGATCGCCACTTTGTATGATTCTGGCAAACCTCTCTAGCTTCGTTCACATTCATCAATCTTTTTATACGTGCTCTTTTATTCTTCATACTTCGGACACGTTCCTTTTTCGGCACATTCTCTATTTATTTGGTCCAAATAAGTTCTCCGAGGTCGTCCTCTACTAACATTACCTTCCACATTGGCTTTATAGATCTCTTTCACCAATTTACTATCGCCCATCCTCTCTATGTGCCCAAACCATCTCAACATTCCGTTTTCTATCCTCACAATATCATTTTTCACACCAAACTTTTCACGAATCGCGCTATTTCTCATTCGATCACATAACCCTCTTTGATATTTTAAATAATACTTACAAACTATCAAAGAATCATTGGCATTAAAATCAAATCAATACTTAGAAATTTACGATAACATTTAATTCTTAGCATTATCATATGCCGAATTCGCTTAACAAAGACATTATACAACTGCCCGCTATTAAATTAATAGAGAGAATCCCTTTCAATAATGTCCCTGGAATTTGAAAAATGTCATACTAAAATCTTTCCAAAACATTAAAAATCCATCAAATACAAGGAGACGCCACGTTTTAATAATGCATGATTACTTAAAACTATTTTTATAATGTGGACCACCAACATCAGTAAGAAACTCACAAAATTAGTCACGGCAGTATTCAAAACTGTACTTGAATCCTTTTGTTACCAGTCCTTGCATGTAAAGGTCTCTATTCTGATAAATTGAATATTATTTAATTATAAATAAAAGAGGTCAAAGACATGGCCTTGGACAAAATTTATATTTCAGCAAGAAGGTATTTTTGGTAGAAAAAATAATTGAGTCAAGCCTTAAATTTTATTTATGTTAGAGTCCGTCCGAGAAATAGTCAAGGAATCAATGTAGATTTTCATAGTATTATATATCTGAACAAGAAAAGTATTAGTTTCACTCACCATTTTTGTTTTCACCATTTGATTAATATTATGACTTCTTAATGGCAAATCTAGTATGTTTTTTTAAGACGTGGCTCCTTAGCGATATGTTGGGAAAATATGTTGAATTCAAAATTCCAATTACTTAAAACCGTACTTACTCAGAGAGATGGGGAAGTTCCATTCGGTACTAACTGACAAGACTAATGAAGCAAAACTATTCAACTAGTCAAGGCTAGGAGGACAATTTTATTTTTTTAAATATTTGATTCTTATTTACTTTTTACTATTGTAATTCTGTGTGTCATCATTTGGTTTGGAGTAGGTAAATAGTTTTTTTTCTTCGGTTCTTCTATCAAAAAGTTTTAATTCTTTGTCTTAATCAATTACATTACGGAATGCCGTTTAGACATGTAGCACAATGCACACGACATTCATATAACCAACACGAATCGTCTAGATAAATTTAGCAGAATAGGGGCGTTACTTGTAAGCGCAGTCGGGGTCTATCAAATTTATTGCCTGTGAAACGAGAAGTCTAATTTCGATTTCAATGTTATTTTGTTTGCTATAAATCAGTTAGTCGAGTGAGATTTAGTACATCTCAGCGGGTGACAATCGATCCTCGGAGGTGACCTCTCCGCACTATACTTTTTATGGGAGGAATGTATGTGCGGGCAAGATGATGAATTGAATTATCATAAGTGCGCAGTGTGTTCGACATTCGGTGTTGGTGATTTAATTATTTGGAAAGTTATTCTATTTCATAGTGCTCTGTTCGGAGCGTAAAACAACAAATCAGGGAAATTATAATTTATATGTATTACGTATCAAGTTTTTTTAAACAAGCATTATTATTTTCTCGTCAATGCAAAACATTGCTGTTCAGTCTCAGTACCCTTATGTATTTAGTTGACAAATAAACAAACGTCATAGTCTCGCCATTTTTTCCCTTAGGGGTTGACAAAAACAGTCAATTGCTTCTTCTTAAATTATAATAACCAAACTGCGGTTTTACTAATAGACTGAAAAGGAAATTAAGTGGTCACATGACTGTTTTTGATTAATAAATAATAATAAAAACTAATGGGATGGACAGTTTATGACCTCTTTTAATTATGATGTATTAGACTATGTAATACTTTCACATTGATTTGCTAATTACTACAATTATATTACAGCTGTAAGCAGTTATAGCCATATGTAGTAAAGTTACTCGAATTTACCACTCTTTCACAATTTCTTCTGATGTTATATTTAAATGTTAAGTCCATACTTACATCAAGTATGCACTCTAAAATGTCCAAACCAAATTAACTTAAATAAAAACAAATAGAACATGTAACTGCTTTCAAAAATGTTAATGCCCAATTCAAAATAATTTGTCCGAACAAAATGACCACTCCAGCCAAAACATGTGCAAACACGGGCCATTTCTCAATTCCACTTAGAAACATCGACGGTGGTCGCGTATAGATCAATTTTCCTGTCATATTTCTCGGCCGGAGAAGTGATTTCGACGATAATTGTCACTTGGGCAAGCCGCTCGACTAAACAAATTGCGCGAGTGCTCTTGACTTGTAGTTTGACGGATAGTGGAATTCGTTGCTAAATCGACAGCAGAGTTTCTCTGGAATGCGGTTTTATAAAAAGTTGCAAGTGTGATAGAAACGTAATTAAGCACCTGTATTCACGGCAAAAAAGAAAAGCTAGAGGTTTCGAATTAGAGCTTAAAAGCCCAACAATTACTTAGTATCTATTTGTATAACACCCACAGGGAAAAATGGTCTAAGACTATTGTTCCCCAACACTGCACAGCAAATGACAAATTTTCTGTAAAGACCGCTTACGAGCATATCAATTTAATTTAATAATTACTAGTAGGCATAAAATTACAAGAAATCATCTATTGGTCATCTCCAACAAAATTTATGAATTTCATAATCCATTTCACTTAGAAAGAACGTATTTATGGTTTTTACAGGTTGTAAATTGTTTTCTTTCTTTAAATTGTCACGCAGTTGACCCGTAATGAAAGTAAGAAGTGGTGATAATTTGGGTCAATACTATCTGTTATAATTCGCATTATTCAAAAACATAATAATACATAACATAAACGTTCACGCCGAATATCCCCGAAGGGGTTGGCAGAGGTACTAATACTTCTGAACATCACGTGACTTTGTCACCTGGTGTTCAGAGTACCCACGTTTTGCATGGACAGTGTACTCACGTGATAGGGGGCAGGCCTATCGCCGTTTTGTACGAATACACTGTCACATGACTAAGTACAACTCAGCCATGTGGGTTTCCTCACGATGTTTTCCCTCACCGTTAACAACCATGATAAATTAACCACACATATGTCTTTAGAAAAGACAAATTGGTGTAGGCCCGACCCAGGATTTGAACTCTAGTCGTTTGCACGATAACCGAGTGTTCTACCCACTGGGCACTGGGATTCAAAAAATCGCATAAAAAATATATTTCGCCTATGGACACAAATCTTACGACGATTGATGATTTGGAACGATCGGTATATAACATCTAAGTAAAGATTTTTAACTTTGTTAGGTTTCGGTAAAATACCTTAAAGCATTTTCTTCGATTTGTTTGCTAAGTGAAACAGACATAGATGGATAATAAAAATTAGTACAAGGAATTTATAAAAAGAGTGCTGATGAAAATTTTATTAGCGGAAGACAACGAATTACACATTTGAGTCAAATGGAGAATGTGTTCGAAAAAGAAAATTTAATTAAAGAGCATAAAAAAATATATATATTTCTGAATTTGTGTTTGAAGCTATTTGATGTAAATGTGCCCTCCGAAGTCAACATTGCCATTTATATTGCATCTATCTCGGCCAAACCACCATAGCATTCCTTCTTTTGTCTTTTTCCAATATCATCTTCACACCGAACGATTCATAATATTCCTCACTCAATCATATAATCTAACATTGTTATATTTGGAACCACTGATTACCGTTATTTTTATGTTACATAAATAAACTCACGACCATAAAACCCAATAAATGGTAGTCAGAGCTATAGAGCTAGAAACTCCTTAGCCATATTTAGAAGTCTATAGGGGACATGATGGTAGAAATAAAGTATCGTTGGTGATGGGTCCCCAACCGCATCGCCCAAAAACCACTTAAAAAGCCCCATACCTATTAGATGCCCGTCAAATAATGAAAAATACAACTTAAGTCGAGAAAACATTGTACTCCAGCGGTACAAAAGCTCGCTTCCATTTTAGTTTTATGACCGAAAGCATAATACATACGAATGCCAAACTGTTCAGTATAAACACATTAGTGAAATGACGGTTTCTAAATGTGAAAACTTGCACAATAATTCCTTTTAGAAATTCTATTTCATATTGAAACATTGTGAGAACACGTACATATTTATTGAGTGCAAAACTACTTCAAGCGGAAAATCTTTGCTCACATGTGGTAAAACAATTTCGAAGTTTTCAATGTAGCATTTTCACTTGTGATCTTTACCAAACAAACTGGCTATGTGAAGGAACAACAAAAAGAATATTTAAAATTTCAGCTTCGTAGTGTCTAAAGTTAATTGTTTATTTATTAGTATTATTTAGTAAAATTTATTATTAACATACATACATACATACATATACTCTCGGCTATATTTCCCTTGAAGGGGTAACCAGAGCTAAGGAATTATAAATTCCTCAGCCACTTTTGGAAGTTGAGTGGGAAAAAGATGGTAAGAATAAAGGTTTTTGGTGATGGGTCTCCAACCGCATCGCCCAAAAATCCAATAAAAAGCCCCAATACCATTAGTCGCCTCTTACGACACCCGTGGGTAGAAAGTAGTAGCGACATTCTAAGCCGGCACTACACATTTTATTATTAAATATGTTTAATTCACTTGATGTGACCTTTGAAAAGACACATTTGTTTAGGCCCGAATCAGGGATCGAACCGACGCCTCTCTGCATAATAAACGCATCAAACCACATCCAAGATCAACCAAGATAGCTCACGCCCGATTTCTGAATTGAGAATTCCAGCTGAGAACAACTTAAGTATCGTTCTGTCACATCGAAATCTTAACAACTGAATGAGACAAAACGATACTTAAGTCGTTCTCAGATTGTATACTCAATTCAGAAATCGGGCGATAGTCTCATGGTTGATCGCCCTAAAATCACATAATAAGCCCCAAAACTCTTAGTCGCTTTTAACGACACCTGCTAGAAGAAATAGGTAAGTGCTATTCTAAACACTACACAGCTATATAGCTGTTTGATTTTATGTATCATTCCTCGAAAGATTAGTCTGCATATCAAAAGCAAAGACCAAACTGTTACCTTGGCGGGCGCACTTATTATAGTCACTTGTACTCAAATCTGAAGTGGCCGTCTGTCATTAAAATATCTTAATAGCTATTATATATAAAATAGCTTTGAGAAAAAGTATTTTCTATATATTATATCACAAAAAGGTGTACAGTTGTACGTTTATACCAATCAAGAAAATAGTCTGCTTTTTGTTCTTTTATTCTAAGCTTGCACTAATATATCTATTTTTATCTAAGTCATCGAATTTCCACGGAATATGTACCGAAACTTTAAAAAACATCGGCAGTACATTGATTTCTAAAGTACAGCAGTCAAAAACTCTTGATCTAAAATACCGATGGATCTCAGTATCTGGTTTAACCACAGTTCATGGCAATGAGTACATTTGTCTCGCCATACGAAGCGTTAGCCTGGGGACATACACCGCGACTATGTAATTTATACCAACATCCCTCTATAATAAACTGTCGGACACTAGTCTATCTGGTCCGGCTGCCTTCGCCTCTTTTTCTTTATTTTCTGTTACTGAATCTGATTTTTTTGTGGTCATTTATTCACGCGAAGGTGGCAATCAAAGCCGTACGTGAATGAAATACGACGTTTTGTCATCTTGCGCGGGGAATTTGTGATTCGCTTTTGTTTTGGTCACTTATTTTATTTAAACTAAACATCATCTGCCATAAAAGTGATTACCGTGAGAAATTATATAAAATATTTCAATAATGGTAATAAGAATCCCCGTGACTGTAACGAATTAAAATATTTTTATATAGAACTTTGCTGACTTACCAGTATTGTATGTATTTAAGAAATAAATAAAGTGATATTCTTTTTAACAGAAATATTCCTACAATTACTCGTACTTCCGGAATATGTCTTATTTGTATCAATAACTAAAATTTAACTCACATATGTTACAAAAAATACATGCTTGGTCTTCATTCTATTATCATAAAAGCGAATAAGCAACCACTCATTAATGATATACGAATAATAAAACTTCAAATCTATCACCAATCATCCTATTCTGATGAAGGGTCACGGAATATGCAATTACTTTACCGCGCAACTCTCGCGTAAGGCAACGTATGAAATACGGTGGCAATTTCTAGTAAAAAGTTATTCAAATAAAAGTGCCACCCTACATTCGAAATGTTTGCAAAAACCCCGGGTCAATTGCAAAGTCACCTTCATACATCAAACGACACAGAAAGGCGTACCCGTAAATTTTCGGTCAGAGTTTTGTGCCACGTCTCAAACGTTTGTATTATAACTCTCCTTGTGATTCTTGGTTAGTTGAAGCTTAAAGAACATGCTAAATTACTTCGTTAAGAATATTTTCAGTACATTCCTTTAGCTTAATTACCATCTTCATGAGTCTTGCATTTAAATGTCCTTTAATAGAGAATTGAAATTGTGTGTAGCGCGCGGGCTGAATTTTGAATACATTTTCCTGTGAAATTCAAAATAATGATAAGCTGTGTTCAAACTTTATTAAATTTCCACCTCAGCTATTACTAGAATTAGTTTAGTGAGTTATTCATAAATAATTAATATTCTCAATTCATGTATGCTAACATCTTTGTTAGATTTTCTAACGTACAATTTAGGATTATAGTTTCAGTTCGTATTATGTTACAATTACTTATATGCCATTTTGTAATTACTAAATATTCTATTTCTCTGTTTATAAATGTAGAGGTATATACAATTATGATGATACCCAAAAGCTTGAATATATTATAACATAAATATTCCCCGAGGCCACAAGAAGGGTGGTATAAGCGCCTTAAAATATCATTTAATATTGTAGATAGGTAATATACGGTATTCCGTGTAGTCTTTTAAAACATGATTGTGTTGCTGTGTAGTGTCGGTTTAGAATAGCACTACCCCATGGGCAGGAGTAGTTCTATTCTCGTAAGAGGCGGCTAAGGGTATTCAGGCTATTTAAACGATTTTCTGGTGATGCAATTGTGGACCTAACACCAAAAACATTGACTTCACAATATTCCCCCTCCCCCACAAATTCCGAAAAGTGGCTGAGGAATTTTATATTCCGAAGCTCGCTTGCTACCCCTTCTTGGGTTCTATAGCCGTGAGTATGAGTATGTATTTATGTATTTTGCTTTAACTATTGACATTTATAATTCAATGTATTTTATTCATCGGAGAGATACGGAAGTAAGCTGAAAACTCCTTGGTTCAACTTTGAAAGCTCAACATCACCGCCTGATATGCCGAGAGGCATTAGGTTGTATCCTTAAGCACTTTAAACCTTATATGTCTTTTCTAAAGTTAAATGACAAGTAGTTCATTATTATTAGTAAGGTTTTGAAGGTAATGGAAAATGACATGAAATCCACGAAACTAATTTAATTTGAGTAATAAAGTGTGCTTGTGCGCGTAGTCAGCCCCCTATCACGTGAACGCAACTTTGCCAAACGTGGATACTTTCATCCAACGGATGTTAATCATATTCAGAAAAAATATAAGTAACTCTGCCAACCTTGGAGACACCTTTAAAATAACTTCAACAAAAAATACAGAGCCTATTATCCTCTTGCATAGATATGATTCTAAAAATAAAAGTTCTATGCTAAATATTTTCCTGAACCCGAAAATATAATAAAGCTACGAAGAATATATTTAACAAGTTGAATAGAAAGTAAACATCGAATTATAGGATACTGCTCAGACTGATAGGATGAACCAGATTTACGGAGGATGTCAACAAAATATTACCTATAACGTATGGCCGCATAAATCCGTCGGAAAAGGAAAATGTTTTTGAGGCAGATCTGCTTAACTGATTCACAAGCTAGCAGATTTATTTATGTTGTATGAAACTTGGCATTGTTTGGAATAGGTTTTGTATATAATAACGTGGTATCTTTGTTGTTGAGAGCATTCCATAAATGGAAAGGCGAAGGGAAAACGCAGAGCTATAAGCCCCTAAATTGTGTGGGCCCAAAATTTAATTTGGCCACTGGTCTATTACCTTATATGTGGTTTATGGGTGAGTTGAGTTTAGAGGAAACCCACATGGCTGAGTTATACTTAGTCATGTGACACGGTTTTTGTACAAAAATAAAGATAGGCCTGCCCCTTATCACCTGAGTGCACTGTCCAACTGTGGCTTCTTTGAACACCTTTTGAGAATGTCACCCGATGTTAAGAAGTAGTATTACCTCTGCCAACCCCTTCGTTAACATACGGCGTGAACGTTTGAGTTTTGAGATTAGAGAAATATTTGTAAGAAAATGTGGTTGCGCGGTTAATTCTCACGTAATATTCAAAGTAATTTCTCCCATTTATCTTTTAACTTATCATTAAGTGAGAAGAATTGGTGAAATCTAAATTATATCTAAAGAGAACATCTTTATAAAAGAAATGTGGATTATTTTAAACCTTACAGAAGTACAAAAATGCCTCATGAATTACAATATATCCCTCTATACACCAACCGCAATAAATAAAGTGAAATTTCATCCATTTTAATATCATACCACGATTCAGTTGAATAAGCAGATTTATGTCCCAAACAAATGTTACGCAGCTCAACTTAGCAAATGCTTAATCATTCCATTGTGATACAGTAGTGACAACCTGTCGACGCTAAGATCACTCAACACCCAACAATATGCAAACCAGTTCAATTCGCGATTGTATTCTTACTGTGCTATTGTTATACAATTTTATCGCAGAAATTTCAGAAGCCCGATGTTGATTATAATAGGCTTAATAAAGCGTTTCAGAAACAATACGAATTTACGAACTTAGGATAAGCACTCGAAACTTTCTTGAAAATCTTGTCTACATAAAGATGTATATGCAAACAAAGTTTAATTAATCATTATTAAAATATGACTAGGATTAATAATTTAATAAGTTACATAAGTACGTAACTGTTTAATTTGTTGATGTAGTTCCACTACTCGGCGCTAGATGGCGATATAAGTATGTTGGTTGAGCGCTGTGTTCTTTTATTTGAATTTTGTTTTGATAAGTAAGGTTATTTCGTTTAATGCAATATTAGGAAACTAGTGTTTCTTTTTTTTCACTGTTTACGTATGGAGAGACTAAGATTTCTGAGGTAATATAATTGATTCATGGGTTAATGGAATCCAATCAACCATGATAATCAAATGCTTAAACAAACAAACATACATACATACATATACACACGGCTGTAAATCCCTAGTAGGGGTAGTTAGAGCTAAGGAATTAAAAATTCCTCAGCCACTTTTGGAAAGTTGAGTGGGGAAAAGATGGTAAAGTAAAGGTTGTTGGTGATGGGTCTCCAACCACAGCGCCCAACAATCCCTCAAAAGCCCCAATACCATTAGTCGCCTCTTACGTACACCCACCGGAAGAAATGGGGTAGTGCTATTCTAAGCCGACACTACACAGCACAAAATAACATACCTTAAACAAAATACCCCTTAAACCTCCAACATAGTCTAACAATACACAAAGTACATTAATCAGGTTTTGAAAGGGAAAAACTCTGTGGGTAAAGGTATACTTTACTACTCTGCACGTGCCACGACTTTTGCAAAGGTATAGGGATATAGCTCTATTTTTTTCTTTCTAATTTTACGAATTAAAAATGCATATACTAGCAAATAAAGCAAGCGGTTTATTTACAGTTTTTAAAGAAAATAAGACAAGTTGCAAAATAATTTTAAGCTATATGTTTTATTAACATCAACATTCATATTTATATTTAAAACTGCCAACACAAATAAAAACATAAATATCATCCCATGTTTCATAGTAACACCCAACACGATATGAAAGGCCCGACCACTATCAAGGAGTTGCACCTTGACTGCCTTCCTAATGAAACATAATACGTGTCTCAATAATTTTATTAGTTCATAGCTACCTGACCATAGGGTTAACATTTAAAAATGTAAACAGATTGCATCCCGATTACCAAAACAGTCACGGGTTAATATTTCATTCAACACCAACAAGATTACAACGAACATTAGTATGTAAAGGAATTTGAGTTCTATGAATGTGACAGTAAGGTGCAAAATATAACGGGATGTTATGTTAATTAGGATGTTTGGGTTATGAAATGAAGTATAGACAAAAAGTGCCGCCAAACCTGTGATACGGCGTCAACCTGTTTCGCCACTGTCGCGCCGCAGTGTTTTTTACAAGGGGCGGTTAGTTCTCAAAAACATTAATAAACACCTGCATTGAATATTTATTACGTTGAATCACTTTTTGAATTTCTCCGATACATATTTTTATGATATATGTATGTTAATATAATGTTTTGGGTGATATCCTATTCTCTGAAAAACTACTGGAAAAATATTTATCCAAGATATTATAAGTAGTACTAGCGGACTGCCCCGTTTTGCATACATATTAAAAAGTAAAACAGTGATTATACAGTTTGTGCAGTGATATCCAGTGAAAATACCGTCGTAAGCGGTCCTATCGTTTATATGATAAGCCAGAAGGAACAGACAGACAAACTATAGTAGGATATATTATGTGGTTGAAAAATTATTAATCTCTAGCTACCCCTTTATGGGATATATGGCCGTGAATATATATATATGATGCATTTAGTACAAAAAAAGTAATTTTACTTACACATTATTATAAATCTGAGTTTGCTGGGTTAAATTGAAATACCTCCGAAAGACGTTTATTTTGTGTATTCCAATCAAATAACATCTACTTTGGTTCGACGAAATTCCTTATTAAAAAATCATTTACTCTGCTCACTTTGTGTGACAGATGACAATTTTGAAAATATACAAAACAAACAGTGTAGTACGTGGTGCATAAGAAACCATAATTATCTTATAAATATGTAAACTACTCTAGACTTACATAGACGAGCGAAATATTTTCATTTGCGACAAAAGGCGGTCCAACCAAAAATGTCAAAGCCAATAAACCGACTGCAGTATTTTGCCGCCAATAAAAATACGGTCGAAGTAAAAGCGGTGAGATAATGAAGATAAACTGTCACCAAAGTCGGGACAGGTGGGAACTTTGTCACCGATATTGATATACTTTGGTCCCCTGGGACAAGCGGAACAACCCGTGTACGAAAGAACTATCATTATGAAAAACAGAGTACATGGATAAGTTAACTTTCAGATGTGACATTTTGGAATATTTAGTTTTATAACCTTTTCTAAAACTATGAAAACTTGAATCACAGAGTAAATAATCATTAGAATGATAATCTTAATCGTAAATTTTAAATGTGTTGTTATTATTGTGGTAATTGTGGTCATATCAGGGTAAATCTCCATTTCCCGATGATGTGAATTGAAACAATTTATTTTTTCTAATAAAATAATCTTTAATTCTAATCATACAGAGATATAAGGCTGTCCTTTTTTATTTAATCAAAATTTACATGACCAAATTTATTGTATTATTTTTATATTTTTGGTCGGTCGATTTACATTTAATTTCGATATGTTTCAATATTATTATTTATTACATAGACATTTATAAATTAACTTTTATGTCGTCGCACCAATTTTTTATTAGAAACATGGATAGATGGTTTTATTTATTTGATTTAGCAGAATTAGTGCCTATCATAATGACTCAAGCTAAATACATTTCGGTATTATAACTTGAAAGATGAAGCAGAATGAACAATATTTTGATTTGTCATATCTACTGCCCTATCAACATAATCTTTGCCGAAATACAATCGCGCACAAAATGCACCTGCTTCACATCCAAGTGACAAAACTGGAAAGAAAACACAGTCCTTTTTTTATTGGAGTATACCGAAACAAAACGAATCTTATCCGTCAAGTTTGATAACCGATTTTAAGGCTGTTGTGATAATTAGGAATGTTAGGACCACTTGCCGTGTAGAGCCGGCTTAGAATGTCGCTACCCCTTTCTACCCACGGGTGTCGTGAGAGGCGACTAAGGGTATTGGGGCTTTTTATTGGAATTTTGGGCGATGCGGTTGGAGACCCATCACCAAAAACCTTTATTTTACCATCTTTTCCCCACACAACTTCCAAAAGTGGCTGAGGAATTTCTAATTCCTTACCTCTGGCTACCCCTTCTAGGGATTTATAGCCGTGAGAATATGTATGTATGTATGTATGTATTTTATTGGAACCGATACGAACAAATGTGTGTGTTTTGTTGTAATTAAATTGTATTTAAAAAATATTTTATTGCAGAAGGCAAATAAAATTGTCGTAGTATTATGACTTAAAAATAAAATCAGCATTTTGACATGTTTAACTTTTCTTTTAATTTGACTATCTTTTCTCCTATTTTTTACTAATTCCAAAAATTCCCAAGTATATAGAGATAATCAAGTGAAAACGATTAGCGACTGCTTACCCATTTAGACGATGATGGCCGTGAGCCTATATATCTGCATATCTAAAAAGCCATGTTTACAGCCATCAGGCTAACAACAAGCCAGGACTTGAATAAAATTATATTTGCTTAGCTACTATTGGACAAGGGAAATGAAAATATGAAAAAAATGTAACAGCATAAAATCTTATTTCTGATCTAATTAGTCCCAAGTTGGTGAAAAGGAGTTTTATCTTTAGAGCGGAATTCCAAATTCGAATATTGAGAAAGATGTCCGCACATCTCGAAATGACCGTTAATTCTAAAGCAAGAACGCGATCAAAGCAAAATGTTCAGAGATTAGAAATATTAAAGGTTCTGGAATATCCTCTGGAAAATTTGTTACATTAATTTCAGACGAATTCTCAAAGGATTTTAGGTGAAAAGAGGACACGAAATGATTTTGAATAATATACAGCATATTTTACAATTCATTGAACCGTATTTATATTAAAAGCGTGACTCAATCAGATTTATACACTAACTATTTGGTCCGTCCTGGCCTTGCTCGGAGAGTGTAATAAATAATTAAACACAGATCAAGTTAGCCCCAATTAAGCATAAGCATAACTTGTGTTATGGGATACTTACTCAACGATAACTAAGCAAGACTAAGAAACAACCACTCAAACATGAAGTCCATGAACGTAGTCAAATAATAAGACAACTGCTCAGCCTTTGCGGCATTTAGCGTCATGTTATACCCAACGTTTCAACAAAAGTTTTAGTTATTCATTGGTAAAATACTTTTTTAAATCATACTGATACCAAAACTCACAAGTATTTTTTTCCTTTTTATAACAAAAATAAAAACAGATACTTATTCAAATAAGCTCAAAACTGTAACTGTTTCTTAAGCAATCATAACAGCATATTTACTCCAAATTTTGAATAGGAAAAGGAATGTATACGAATTAATATTATTTCCAGATTTTATATTAAAAGTAATTAGTTATCCAGTTCAAACTTACTGATACTGTTGTATTTCATGTAAATATCGTATTCCTTAGAACAATAACCGTAAATTACGGAAGCAAATTTCGTATTCCTGGAAATTTAATAGGCTAACATAAACATGGGCGGCGTTTCAGATCTTTCTTGAAACAAAACGCAAACTTTTAATAACTTATATGTTTAACTAATGTATTATGTTTTACGACTAACAATAAATCTAAACAAAGAAAATAAAAGCTGGTTCGTAGCAAATTAGACGCAAGTGCCTCAGTAGCGGCAACTATTGCACCTTGTCATTTGACACCGCAGATCGCGTGAGGAAGGAAACCGCTACCAATTAAAGAACGTACAATTCCGCAATTAGAGAAATTCCTAGGCGTCAAGACTGTGGGAGCGATATTCGTAAAACTACCTCAACTTGAAGCAAGGCAAACATTTCTCTTGGCATATGAGAAAAATGTATTTTTATCCAACATATTTTAGGGGCTAACAAGCATTTTCATTGCAACGTTGGAAGTACGAAGCTTTTATTTTAATTACTGTGCGCTTCATTTATAGTGCTTTGCAGAGAGACTGGTCGCCCCTCGGCAATTTTTGTTATTACTTCACATGAAGATACCCTAGGAATTAATACTTGTTGCGAATTACAAAAAGATGAGGCTAGAATGTTTGCTTCCAATTATTTTATACTATAAACTTGAGGCGTTTCCTTTTTGTACGTAATTCCATATTTATTTTCTTAACGTTGATTGCGTCCATTTAATTATCAATTAAGTTTTACGACGATTCGCTTTTAAGTCTTGAATATTATTGCCTTTAATAAGAGAATAATTCGAATGTACAATAATGATATTAATATTATAGATAATTGATACGTTTATTAAAAAAAAAATTGATGTACGCATAATCAATAAATTTGTAGATAAGTTAAATTTTAAGACAATTTACACGTCAAACATAAGTCACATCATTTTTGAGAAATATAAGCACAAATTGGTATTAATTATATACAAATAGATATATCCATTATTTCCCATTGGGGTAGGTAGACTATCAATCGCCACTGTGTACGATCCTGACAAACCTCTGTAGCTTCATACATATAATCAAGACTATAAATCCCAAACATGGATAGCCAGAGTTTCGGACTAAAAAAATACTCAGCCATTTTTAAAGTTGAGTGGGGATAAGATTTTAAAATAAAGGGGTTTGGTGATGGGTATGTAGCCACATTGTCGAACAATTACTTAAAGAGCCTTAATACCCTAACTCGCCTGTTACAACACTCCCGGGAAGAAATAGGTTGTTGCTATACTATACAGCTTAAATGTCCTGCTAAAATGTTATACGATATGCTATTATTTCATACTCAAAAAGTATTTCTTTTCTAAAATCTCTTTTCGGTTAAAAATGAAAGCAATTCAGTGCAGCATACAGTACTCGTACATTTCGACACCGCCCGAGACAAACATTCTAAAAAAGGAATAAAAACTTCATTTTCATAATGCGAGGGCGGAAGCCATAAACCGTTATTGTTTCTCTTTTACCGCGTTTTGTTCTTTCTCTATCATTTTATATTGTATTCTGGAAATAAATATCCAAACATTTGCTACCGTTTTAATGAGATGCCGATTAAACATAGCTGTATCCGGCTAATATATTTTAATGACTAAATAAGAAATATGAGGCTATAATTTCTATCTAAACATAAAACTTCCGAGTTCGTCTTTAAGCTCACAGTTAAGGAATACTACGACATAATTGTGTAGAGTCGGCTTAGAATAAGACTAATCCATTTCTTACCATGGGTAATCCTCATAGGTGAAGGGTATCGGGGCTTTTTAAGTGATTTTCGGGCAATGCGGTTTGAGACCCATCACCAAAAATATTTAGTTTACAATCGTTTCCTTACTTATATTCCAAAAGTGGCTGAAAAATTTTCTGATACTGATGCTCTGACTACCGCTTTAAGGGATTTATAGCCGGGCTTAAAGAAGTAGCCAGAGCTATAGAATTAGAAACTCCTCAGCCATTTTTGGAAATTGTCCGGGGATAAGATGGTGAAATAAAGGTTGTTGCTGATGGGTCTCCAACCGCATCGCCCAAAATCCCTTAAAAGCCTCAATACCGTTAGTCGCCTCCTACGTTCACCCACCGACTGAAATGGGGTAGTGCTATTCTTAGCTGATGCTACACAGCTTAATCATATACTTACATGTTGTTTAATCAAAATAACACATGATATGGTATATGCCAGTGTAGATCGATATTAGTAGCACCTTAAATCTCACTACCCGTGGAAAGCCGAGGTGGACCTTGGATTTAACTAGTAAAATTATGAACCACCATTTAATAAGCTTTCCATTATATATATGCGATTTAAGATTTATCGTCATGTTAGACAACACAGTTTTGTCTATATTTCTCATTCTTAGAATAAATAACTGCTAAACATACGCAATAATTTTCTGGAAATTCCCAGATCCTAGTCACTTTAAAGTCTCTTAATTTGAAGAAGAAATTCAAACTTTAAAATTCACGAGTAAAAACGTAAACTGCTACAAACTCTCGGACACAAAAAATATTGTTTTTAATCTAAAACTACTCAGCCCTTAACTCTTCCGAAGCTTCCCGACCATATTTCGCTTGAAGTTTAATTCCGCTGGTCGACTTCGTTTCACCTGAGTCAGGGTTTTAATATTGAGCAAGTAAATCATCTTGAGCCTACCCCGACTTCGACAAAAATTGTAGGTAGCATCTACACGGAACTTTTAGATACTTCACGAGTTAAAACTTTGTCCTTCGGCTGGTGTAAGCGAAATTGTTTGAACGCGAAATTATTACAAAGTTTATAAATTCTGGTAGTGACAAAATTGTTATTTATGTGGTTAATGTGAGTGGCATGGCTTGAATTAATTGGGAATATCTCACCTCTAATCTTATTATATACTGGCAAAAGAATTCGAAGTTCTCTATATTGGAAACATTCTTTTAAAATCATATTATATTATATAGATTTTATTAAATTACAAGTATATAGTAATGTGAATGAGCTTGTTTGAGAAGAATAGTAATTATGAGAGAAGTAAGAGAGGTTTGTCATGGTCGTATAAAGCCGTATAAAAAGCCGTCTCTGCCTACCTCAATGGTAACAATGGGAGTGAGTATAAGTAAGACTTTGCCGTGTTTTATGGGTTTACAATATCACTTCTGTATATTGGCTGATAAGATTCCATTTCGGACATACGGACTTTATAAGTGAATGAAAGTATGCAACATTAAAGAATAATAATTGAAACAAAATTAATAACTCCTTAAACCTACGGCTATAAATCCCCAAAAGTGGTAGCCAGAGCTATGGGACTAAATATTCTTATCCACTTCAGCCCGGCTAGTACGAGCGGTGTTTAAACTAGTTATCGCGTGGGATAAAGCAGCCATCTCTTACGCACTTACTTAGTATCGTATACTGCCATATTATTCTAACCGTTATCATGTCGATAAAATTGCGCTCGAGCTTGCCCTTGGAAGTTGATTGGGGAGAAAAAATTAGATATAAAATGATGTTTTTGATGGATCTGAAGCCACATCGCCTAAGAGCAACTTAAAAAGCCCCGCCACCTTATTCACCTCGCAGGCCATAGGCGGGTAGAAATGGTGTAGCGCTATTTTTTGTCGTCACTCCAGCTGTTAATTTTATAAAACTTAACCCATTCTACTTTAAACTATACTTATAGAATTGACAGTCGTGAGTATATATGAATACTCAAAAACAAATTAGAAATGTACATTTTTAAAGAATCGGGACCAAAATCGTGGTCTCATAGAAATGGGTGTTAGAAGCACGCGTTAGTGACCCCAGGTCACCGCAGTCAATCACTGTCAGACGTAGTTAGTTTGTGATACATCTAATGACCTTCGATCAAGTAGCGGTTTCTACTATTTTTTTAATATTCATTCGGAATATCTTTGAGAAATATTTGAATTGGAATTTTTCCATAATTTTTGAGTTGGATGAAGAATTTGAAGTTGAATATTTTTATTCCTTTGATTTTTTCGCAAATGGAAATTAACAGTATAGAAAAGTTAGTCATGTGACTGTATTCGTACAAAACGGCGACAGGCCTGCCCCCTATCACGTACTCACGCACACTGTCCATGCAAAACGTGGGTTTCTCTGAACACCGGGTGATATAGTCACGTGATGTTCAGAAGTATTAGTACCAATGCCAACCCCTTCGGGGATATTCGGCGTGAACGTTTATGTTTTATTATATGTAAAAGTTTCACCTTGTTTATTTTAATATGTAGTATTTATTTCTATTGGGTATCTGAAATAAAGAAATGAATAAAAGGCCTCTCCTAAAACAAAGTAAACGGAGCTAGAGAGGTTTGCCAAGATCGTACAAAGTGGCGATCAATAGTCTCTGACTACTGTAATGGGATATAATGACGTGAGTATATGTATGTCCTAAAAAACAGTGAAAATGCCTATGACTGCATAAAATTTTAGCTACGTACCAACAAAAAAAAACTATTAAGTACCATACCATTAAATTCGAAAAAAGACGATACCAGTTAAATTCTCAGTTAACACATATGAGAGAAGAAACGGCTATCCTAAATGTAAACTTTATTTCGAACGAAAGTAATACTTTGCCAACTTAAGTAAGTGGCACTAATTTTTGATATCCTTGTAGAGAAAAGTACTAATCGATGTAATCATACGCTCAAACATACCGTACCAAATTCGAGTTGAAATTAGAACTGCAAACATCACTGTTATAATTCTCGACTCGGGAAGTGCTCGCAAAACACTCTGATACGTTTAGTATCGCATGCGATCAGGGTTGTCAACACATAGAAAATAAGCCCAAAAATAAGATTAAAATAGCACGTGGGTTAGTTCCAGAGCATTTTTGTTTAAAACAATGTCTGAAGAGGCAAGACATGATTTTTACTTTATAAGTTAATGTTAAGTAGTTTTTTTTTATTTGTATATTATTTGTATTTATTTGGGGTTCCTATGGAACTGACAATGTTACATGTAACAAAGATTACTAAAATAAAGTGTACGAACAAAATTATAAGAGGATGTTAGTGGTCTAGTTATTTGATAACTCGCTTGTAAATACGGGGTCGCGGGATCTGATGACAATCATTAGTATCATGAAATTTAACGTATTTTTAGTCGATGTTATCATTTTTATGTTTATTGTATAATATTAATATCGAGTTGGTATACTTTACCACTAGTCGTTATTGCATACATACATAAATATATTCACGGCTATTAATCCCTTTGCGGGGTAGCCAGAGCTTTGGAATGACAAATTCCTCAGCCACTTTTGGAAGTTGATTGGGGAAAAGATGGTAGTAATAAATGTTTTTGGTGACGGGTATCCAACCACATCGTCCAAAATCACTTAAAATGCCCCTATACCCTCGCCTCCTACGATCACCCTCGGGTAGAAATGGGTTAGTGTTATTCTAAGCCGACACTACACGGCAAAGTCGTTATTTTACTCTTATAACTATATATTTATCCGTGTTAAAGATCAAATTAGTGAATTTGATCTTTAACAGGGATATTTTCGCCTCATACTTCTTCATAATTAGTCCCTGAAATCATTAACTTGAACCCTAAAAAATCCGACCAACCGTATGCCCACCCTAAATAAAGCCCTTTGATTCCAAACAAGCCCATTAGTTATATTTTCAACCCTTTAATCTGATTCCGAAAAGCCCTAAGTTATAGCCGACTTAGTCTTTATGGCTGTAAGGCTTTACTTAAGATTTTAAATAAAAAAATAAGCCCTAAGTTAGCAAGTATACGCGGCACTGATTCATCGTGTAGTCTAGCACACGCAACGTGTCACAGTACAGTTGTTTACTTATCATGATTTGCAACGACACCGCCATTAAAGGGGGCCGGCCATTGGTCTGTGACATGACTGAATACGGTTTGCATAGTTCATGCTGATTAAGTTTGTTTTATTGTAATCATTTGGCTACGCTGATTAAGTAGGGATTTGTGAACTATTAGGTTAAATTTTAAAGCTGGAATAAATTAAGTTGCGGGAGGTTTTTCACTTGAGCAACTGACGGGTGGTCTACATTACGAGTCGTCAAGTTGAACTTTTAAGTCCAACCCAATTCTCAAGAGCATTTCTGCTCATGGTATAATACTTTATTGTTAAGATATATATGCATACTTAATATCATCACGACTTATATAAGTCCTTTGCTTACCATAGGAAGCCTATTATCAATATGATGATTACACCACATTCCACTGAGCGAGCCAGTGTGGGTTGGCAGATATAAATATATAAAGCAGTCAAAAGAAGCTGATACCGTCGGTTTAAAATTCCATACGAAACATGGAAGGCGATAAAATTCACAAAGTGATTTGGTAAGTGCATCTCTGTGGGTTTGGACCAGTGATATCCGGCTTGTACGCCAAGCCTAAAGTTGGTTCACGTAGGCAATAATATTGAATTTTATGAAAGTAAGCTGTAGAAAAAAAATAATGGAATTTTGCTTAATAAATCTATAAAGAACTAGCACATCATCCTTGCGCATTGATTGATAAAACTATTGGTCTGATTTTTGAGAGTATTTATTATAATAGTGAACCGTTTTATGCACCTGTAACGTTACTATAAAAATCTCTATGGTTCCTTAAATCACTGCTCACTTCTTATAAAATTTAGCACGATAGATATCCTATGTTTTTTTAAGGATATAACGTCTAAAATTTTTTCTCATAATGTACTATACCATATCACTTCAGATGGGTAGATACACTTAATCCAAGCATATACGTAGGAACGTAGTTATTTCTTTTGTAACCCTAGTTCTGTCACTTTTAACATCAGAACGAATAAAAATGGTACTATTAAGTGTTGTTGGTAATGACTCATATTCTTACGTGTGAAGTTGCTGTGTAATATCGGCTTAGAATTGCACCAACTCATTTCTTCTCACGGGTGTCATCAGAGGTAACATGAAGGTATTGTTTAATGTGGCTGCAGACCCACACATCACGAAACATCCTTTAATTTTACCATCTTTTTCTCAACTCAACATTTAAAAGGGCTAAGAAATTTATAATTTTTATACTCTGGCTTTACCCGTTTTGGGATTTATAGCCGTGAGTACATGCATGTGCGTAAGTTACTAAGACTAAGTAATCTGATAGAAATCCATATTTGAAAAATGAGCCCCTCGGGCTGAGATTGTATGGTCCTCTTCTTACAGCTTAGTTCATGGCAAATGCATTACTTGCAAATGTGGGCATAACTAACAACACTTTATTACAGCAGCCCACATTTGGCTTACAATTTATGCAAAATTAATGCTTGGTATTGAAGGTTTAATAGCATTTGCAGATTATTAAAGTGACTTATAACATAATATCAGAAAGCTTACGGATTTTATATACTTGTAGTATTATTTGCTTGTGTAGTGTTGGACAAGTGCATGGCTCGGCCTTCCGTAGTTGTTATAGACGGCTCCTTAGAGTCACACACAAGCGCTATTTTATCGACACGATAACGGTTAGAATGAGATGGCAGTATACGATACTAAGTAAGTGCGTAAGAGGTGGCTGCTTTATCCCACGCGATAACTAATTTAGACACCGCTCGTACTAGCCGGGCAAGTTTTGTAAGATATTAGCCGGCAATGTAGATGAAATTGGAAGCCCATCACTCTTGAACTTTTACACTTATAAAATCAAGGCTTAGTATTTTTAAATAGTTCAGTTTGTTTAAGAAAAAAATTTGTCAGAAATACTAGTAGTTGCCATGTTAATTTTGTTAATCCTGTTTTGTTTCGCTAGTTTTAACTTTGTTATAAACTTTTTTCATGTTTTATATATTGTTACAGTATAATTATATGTTTAGTCAGTGTTGTCGTTTAGGTAATAGAATTAAACAATGTCGTGTACGCCTTTAAGGGTTTTCACAACTAAATTTTTATTAATGTAAAATTAACAACTATTATGTCTGTTGTGTTAACTGCCGGTGTGCCTTATTAAAATAAATAAACATAGGGGAAAAAAAGTCAGTTCCATGGTTTACTAAAATTACGATTGATTATTGTATCACAATGTCTGTTTTCCCTCCGTGTAGTGTCTGCTTAGAATAACACTACCCCATTTCTACCCGTGGGTGATCGTAAGAGGCGACTAAGGGTATAGGGGCTTATAGGGGCTGAGGAATTTCTCATTCCAAAGCTCTGGCTACCCCGTTAAGGGATTTATAGCCGTGAGTATATGTATGTATGTTATTTTTTGGAATATGACTATATCCCGTTAAACGATTATATTTGAAATGTATTTCTTTTCAACATCGTGAGGAAACCCACTAGACAATAATACACCTACACTAGGCGATAGACCTACCTATTATCACGGTGCCGGTGTAGGCTGAGACAAAACTTGTCTAGTCAGAAACTTGGTAACCAGTATAGCAAGCACGAGCGCTATTTTATCAACACGATAACGGTTAGAATGAGATGGCAGTATACGATACTAAGTAAGTGCGTAAGAGATGGCTGCTATATCCCACGCGATAACTAGTTTAAACACGGCTCGTGCTTGCTCTGCTGAACCCCATAGGACAAGAAAGTCACGTTTAGTTGTTTTTTACCTGTGCCACCAGTTTTTAATATACTGAATAAAAGATGATATGAAATATGAATTTAATAATATATATTTTACCATTATTTGTTTCAACGGGCGGCCATAATAGCAAATGCAACCCATTTTACCCTGCATAGGGTAGGCGCTGGGGTAGGCGCAGAGACTATCGATCGCCACTTTATATAATCCTGGCAAACCTCTATAGCTTATTTTATATCGATCAATCCTTTTATACATACTAGGGAATGAAGAACCGGTGCTATACCTGAGTCCCGGGAAATTCGGGACGAGCTTAACCAAGAACCGGGAGTCCCGGGACTTTCGGGATTTTCGGGACTTCCATAAACATTAGTATTCTTTTTTAAGTAACTGAATTGAAGGCGAAAGGTTTGTAATTTCATTTGGTGAGAAAACAAAAACCATAAAAAAAGCATATTTAACTCTTGTTTATTTAATAAAAATCAACAAACTTAAACATCTGAATTCTTCAAAATTAAAAACTTACTTCAGGTTTGCATTTTAGGCCAAGAGATCATGAGACCAATCCTAGTGTATTGGCTGTTCTTATTATAGACTAAGTAATTAAACTCTTATTGCACAATATTACACATAATCACCATTCATTTGACAACAAGTATATAACTAAAGTATTAAAAAATTGTTCATCCATTAAGCAAATCAATATCTGTTTTAAACTGTAAATAATCATTACTTGCTTTCTTTTTCTTCGTAGTTCAGTGTTCTCAAAAATATAAGAGCATCCAAGGTCTCATCGCTAAGCCGTTATTACATAAAATTCCAGCGGAGGAAAATATCCTCTCTGGCTCAGCGCTTGTTGGAGGAATCGTTAAAAGGTGGTCAAAAGCAAGAGACAAATAGCGGCCACAATCACCGCCGTTTTCAAAGAGGGCCATTTCAATCCTAATGATCGTGTCTAAGTCTTAATCATTTTGTCTTTGGACAGACACAGACCTGATGCGATCACTGTTTGCTTTTTTCACCTCGGAATTTAACTCGTCTGTCTTAGTCAAATCAAGTTCAACCCCCTGCAGTTCGTTTTCCAGAGTTGATTGTACGGTCTGAGAACCTTCTTCTTCGTTGTGGCCCTCCACAGAACGTCCCCCGCCTTAGCACTCGCCAACCCGCGAAGAAACGGTAGAGATTTTACGCGCGTGTGTTTCAATAAAAATATTAACTTTGTCCCAAAAGTCCCGAATGTCCCGGGACAAGATTTTGAGTCCCGGTTCTCTAGTCTACGCCAAAATCCCGGCATTTCCCGGGATTTTCGGGACCGGGATTTCCCGGGACTATTCCCTAATACATACTCTTTTATTCTTCATACTTCGGACAACTGCTATATTTTTTGGTTCACTCGCATCTATAAACATACATACATACATACATATACTCACGGCTATAAATCCCTAGATGGGGTAGCCAGAGCTAAGGAATGAGAAATTCCTCAGCCACCTTTGGAAAGTTGAGTGGGGAAAAGATGGTAAAATAAAGGTTGTTTGTGATGGGTCTCCAACCGCATCGCCCAATAATCCCTTTAAAGCCCCAATACCATAATCGCCTCTTACGTACACCCACCGGAAGAAATGGGGTAGTGCTATTCTATGCCGACACTACACAGCAAATACAGCCTTTTATACATACTCTTTTATTCTTCATACTTCGGACAACTGCTATATTTATTGCTACACTCGCATCTATAAACATCCCGCGACTTTTTATTCCCCATAGCAACCATCATATCATCGAACTAGTCCTATTTTCACTGGAAATATTTCTCTGCTATATGATATTATTACTGCAACCTCAACACACATTGTTTAAAGACCTTTATGTTCTTTGTAACTTTGTGATTTTGTCAAACTCATTGTATCAATTCAGAGATACCAACTCGAACTGCATTCGTCAGTTGACCTTAATTGGATGACACTTTTGTCTCATATTTGTATATATGGTCTAAAAATACCTGTCCTTTCCGAAAATTATTTGTTCATTGTTGCCAGAATACAGTGACTCATATATTGTAAGCCAGAGGTCATTATGGTAGAGCTTGTTGTTCGCCTTTCTCTTCCTCTGCTGGCGATCTTGGCTATTGAACTTGACCTCATAATGTTGACTACCTCCAAAAAGACAACCATGCGACACTGATGAAGTTGGGTTAGGTCAATGGCATTTCATACATTCATATACTGATACTGAGTGTTGGGGTAGGATAGACTATTAAACGCCACATTGTAAAATATACATACATACATACATATACTCACGGCTATAAATCCCTAGAAGGGGTAGCCAGAGCTAAGGAACTAGAAGTTCCTCAACCACTTTTTGAAAGTTAAGTTCAAAGGGAAAAGATGGCAAAATAAAGGTTGTTGGTATATTGTACAATATTTTAACAGTAAATATATAAGGACGGAAGTATGACACAAAGTTAGTTATCCCCCTAGTTGGGTACTCTGAATACTACGTGATAATGTCACGTGGTGTTCATAATTTTTAGTACCTTTGCCAACCCCTTCGGCAATATACGGCATGAACGTTTGAGTAATTTAACCCCACTGAGAGTACAAGTTAGTGAATGCTGTGGGAAACTTAGTCAACAATATAATGAATATTATAAAATACACATATAAATAACATCCAAGATTAAGAAACACCATTTATGCTGACTCCATAAAGGTTTTCCCTCAGCGGGATTCGAACCCACTGGCAGTTTTTAGTATTTTTCCTACAAGGCTTTTTTTATAACTCATTTCATTACTTAAAAAATCATAAGATATAAAACGCGCCAAGACAAAGTATTTAAAGAATCTTAAAAAAAATAGTATCTTACGCAAATATTTGTTCAGTTTGTTTTAGATGTTTTAATCAATATATTTTTCCTATCTCTTTTTAATTTTAGACATTTATAGCCTTGTTCTTCGATCCACCAAATAAAATCAAAAATATTGTTCCATATATAGATATATATATGTATGTATTTACATCATTTATTCAGTGCGCCTGTTTAATACAATTTGATTTAATATTCAGTTTTTCTTTTTAATAAAAGTTTCGTCGCTCATTTGATCTTACTTCAACTGCTAAATTGGTAATCCCCTAAAACTAATAAAACGAGAGTTAATAAAAAAAATAGCTACTGTTTTAACACTTATGAAAATAAAAAAAACATTTGTGCTGTACTAAGCACATCCAGCAAACGTTGGAATTTTTCTTTAAAAATTATTTAATCTTCAAACCTAACTGCTAAGCAAAAGTACTGTTTTTCATTTAAGCTCATTAAGCGACAAACCAAGTAGTTTATACTATTTAATTACGACCTCATTTCGCGTTTCCCATGTAACCAGCTCCTAGTTTTTATCAAATAAGCTCTGGTAACTGCTTAGAAAGAATGGTGATTCGTTTGGCGTAATTAACAATCTCATTCCGCTGAATAAATTACTGTAAACTTTTAATGAAAGAAAACCGCGAGACGTTCCATAAACAATGTTTTGGAATGAGGCGGCAATACGATATGATATTCATAACCAAGGCTTGAGGCCAGCAAAATAACTTAACATTCACTACCGTAATGCATAGCGTTTTATTCTTGGTTGGACAGAAATGGTCTTTAATTTTTAAGTTATTCATTGTCACGTGAGGGTAGTATTAAAATATCAATGAATAAAGTATGAAATATACGCTTTCGGTCAAAGAATGAGAATGGCTGATCAAAGGCGCGAGGATTTTGTTTTGAGAACATTGGAACCTATTTTTACTAAGCTTCATAAGAATCGAAACATGAATTAGATGCTACATTACTATAATAAAATAATTATTCTCTACGTACACTCATCACAATTTATGATATGCCTTATGAAAATGAATTAAAAAATATTTATGACTATTTTATTTAGGCTTTGCGTGAGATAAACTTCTGTTTTTCTATTGGTATTTTTTTCTCAATTCAAACTCAAACATTCACGCCGTATATCGCCGAAGGGGTTAGCTGACGCACTAAAACTTCACCACATGACATTGTCACCTGGTGTTCAGAGTATCCAAGTTTTGCTTGGACAGTGTACTCACTTGATAGGCGGCAGGCCTATCGCCGTTTTAATAAACTGTCACACGAATAAGTAAAACTTAGTCATGTGGGTTTCCTCACGATGTTTCCCTTCACTGTTAACAATCATGATAAATTAACCACACATGTCTTTAGAAAAGACGAATTGGTGTTAGCCCGATCCGGTATTTGAACCCAAATCGTCTGCACGATAAGCGGTGTTCTACCCACTGAGCTATCACCGTTGCACGGTTGTTAATTTCTTCTCTTACATATATATTAATGTAAACATTTAACAAAGATATATAAAACATTGTGTATTTATAGCGGCACATTATGCTAACTGCGATACTTTCCACACAATAGCCAAGTGTTTCTGTCGTTATATTATAGCAGCTTATTACATAATACCTAATTATAAGTCTTTCCATACAATTCCCCGGAACTCTTTTCCACAAATGTAGGTAATTGATTTTTAAGTGGCATAACTGTTTTTAATGCTTATTCGTTAGGAGGTTTCATTTACTACTAAGCAGTACTCTGTAATTTACGGTATTCATAATAGCTGAGTTTTTTACAATGTGACTTCAATTTTTCTCGTTATTTTGACGCCTTTGTGAGTATTGTGACTAATGCTGTGATTAAAGAATTAAGCCGGCTTAGAATGTTACTACCCCTTTCTACCAACGGGTGTCGTAAGAGGCGAGTCAGGGTATGAGGCTTTTTTACGTGGTTTTTAGGCGATACGGTTGGAAACCCATCGCCAACGTTATCGCCATCATGAACTTCCAAATGTGGCTGAGGAGTTTCCAGCTCTGAAGCTCTGATTTCCCTTTTTGGGGTTCATGGCCGTGAGTAAATGTTTAATATTTGTATGCATGTATGCTGATTTGAGATTTGATTACCTAACTATTTTTAAACTTTAATATTGTTGTACATGTCACAGAATATCTAACAAATCATTTGAATCCAGTCTTTTTTCGCTATGCATTAAGAACTTGTTGATAACTTTGGGTTAAAGGTTTGTTATACTGTCGAACTTTTTAACTTTTTGTTATTTTTCCAGCCATTATTTTGTCACTTATCATTTTTATAACCTAGAGGTCTGACTAACCTCTATTGTATATCTTATAGCCGTGGGTATATCTGTAATCTGTTATTGTTATGTAATTGTGCGTGTAACTATAAATATAAATGAAAAAGTTCACAATAAAAAATGAGCTACTAAACTGCATTCGAAAATAGGTACAAATTCAATTATAATTGACAAATTACCAACACGGTGTCGGAACGACACGCCAAAGTGATTTTAGTGTCCATTGCTCCTTTTACATCGATGCATCATGTATGCATACCAGGCATTAAAATATTTGCCTGACACATAACTCATATTCGGATGACCGCGCTAAAGCGCTTCTTAGAACGTATAAGTCTCTGCTAAAAGACAATTTACGTGAATAGATTTCTGCGCAGCAGTCCTTTAAATTAGCTGACTGTCTTTCGGATTAAATATAACTTAGGGATACTCGGAAAACTTCTGACTGTCTCTATTTATGTTGCTAGTACCTGTTTTGTTAACTTGGGCTGGTATTATTTTAACATGCTCTATATGCTAGTAGTGTAGTATTGGCTTAGAATAGCACTGACCTATTTCTTCCTGTGGGTGCCTTGAGATTAAGGAGCTTCGGAAGTGATTGTGGTGAGATCTGTTGGAGAACTTTTGGGGCGACCTTTGTCTAGCACTGAATATAATAATCTTTATAATAATAATAATCTTTATTTTCCAAACACAATTTCCAGTACAGTGAAGATATTACATAAACACATTTTGTTTTACATGATATGAGTACCTGTGGCCCCACACTAGGCAAGCCTGTATCGTGGGTAACGAGTTATGATACGATATGTGGTTCATATATGTATATATTCATTTATAGGTCTCTATCTAATGACTGATATAATATCTATACTTGAAACTATTACAGCCATTATAACTACCTTGCACTAGAACAAAAAATCATATAGTATTTAGTCGCTGTTCAAAACATAACTTGCAATAATTAATAGCTTCATTTGTAACAAGCGTCTAATATTCAATAATGTGCAGCAAGCCCGAGGTTATACGTTTCATTGCTATGATTGGTTCATAACTCATAGCTATACAAGTGCCCCATTACCCATGACATATGATCTGAGGGTTCATTAAAGTATTATTGCTCCCTCGGGACAGAAAAATCTAATTGTACTCTTTTTACGGCTTTTTTTGGGTAGATATGGCGATTCTACGGTAATGAGGGTATACATTGTGTAGTGAGTTTATGTATTGTGAAGCAAGAGTTGTGTTGTTACTCCTTATTTGATTAATATAACCGTTGTTGTTTTATTTTATGGATGAAAGATTTGGACAAAAATTAAATTTCAAATTGAGAAAAAGCCTCTTTGCGTCTTTTCTATAAGTTAGATTAAAAACCAATACTATCGACAAAAAGAGAAATATTTAAATACACAGTTCCTTTGAAAACACAAACATACAATTGGCGGTTTAATAACTTAAAAGTGATCTCTTCTATAAATCCTTTGGATATTAAGGTCAATTAATTCAAATAATGTTAGGTAGATATTCAACAACATGGTGAAGCAATTAATGTGTTTTGAAATACTTTATTCCAAACTAAATATTTTAACTACGAACAATATTTCGCTGAAATTTTCACTGCCAACGTACTAGTGAGAAACATCTTTATAAAATGTTTTCAGCAGGCGTGGTCGAATAATAAATCTCAGTGCTTTGTATCCGAGAAAAAATGTACAAATAAGTATTTGCTCCTAACAACCAATAAATTACAACGAAGTCCTCCCCTTTCTCGAACACAATCAATATAATATCGGTATATTTAGGGGTGAAACTGAATTTTTAAAAGATAACCGAATACTTGTAGACTTGTTGTATAACTCTGGTGTTATGTCTTCTCGACATATTTCATTAGTTTATTTAAGTAAAATAGTTAATTGTTAATAAACCTGTCATTTTTTTGTTTGTTAAATCTTAATAATGGTCATAATGTTATTTAAAAAATAATGGATATTTTACTCAATGAGATTGATTATGATAAAGAGGCAGAGGAAACCTCCTTCTTAAACTCTACATACATACATATACTCACGGCTATAAATCCCTAGATGGGGTAGCCAGAGCTTTGGAATTAGAAATTCGTCAGCCACTTTTGGAAAGTTGAGTGGGGAAAAGATGGTAACACAAAGGTTTTTGGTGATGGGTCTCCAACCGCATTGCCCAAAAATCCCTTAAAAGCCCCAATACCGTTAGTCGCCTCTTACGTACACCCACCGGAAGAAATGGGGTAGTGCTATTCTAAGCCGACACTACACAGCTGTGAAGCTTTTTCCTATATTTATTTCTTTGTTTTTGTATGTAACAATAGGCATGAGTAAAAACAAAGTAAGTCATTCCACAACAATTCAAGAGGAAAATATATGTGAAATTTTTTACCACTATAATCACACGAACTTATGTTACCTATTATTTTATTTATTTTTACTACTGTTCGATACAATTTAAGTAATATTATATAATAGGGACTAATATTAACTCAGCCATGTAGGGATGCTAGTTGACTGAAGTCTAACACCAATGATTTTTTCCGGAGAAGTACCGATACCACATTTAAAATTTTAGATAGCAATTACCTACTGAAACCAATTAGCAATTATTTACTTTAATATGGTCTTTAATGGCCGTGTAGTGTCGGCTTAGAATAGCACTACCCCATTTCTTCCGGTGGGTGTACGTAAGAGGCGACTAACGGTATTGGGGCTTTTAAGGGATTTTTGGGCAATGCGGTTGGAGACCCATCACCAAAAACCTTTGTGTTACCATCTTTTCCCCACTCAACTTTCCAAAAGTGGCTGACGAATTTCTAATTCCTTAGCTCTGGCTACCCATTCCTGGGATTTATAGCCGTGAGTATATGTATGTATATATGTAATTACCTACTGAAACCAATTAGCAATTATTTACTTTAATAACATACATACTTATACTCACTGCCATAAGTAGCCAGAGCTTCAGATCTAAAAAACTGTTTTCTTTTTGTGAATTATATACTTTAATGCAAGTTTTTGGTGCTATGTTGAGTTCAGTGAATATTATTTTTGGTTGTGTTGTTAGCGGTAGGATGCAATGCCATGTGCCAAACCCATTTGTGTGACGTAAGACGGCTATTTTCTCGTTAAGGGCTCTGTGCGGGACCAGCTTAATGGCTGGATTCTAAAGATTTTATCGTACATTCCGACAATTCATACCCATCTCAGCTTGTTACTGACACAGCTTTTGTTACCACTTATTCGGGACATTTGCGTTGGTACATACGTTAAATGAAAAATATACTATTATGGTACTTACATGATATTACTCGTATGATTTGGAACTAAAAGCGAATGATTTAGAATCATATATTCAGGAAAAAGTCATATATTATTTTTGTTTACAAACAGGAAGAGGAGAAGTGTATAACAGCTTCTTATTTTATAATACATTTATTACGTCAATAATATGTGGGAAATATTTCTTCTATCCATTTAAGAGACGCGAAAACTAAAATACTTTTTATAACATATGTTTGTTGCAATATCTTACTTCCACTACTTTATTAATAATTTTGGATTTTTATGCGTAACAAGGCTCAACAGTACTAATAAAGAATTTTCTTTCCTTTATTTATTCTTTATTTATTAGTAATAATCCCCACATGAGGTTTTCATGAACAAAAAGATTTAAATTTAAATTAAGGCTCAACAGACTCAACAATTCCTCAGACTTGTTGAACTAGTAGACAGGGGAACGATGATCAGGTGTATGAAGGTAAGTTAATATTAAATTTATCAGTCATAAATCACAAAGCAATAATATGACGATGTCTATTCTAAGACAGCACTCAGTCACAGTCAGATAGTAATTAGTGTTACTTATACTAAGATTATAAGTTTTTGCAATATTTTATGTCGTCATCCTTATCAATTATATAACTAGCTAGAATAGTTTTTTGCTGTCTTTAATATATTGCCTAGATTTCTACTTAACATTCATTTATTTAACCTTCAAAGCAATAGTTAATGCGCATCCTGTTTATTTAACTATAAGATTTTAATTCGCATTTTTGTGAATGATTGTTTGAAACACAATTATATTACTAATACAATTATATTGCTCATCTGTATTGGGTTGATTTAGTTAGTACAGTAGCATTTGTTCTAAAACAGTTTCTTAAAGAATCAAAAATGAGTTGTTAGTTATTAGCAAATTGAGACGCCAAACCAAAATATATTTTATTTTTATTTATACACAGTTATTATTCCAATAATCGTAATTTAGATACTCCTCGGCCACTTTTGGTGGTTGGAGATGGGTCTGCAGTCACATGGCCTAAAATCACATAAAAAGCTTCAATACCCTTACTTGGCTAGTTTAACAATTATGAAAAGGAATGGATTAGTGATATTCCAAGCCGACATTGAACACGACGACAAATAATTTATTTGGTTAATAAATATATACTGTATTGTAATGATTTTTATAATTGTTCTACCATAGTAGACTACTCGGTAAAATTTATTCTCATTAGCGTTTGCATTCCTCTTATATTCCTCATGGTATACTCCCCCCGTTAATTCCTACTGGGTTATCCTACATTTCTACAGAGACTATCGATCGCCACTTTTTGCTATTCTGGCAAACCTCTCGAGCATCGTCTAATTCATCAATATTTTGTACAGACTCTTTTATTCTTTATAATTTCCTTCTACTATATGTAGAAGATATGTCTAAGGTTAATCCAAACCCGTAGTGGGGAATTTATAATTATTACTTTATTATGAATCTTCTCCTGCCAAGTCGTATATGCTGTCAGTGGGAAAAGAACAGTCCATGATTACTTTTGTGCGACTAAAAAACATAAGTAGACTTCGATTCGGAACGCAAATAACTTAAATTTCGCTTAGTCAGCAATTGTAATTATAAACAGTCAACTTCTATGAGAGTTAATTTAGTGTTTGTCAAAATAAATGAGAGAAATGGTATCACTACGCCGCATCTGTCGGTTGATTGCCTTTTAGACTATTTGCTCTTATCAGCGATCCGATTTTGAAATGAATCTATATTCGATCTCGTTGATGAAATAATTGAGCATTCGTAAATGTGTCATTCAATATAAGTAAATACTGTTTTTTATCACTAAAGCTTACGTGATTTCTTTAATGAGCAAACATAAAAACGCCTGTTTAATTAACATTCACGGAAACTAGAAAAATAATTACATAATAATACTGCCTTAGCAATTCGTCATACATGTTACATTCGCAACAAATTGATAATAAAAAAAAGTTTCTTGACACTGTGCTTTGACAGACTTACGAGTCAGAGCCAAATTCACGATATCTTATCCCCAATAAGTTGAATATATCAAATAAGTTATTGTCAAGGTAAAAATCACCAAAAACTTGAATAACATTCTTTTGATGTTATATTAGGGTGGTATTTTAGAGTCAGATGAGATTATAAGTTATATCTTTTACCTATGTTAAATCTTTAAGATCCTAAATAGAATTTCTCGATTCAACTGGATAACAAAAGTATTTATACAAACATCTTAACTCTTCTATTTCCCAACAGAATTCATTATAATTCCTCCGTCTTCTGCACTACGGGTATTTTATGGTTCAACATTTTACGGGAATTGTCGCTCTGAGAAGGATTCCATACGTCGTCTTAAATAGCAGTTGATCCAGGATGCAGCCATATGTTATGGACATTCATGACAGTGGTGATGTCTTTATGGCTCTCGGTGTGTGAGGAGTCAAAATAATTGTTGTTTTATGGCATTTTATAATGATTACTCAGTATTTTGTCATCAACGATAGATTGATGTTGTGGCGAGACGATTCAGTAATTAAATAAAAAAGTAATGGGTAAGAAGGGATATTTTTTTATGTATTTTTATGAGCAACCGTGATAGCCCAGTGGGTAGAACACTCGGTTATCGTGCAAACGACTAGTGTTCAAATCCTGGGTCGGGCCTACACCAATTTGTCTTTTCTAAAGACATATGTGTAGTTAATTTATCATGGTTGTTAACGGTGAGGGAAAACATCGTGAGGAAACCCACATGGCTGAGTTGTACTTAGTCATGTGACAGTGTATTCGTACAAAACGGCGATAGGCCCGCCCCCTATCACGTGAGTACACTGTTCATGCAAAACGTGGGTACTCTGAACACCAGGTGACAAAGTCACGTGATGTTCAGAAGTATTAGTACCTCTGCCAACCCCTTCGGGTATATTCGGCGTGAACGTTTATGTTATGTTATGTTATGTATTTTTATGAGAGGTTGTTTCATGTTTTCTTGATTTGTGTTTATTTTTCGTATTCGAGGATATTTCAAAATTTGAATTTTCACTATATGCTTTGTTGGTGATATTCTTAACTAGCAACAGTGATAGATCAGTGGGTAGAACACCGCTTATCGTGCAGACGATATGGGTTAAAATCCCAGTTCGGGCGAGCCAACACCATTTTATGTTTTTTAAGTATTAGTATTCTGCCAACCCCTTCGGGTATTTTAGGCGTAAACGTTTTAAGATTGAGTTTGAACTGAGTTGATTCATAACTCGTGAAGGAATATGTTACACTGTAAGCTATGCAAGGTTAGTGCTTCTAATAAAAAGTCAACCTTTGAACGTCGAGGCATTTAAGGTCTTGAAAGTTATAAATCTATTTGTTATTTACTAAATATTAAACTTGTTTATTGATAAGTGAATGATTTGTATAGAAAAACAAACGAACCTCATTGTCCATAGTATATATAATTTTAATTGCATTATAAGAAAATCTAACATAATTTTAAAGCCGGTAATCCCCTCAGGGATAGAGGTAGAGTTTCTAGCATTTTTGAATCTCGCGTGTTATTTTCGTCATCTCGTGTTCATATAGTTTTCAATTTTGCATAGACAAGCAAATTAATGGTATAGGGCCATATCGATGCAGTCTTACGAATTAGTCCAAAACAGTCATGTGAGATTCCTTACGATGTGAGCCCTCACCGTTAATCCATACTAATATTATAAATGGGAAAGTGAGATTGTTTGTTTGTTTGTTCCGCTTTCACGCCGTAAATACTGAACCGATTGCTTTGAAATTTTTCAGACGTGTAGTTAGAAGTCTAAATTAAATAATAGGGTACTTTTTATCCCGGAAAAAATATGTTCCCACGGGAAATCAAAAATATTGTTTGCTTACTAAATGCATTGGAGATGGTGCTGTGTATCGTTTAAAACAACGTAAAATATTGTAAACTAATATAAAAATCAAAATTTAGAAGCTTAATGGTACGGTAATGCATCCCCGAAAATAAGGAACTCCCGAGCCATGATGTACTATTTTTTTATCGTATACATTTTTTTTTACATCTACTTATATTGCAAACGAATATTAACATGTAAATATAGAAACTAAATGAAACGACGACGATTCCTTGAAACTAAGGAATCCGCAAGAGTTCTCATAGGAACATCAAAAAACCTTAACTCATATATGGCTCAAAATATTGCAGCGATTATTTTTATCATCGATGGAATTCACATCAGACACTTTGTTAATGTTCATTTTGGAAAGATGAAGGGGTTTCATCAATTTAAATGACAAATTTGTTTATCAATAGTAAGACTAATGTGAAATAAAGCGTAATAAAAATTTGACACCGCCCCGGTAACGTCTCCGTGGCGTAGCGGTATAACTAACTACTATGAATATTTAATTAGAACTATTATGAATCAATCGTCCCGGGTTCGTATCTCAGGTAATTCAAGCTTTTTGTAAAAAAAATTTTTGTCAGCTTAAAATAACACTATATATAATAATAACAAGCACTATCCCTTCAATTTAGCGATTATTTTGGAAGGAGATCCACCACTAATCATCCCTATATTGCCGAGCAATCGCTGCAAGCTCTCCCACTATCACCAACGGTCAGTGTAGGGGGCAGCACCGGGCCGTCGCCGCAGCGCCAAACTACTATCCGTATCTGTACTTACTAGAGATATTCTCATTTCTGAACATAAAAACTTGGTATATTTGTTTCATGATTCTTATGAACAATTAAAAAGGAATTTTTGGAACTCATCCCCTAACGGGTTGATATAGCAAATGAAAGTTAATATAGAGTTTTTTTACATTTTATAATAAAACTTGGTGCGATTGAATTTATGAAATCCAACTATCAATCATTCATGAATATATGCTAACAACCATAAATTCCATAAAAGGGTGGCCATAGCTTCGGAGATACTAATTCTTCATCCAATTTTGGAAATATATTGATAAAAGATAGGTTAATAAAGGTTGTTAGTGATGGGTCACAAACTGCATCGCCCAACAATCACTTAAAAAGCCTCAATGTCCTTTATGTCATTTACAACGCCCGCGGGATTATAAATATAAAAAACAGAAGTTGAGATAGTGTTTCGGTATTTTGGTATTATGTAAACTGGATGCAAAAAATGAAGTCCACGCGGACGAAGTCGCGGGGCAAAAAGCTAGTAAGCTTAATAAATTAACCACACTTAGGACTTAAGAAAGCCTACTTCTATGTGTTGAACTTGGCCCACTGAGGACTCAGACTCACATCTACTGCATTAAAAGCGGTAATTTTCCCATCGAGCTACAAATATTATATTACAACATATATACATACATATACTTACGGCTATAAATCCCAAAAAGGGGTAGCCAGAGACTTCTAAGCCGCATTTGGGGTTGTTGATAGGGAACAAGATAATAGAAATATAATATCGTTGGTGATGGGTCTACAACCACATCGCCCAGAGACATCTTAAAAAAGCCTCGTACCTTAAGTCGCCTTTCACGAAACCCGTGAGTAGAAAGAGATAGTGACATTCTAAGCCGGCACTTTGCGGCAATGTTACTTTCTCTTTAAATATAAATACATAACATAACATAAACGTTCACGCCGTTTATCTCCGAAGGGGTTGGCAGAGGTACCAATACTTCCTAACTCACATAGCAGCGCCATCTAGTGTCCAGAGAAGATGTTTTCCCTCACCGTTAACAACCACACATATGACTTTAGAAAAGACAAATTGGTGTAGGCCCGACCCAGGATTGGAACTCACGCCCTTCTGTTTTTGGGCGAGTGTTCTACCCACTGGACTTAAATGTCGTCTAAATAATACAAACAAAAGTTGATTCAATCATGGAAACGAGTTTTTCAGTATTAAATACAACACACGTTTTGACACTTTTTGTGAGTATTGTACAATCAATTGAAGTTTAAGCAAAGAAACATAAAAAATGTGGTTGGGAAAATTCGAAAGAAGTTTCTGTTAAAGAAATTTAAACTTTTATAGCCATATTTATGTGTAGGTAAAAAATGCAATTACAAAGCAAGTGATACATAGGAAAAAACAAACACAATATTAAATAGTCATTTATTTTTTTAAATACATCACATATCAGTCAAGACAGGACATTTTTGCACCTTGACCATTTTATTGCACTTTTAATGCGAGACCGTCGTACTACTCGTGTAAGACTACGCCACTAATAAACATAAACAACTTCAAATCCTTTCCTGAATGTTTTTTTCATGTGACTTTATATAGAGCTATAGTTTTACGATTTGTCCAAACTAGTGTTATTCATTATGTAGTATCCAAATATATGTTTGACCTAATATTACAGAATAAAACAACTAAGCGTTGAAAACTTCAAATTCCCTAAATTTACAACCAATTCAGTGTTTGCAGATTGCAACCATGGTTATCTATCACGCATAATATAAACTCAAATGCATCAGTTTATTACTATTTCATCTATAGAATAAATATAAATTATATATATAAACTAATAATTTAATCCAAGGAGAGTTGGTCGTAGGGAACTTTATGGAAGTATTCGTTCACTGAAGTAACTATTTTTGTAGCCAAAGTGTTGATAATAGGTGGTCCAAGTTCCATAATTATTTCGTTGCTACTTGTTTTCACCAGCTCTCTGGCAGCACGACCTTAAAGGAAAACATTATTATAACATATCATTTATATAATGAACTTTCTACTTAACGTTCCGTGCATTAAGAATCCGTGAGAATGTTAGATGTAAAAAAAATCATGTGTTTTTTTTTCTTACTAACGAAACTACTTTACTTATACTCCATGAGTCCTATAGATCCTACAACTAGCCTAAACTTCAGCGTGTAGCCAATTTTGATAGTCAAGAGGGAAAAAGAACGCGATGTTTACCTAACTTGGTGATTTTTAAGGATTGAATCAATATAAATACTAGCCCGGCAAACATTGTTGAGAATGAGGAAGAACCAGGAAATCGAAGACCTGATTTCTGAACCTAACATCATCGGCGAAATAAAGTCCCACCGGCTCCGCTGGCTTGGCCACCTAGAGAGGATGGGGGAGGATCGGGCAGTCAAAAAGGTTTACCTTGGAATACCAAGCGGTCGAAGACCAGTTGGACGTCCCAAATATCGATGGAGGGACGAAATCGAAAATGACCTGCGCGAACTTCAGGCAGGCAACTGGAAAGAGATCGCACAGGATAGGGACCAATGGCGACTTCTTGTGTCTGAGGCCAAGATCCACTTTGGGTCGCTGAGCCAACGGAGTAAGTAAGTAAACATTGTTTTTCCATATAAATTATTTGTAAGGAATATCTAGTCGATAAAATAAAATAAAATGTTAGGGGTGGACAACCCTTATCACTGAGGAGTATAAACAACAAGTGTAAACCTATTCTCAGACCTACGAAATGTGTACGTTAAATTTCTTTTAAATCGGTTCAGCTGTAACGAAGGAGTTTGGTGACAAACTCGTGTGACACGTGAATTTTATGTATAAGATTTTATCTTTAATATTACATCTAAATCTGCACCATTAACACAACTCAACTGACAACCCATTTTTATCATTTCAATATTACGTTGCTATTTTACTACGTTGGAGCATACATACATACTTGTACCGATAAAATCATTCACTTTCTTTTGACTTAAATGTAGTCTAATAGTAACAGGTAAATAATCTTTGTATACATTTTCTAAGACTCGATCGACGTAACTTTTGCATATAACCCCAGCAAAATTACAATACATTATGGATAGATAGTTAGGTAGTAAAATAATAATGTATAAACCAACTTACCCAATAGTTCATTATTTGGGAACAAATTGTTAAAAACGAGGTCTGCCCTGTCTTTTAGTTCGAATGAGTATTTCCAGTCTTTGATATTCCAATGCTTTTGACCATCAGCTCCATCAATAACATCCATATCCAAGTCAGCAGAAAGTTGAATTTTTTCTGTTAACAAATATAATTAATTTTCCCTTCTTATAAATATATGCCGTGTAGTGCCGGCTTAGAATGTCGCTACCCCTTTCTACCCACGGGTGTCGTAAGAGGCGACTAAGGGTATTGGGGCTTTTTATTGGATTTTTGGGCAATGCGGTTGGAGACCCATTACCAAAAACCTTTATTTTTACCATCTTTTCCCCACTCAACTTCCAAAAGTGGCTGAGGAATTTATAATTCCTTAGCTCTGGCTACCCCTTCTAGGGAAATACAGCCGTGAGTATATGTATGAGTATATGTATGTCCCTTCTTATAAAAAATAATAAATAAAAGTATATTTTTATAAAAGGTGCTGTTTTACTCTTTAACGAGATAAATAAATCACAGTTATGTTGCGAGGTGTATTAAAACTATTATATAAAATAATAGTATTAATCGTGTGTTAAGTTTCTTTTTATTATAGATTTGAAATCTCAATGTAAAAGAACTGTTATTTCAAAAAAAAATTATCCAAAATGGGTGTGGTTGAAAATTCGATGATCCATCAACACTTTATATTTTTCCTATCATTAATTTAAGGACAAAATCAAAACTAATAATAATAAAACACTGAAAGTTTTGTAACATCTGGATAAATATCCATTGATGAATTACAAATACTCATATTTAACTTTATTTATATTAACTCCGAAATACTCTTAACTAGGTAATTGGCTTTTTATAAAATTATTTTTCAATCAGTCTTTGTCTATCAAACAAATTCTCCCTGATCTTTGTTTTGTTTGTTATAAAATTATTGGTAAAATATTATATTATTGGTGGGTGTACGTAAGAGGCGACTAACGGTGTTGGGGCTTTTAAGGGATTTTTGGGCGTTGCGGTTGGAGACCCATCACCAACAACCTTTATTTTGCCATCTTTTCCCCACTCAACTTTCCAAAAGTGGCTGAGGAACTAGAAGTTCCTCAGCTCTGGCTACCCCTTCTTAGGATTTATAGCCGTGAGTATATGTATGTATGTATGTATGTATGGTAAAATATTTGCTATCGGATAGTTTGGTGCTTTGCGTTTACTTAAGTCAGTTTGATTCGAAAATTTATTTAGTAGAAAACAATTTTAACAATAAATATTCGTATTTAAATATATTTTTTGGGTTTATAAGATAAATTTATGCGTGACATAAAGGAATGATTGTATGTTAATGAGATAAATGAGCTAAATGAGTCTGTTTTTTTCATGAAATTCTCACTGAACTTAATTTTTTAGTACACCATAATCCGGTAGACCATAATACAATCATAACCAAACTTGCAAAATGTACTCTTACATTATAATACATTATAAAGAGGACAACTTTTCTTTGTTTTATTGTAATGGCTTTAAAATTACTTGACCGATTTGGAAAAAAAATAGGGTACATAACTCTACGTCGTCGTAGGCACGAGATATTTGAGAAAAGTTTCTTATTTGCCTTACGCTATGTGAATAAAAAAAGTTGTGTGGATAATATTAAACTCATATTTTTTCTCATGGCATGACGGAGACCCTCAGCGTGTCGGCTAAATATGGCAATTTGATGAGATGCATTAAGTGAATGTCAATCAATGTTCGACAGTACGAATTCTGTCGGGTCAGCTAGTGTAATATGAATAAATAATCAAATACTTTTTACCACAGCCAATCAACAGACGTCCACTACCAGATATAAGCCCAACTATAACTTACTTATCTTAACTTTATCGGCTGTCTATCTTGTGGAAAGAAAGCGCCAAGATTCTGCATGCCCAGTCAATTTCCAATTTCGTTGCCCGACTTTTGGCTATGACAATTAAGCCGGTTTTTCAACGGACCAGTAGTATGCACAAATTTCTATATCCACGGTGATAAGCCCCCAAAAGGGTTAGCCAGAGCTTCAGTATTTTACAATTTTCAGCTGTTTTTGGAAGTTGAGTAGAAATCCATACATTCCCTAGAAGGGGTAACCATTGCTTCGGAATTAGAAATTCCTCAGACACTCTTGGAAGTTGCAAAAAGATAAGATATTAAAACAAAGGTCTTTGGTGATTGGTTTCCAACCTCATGGCCCGAAAATCACTTAAAAAGCCCCAATACCCTTAGCAGCCTCTTAAAAACACCCACGGAAGGAATTGGGGTATCGCTATTTTAAACCGAAATTACACAGTTAAATGCTATCTTTATGTTTCATATAATACTTACTCAAGTTTAAATGAACTTTATCTTTTCCCTCAATAGGTACTATGAACAGGTTTCCTTTCATTTCATAATTGCCATCGCCTACGACATCACAACTTAAACGGACATATAGCTTCGATTTTGCACTGTCTCGTCTGAAAATAATCAAACACATACATATACTATTCAATCTAAGAAAGACTTATATTCGTTGTAAACATATACAAAACTTCAACAAAAAATACCAAAAACGATTCAGTAATTAATAATAACACTAAAAAACAACTAAAACTAATGTTTGTATGAACAGTACGGTAATTTCAATATGCTGTGATATTCTTTTATTTCCGTTTGTTTGATTCGGATGTTCTTTGTTTGTTTATAGCTCTTTGATTGTATTTTATTATTTATTCAATTAGAAAATTAAACACGGACTTTCAATATTGTCCATACACAACTCTGGTTGCAAAATACATAAAGTTTTCTACGAATTGAAAATCTAAAATATATATTGAAAACATAACATAAACGTAAACGTTCACGCCGTTTTTTATCCCCGAAGGGGTTGGCAGAGGTACCAATACTCATGAACTCACATGGCAAGCGCCATCTAGTTTCCAGAGAAGGTACCCACGTTTTGCTTAGACAGTGTACTCACGTGATAGGGGGCAGGCCTATCGCCGTTTTGTACGAATACACTGTCACATGACTAAGTACAACTCAGTCATGTGGGTTTCCTCACGATGTTTTCCCTCACCGTTAGCAACCATGATAAATTAACCACACATATGACTTTAGAAAAGACAAATTGGTGTAGGCCCGTCCCAGGATTGGAACTCACGCCCTTCTGTTTTTCGGGCGGGTGTTCTTACCCACTGGACTATCATGTCGCTATATTGAAAACACTTTTAAGTAATACTTAACATAGTACTTATATGAGCATTTTTCCCAGCAACTTATAATAAATTATATTTCTTATGGACTATCGCCCGATTTCTGAATTGAGCATTCCAGCTGAGAACAACTTAAGTATCGTTCTGTCTCATTGAAATCTTAACAACTGAATGAGACAAAACGATACTTACATCGTTCTCAGCTTGAATACTCAATTCAGAAATTGGGCGTATGTGTCCGTAAAACACTAAGTTTATGTTGTTCTTTAAATAACTTATTCAGGCTTTGCTATTGTTTACAGATAAAAAGTTGAGTAAACAACAACAAACAACAAAAAATAAATTTGTAAAGGATCGAGTGAATTAAATAAAATAATAAATGCATTCGGAATGTAAACATACCCAGGAAGTCTGTAAGGAACAGCACATTGTACAAATTGACATACTCGTACAAATTTTATAACAATGTTATCGCGAAATTAAAATAAATCAATGCTATTTTATTTAAATTACAATATATTATGAGTTTTAGAATAAGTAATGCAAATATAAACCAATAAAATTAATGTAGCTGTGTAGTGTCGACTTAGAATAGCACTACCTGATCTCTTTCGGTGGGTGCACGTAAGAGGCGACTAACGGTATTGGGGCTTTTAGGGGATTTTTGGGCGATGCGGTTGGAGACCCATCACCAACAACCTTTATTTTAACATCTTTTCCCCACTCAACTTTCCAAAAGTGGCCGAGAAATTTCTAATTCCTTAGCTCTGGCTACCCATTCTAGGGATTTATAGCCGTGAGTGTCTGTAAAATTAATGTACTACAAATAAATAGTTGTTCTTTTTATTTTTGGGGTTTTGGAACTACCTGATGAAGTAACTTACTTCTATTCTACTAAATCGTTAAATTATATTGCTAGAAAACTATTTTTTTTCTTTTTTATATGTGTAAGATCTAGCACCTCTCAGAGAAATATAAGTATCTGTTTTGTGTTTGTTAAAGTATTTTTAAAAGAATAACAAAATTCGTGTAAATAACAGTGAATCTTTGTTAGTAAGTTTGAAAATTGACGTACCTTCTTTAAAAGACTAAACCGAAATATGACACCGATGGAGTAACGTTTATTTTAGTTTGAGTTTATAATCTTGATCGTGTTAAACGTCCTCGAATTATTTTCTGTAAAAGTTTTTCTTATATATCTGACCATATGAGTTTTGTTGTCATTACGAACGCAATTTAATTAATATCTTTGATATAAACAGGGCGTCCTACAGCAATGCCATATGACGGGGAAGTAATGTAAATATGGAGATTAATTATTTTAATCAAACTAGCAATATTGTACTGAGTTATAAAAACTACTTGAAATATATTGAACCAAAACTAAAAAATGATCATATTAAAAAATAAATTTATAAATACAGTCACACTACAGAGATAAAGTTAGCCCAAAAATGAATACGATTGTAGGTTATTGTGTGAATGCACATGAATTCATAAAATTTAGCGATATAAATGCTAATATGTAATAATAATACACACATAAACAACATCAGATATTATAAAATAAAACTTCTCATCATACAAAATTATTCTCAACGGGCATTGAACTGGCGACCCCTGGACGCATTAGCTAATCCCTTAAACACATATAAATCACACAAAAAGACGTTGAACACACGCGAAACGAAAATAGGTAGTTAGTAACTTGCTTATTTCTTTGACCTTTTGATGGGACCAAATAATAATAAATATATGGACAAATTATACACAGATAAAGTTAGTCTCAAACTAAGTATAATTTGTAGTATGGGATACTAACTCAACGATATATTTGATATATGATACAAAATATGATACACAAATAATTAACATGTAAGACTAAGAAACAATCACATAAATGTTGCTCTCAGCGGGGATCAAACTCGAAAATAACACAACGATATCACTTAATCAGTTAAAGCCACACTTTTAGGGACGTTTGAAGTATTTTGAAAACTTACTGAATTTTCTTTGGCCTACATCCTTGAAGCCCTTTCAATGTTACATCTCGTAGGACTAGTTTGAGACTGTCTGTGCTTGCATCCAATGTTTTGAAGGTTAGCGGGTCTAAGGTGTCAATTCCTAGGTCTGGAAAACCGGCGGCAAAAACTGGAATGGCTTCCTTTGTGGATTCCTTCAAACATTTGTCATCTTCGGAGTTACATTTCTTTATAAATGATGCTGAAAACCAAAAGTTGATGGCACTAGAAATATATGTCTTTTAATTGTAGAGAAAGAGATAGATATGGAGTACTGAAACTATACACAAATATATATTTTACACTTAAAACACTTTTATTGAAATGATGACCCTCTAGGTTATTTATTGTTAACATTGATAGTTGCAACTAAAGCACTGAAATAACCGATAGATTATTGTTAGAGTTATCTATACAGTATGCAATTTTTTTTCGAATAATATGCCCAAATGACAAAACCTTACTTGGCCCAGCCGCCGCGCAAACAAATGCCAGACAAGCAATTAAAATGTAGGAAAACATTTTAAATTTCAAGTCTGACCACTTCCGAAATGAACGGACGCCTTCTCAAGAATAGGGCTGGATTCGTTGATCTTTACAATTTATAATTCAGTAACTATACGAGACATACACACAGACGCAAGTTTTTAGCAAACTTGTTCGGAAGGACGAAAAAATCTGACTTTGTAATTTTTTCGAGATCAAAATAGCTTGACTTGTTTTTTGTAAACCTTTTTGACTGTGTTTTAATTAAAATTATTTTCATTTTACTTCTATTAGTAAAAGGTTTAATGTTACATTATGATTGTGAGTGTGTTTGCCACCAATTACTTTGACAATTATAATGAAAGGCCAATTAAGAAAATACAAAAATTATATTATAATTAAAAGTAAAATTTGCTAATAAAAAAAAGTAAGTAGCTGTGTAGTTTCGGCTTAGAATAGCACTACCTCATGTCTTCCGGTGGGTGTACGTAATAGGCGAGCATTTTAAGGGATTTTTGGGCGATGCGGTTGGAGACCCATCACCAACAACCTTTATTTTTATCACCTTTTCCCCACGCAACTTCCAAAAGTGGCTAAGGGATTTCTAATTCCTTAGCTCTGGCTACCCCTTCTAGGGATTTATAGCCGTGAGTATATGTATGTTTGTGTATATGTAAAATTTGCTGTATGATTTTTAAATGAATGCGTCCTCCGTGGTCGGTCATATTTAACCGACCTTACTAAAAACATTGGCTATATTTATCTCATGCGCCACAAAATCCACATGCGCCACAAAACCAAAAAAAAATATTTGAACTTACATCTTTTGCTCGTTTTCTGAGTCACCTTATCTTTTGCGCGTTCATTATACACTTATGCTTATTCTGAAATTCTTTTAATCATTATTTTGTGTTTGTTATGTTAAAATTATATATATGTTGCTGTGCAATATAATTAAAGTATTTCTTTATTACTGGTTTCTGAAGATATAAACTAATACATTTTAATTACTTAAAAATTATATACTATATTATATAAAAATATCTTCTAAATCGCTGCCGCTTGGTTGTAAGGTACCAAGGAGGCTGGCGGCATTGCCCCATTGTATAGCCAAACTAATAGGTACGTTGGGCAAAATACACACATGACATTTGATAGGTCTTAAAAACTAACTTATCTTTTGGTGCGGCTTGAAGTAGGTCTTAATGTAGCAACGTTTTGAACACTCTCTATCATTACATACATATTCTCGCACCGTTAGTTTCCATTGGGGTAGGCAGAGACTATCGATCGCCTTTTTGTATTGTTGATTGGATATAAATAATTTATTAAATCAGTATTTTTTGCGTTGTTGGCAAAAAATATAACTATAGCCATTAAGAAGCATTAGTGTCACCGTTTCTAACTTAAAAACATGTAGTTTAATACCGTGTTTGTGTTTTTTTTTGTGATAATTTATTACCATAAAATAAACTTGTTCTGTTTTCATTATATTTACAATTTCTGATCATATTATTTCTAAAATCTCTAAACATATAGTGGAACATCTCCAAATTATACTATGAAAGTTTGACCCCTAATGGGAATATATATGATATGTGATGGTGAATGAATGAAAAATAAAAGAGCATGTATGAAAAGATTGATTGATTTAAACGAAGCCAGAGAGGTGTGCCAGGATCGTACAATGTGGCGATCGATAGTCTCTGCCTACCCCAATGGGAACTAACGGCGTGAGAATATATATGTATGTATGTATGTATGATGATTCTTGTTGGGATACGTTAACTTGAGTACTAAGATAAAGAATTTCGCATGACAAGTATCATTTGATAGAAACGTGACTATGTATCCTCAATAAAATGATATCTCTGAAGTCAGTTTCCGGACAATATTTTTAGAGATAAGAAAACATAAAATTTGAATATAATTATGAATTGAATTGAGTTATTATAACTGAATAATAATTTTATCATACTACAATAATACAAGCTGACTCGGCAAACGTTGTTTTGCCATATAAACTATTTGTTTCAATTATACATAAAAAATAAAACCACTTAAGAGTACAAAAATTTGTTATAAAGCTATTCTCAGACCTAACAAATGTGTAAGCGAAATTTCATTGAAATCGGTTGAGCCGTTTCGGAGGAGTTTGGAGACAAACACTGTGGCAAGTGAGTTTAATATATTATAAGATAATTAAACAATTTAAAAAGAACGACCGTGATAGCCCAGTGGGTAGAACACTCGGTTATCGTGCAAACGACTAGTGTTCCAATCCTGGGTCAAACCTACACCAATTTGTCTTTTCTAAAGACATATGTGTGGTTAATTTATCATGGTTCTTAACGGTGAGGGAAAACATCGTGAGGAAACCCACATGGCTGAGTTGTACTTAGTCATGTGACAGTGTATTCGTACAAAACGGCGATAGGCCTGCCCCCTATCCATGAGTACACTGTCCATGCAAAACGTGGGTACTCTGAACACCAGGTGACAAAGTCACGAGATGTTCAGAAGTAATAGTACCTCTGCCAACCCCTTCGGGGATATTCGGTGTGAACGTTTATGTATATGTTATGTTAAAAAGAAATATGTCAATTTTAGTATGGCATAACTCTACTCAACTCAAACGCTCACGTTGTATATCCCTGAAGGAATTGGCAGTGGTGGTATACTTCTTAATATCATGTGATTTTGTCACGGTGTTCAGCGTACCAAAGTTTTTGCTTGGACAATACACTACTTACGTGATAGGGGCAGGCCTATCGCCAGTTTGTACGAATATACTGCCACATGACTGCGTACAACTTAGCAATGTGGGTTTCCTCACGATGTTTTCCCTCACCGTTAACAACCAAGATAAATTAATCACACATATAACTTCTTAGAAAAGACATTGGTGTATTGCCGAATGCATGAGAAGCGCATCTTGGTATGACCATAACTGACCTAAATTAACTATATTGGCTTATCCATCTGCGTCACGTAATATTTTTTTGTACATACTTTCAGTGCTTGTCATTTTATAATACATCTTGCCGCAAAACTAAATTCAATATAACGTAGAAGCACAGTTCACTTATCATCACTTATAGCAATCTCTTCCAGATAGCTTTTGCATGATATAGTAAATTATTAGTAACGAACGATAGATTTTACAAGCAATGTAAGAGACTAAACTGTTTACCCCTGAAGAACGATTTTTTATCTTTTTCTAATTATATTTTACAGATGCGTTTTTTTCTTAGTTGACTTGTTTTGCTCGGATTGTTATGTTTTTTCAAACATAAATAATGTGCATTAAAAATACTGTTAATAATCAGTAAATAACCGAAGAAAATATTAAAATCGATAAATATTTGCAAGGGGGCAATTTTCACTAATTTTAGAAATCGGCGCACAAATTCAAAACTACTGCGCGCCGATATTTTAATAATATTTTTTTTAAATCTTAGGCCATGGTGCCTGCCCCCCTTACGTTTGGACGTTGATCCCCTGGACACCCTGTATACTGCCAGAAGTAAAGTCAACACGAGACCAATTGAAACAAACACTCGGTTTAATATATTGTAAGTAATTAAGTTTGAATTAATATTCAATTTAATACCTAGATTAATCAATACAATGACAAAAACAAGTTAATCTGTAAAAAAATGACGAATACATGTTTTAAAATCGTATTTCCTGTTGACCTAGAGCAATGAAATTTTGCTAAAAGCAAGTTCTCGAAACATGAATAAAGGAAAAAACAAAAATATTGGAATAATGGTATTATTTGCAAAGTCCAATGATGCACTGGTCAGAAGCATCTGATTGACTGAGGACCTCATCCTTGAGTTTCCATTGAGTCCTCGGTACAGTTAAGGACGAAAACATTACCTATATAGCATTCGCAATTTAAAGAGATGGCAGTAGAACCAGCTATGCTAAAATTCATCTTTTTTGATGGATGAGAGAGCTTTTATAAAAGTTATTAATTTTATATATATATATATGCTTCACTTTAGCTTTGCCGTAGTCGGGTAAAAATGAAATGTTTGTCTAAGTCGATAGTTTTTAACAAAACATTTTATAATGGTATTATTCCCCTCCCCCTCCCGTTCCAACTATGAAAACATTAATCCAGTCAACTCAGCTCGAGCGTTCACGCCGTACATCCTCGAAGGGGTTGGCAGAGGTACTAATACTTCTGAACATATTAATATTGTTTGATATTATTACTATGTTTTGTAGAGAGGAAGCTTTCGTATTTTTTGTGTTGATTTTGTTTAATGTATCTTTCACAAACCAATACACATTACAAATTGCAATTTCGCAATATCTTCACGCCTACTTAGGATATGATATGTCTTACGCCGCTCAGTTTGATATAATTGATTCATCATGCTTTTCCTAGGTGGATGATGATCAAGTTCGAAATATTATTATTATAAGTAAATAATAAATAATTAAATATTATATCATTCCTCATTCAATAACATCCAACAATTATGATACCATATTAAATTAAAAGATTTATAAATATCCTCTTGTAGTAAAGTAGTAAAGTATCTTGAAGCGTCCAGTGTTAGGATTGATCATATTAATACCCATAGGCTTTGTTTAAATTAAATATCTACTTTATAGCCGTGTAGTGCTGGCTTAGAATTTCACTACTCCTTTCTACCCACGGGTGTCGTAACAGGCGACTAAGGGCCTCACGCTATCGAGCTTTTTAAATGGTTTTTGAGCGATGCTGTTAGAGACACATCACCAACGGTACTTTTATTATACCATCTTCAATTCTATCAACTTCCAAATGTGGCTGAGGACTTTCTAGCTCTAGCGTATATGTTTGTATGTGTGTAAAGTACATAACATCAAGCGACTTAACAAAAATAGATGCTTCGTAGAAATTGCTTATTGTTAAACTGAGACGTTGATTTCCAACCAAACCACAACAAATTTTTCAAGAGTGATAAATAAAATCACATATTTAAAGGTATCTGTATAAGTAATACATTATATTGTAAACGCAAGTCACACGTTAACACATCGAAAAGAAGACAACAAGTAAAGGAAAAACAGACTTTAGTTAAATTTGCAATTTCGGAACATTTACATTTGATTTGATTGAAAATAATTAATATATAATGTAATAATATATTAATATTATAATTTGCACGGTAAACAGCTGCCCTCTGCATTTGTTGTTTTTGCTACGCGAATAATTCGTTTTTATTATCACATTATTATTAATTTAACCAGATCAGATCAGATAAAAGAAATCAATAAAAAATTATGTTATCTTTACATTCAAACATATCACGGTCATTTGGATCACGATTCTAATAACTAAACAAAGATAAATGAATTCCAAAAAAGGAGAATCTATCTTTCATAGTTTCTCCATAAACTCTAGAATAAACAGACCCTTAGGTACCCTTCCTTATGGCATCGGCTACTTTCATAGACCAACTGGTACCTTCTATCTCATCACGAGAATAGCGGCAATACCCAAAGTATATATTGTTATATGAAACCCAAAAGTTTTTCAAAACTCTCAAGTCATTAATCCTTAACCAATTCTTCAGCAGGAACTTTGTGGAAGAAGACGTTCACAGTGTCAATAATTGTCTTGGCCATAATTTTGATGAGAGGAGGTCCAACTTCGTTCACGATCTCATTACTATTGCTTGTAATTAAATTTGCAGCTGTGCGACCTGTGTAAAAAAATACAATAAATTTCTTAATATTTTGTAACGTGGTTTGATTCAATTAAAGGTAAGGTGAGGTCAAAGGACTTAAAATGACCAAGCACCATGAGTTCTTTCTTACAGCACTCACGAAAATAAATGGGCTAAACCCTTATTACAACAAACAAGCAACTGGCAATATTGGCGCTGTCAAACTGATTTTTTGGCGATCTGCCTGAAGACTCATCAGTCATCACATACTCATATAATCATTAATAAAGTAATGGACAAATATACGTGTATTTGATCTCATAGCTACAACAAATATCGACAACCGTGATAGCTCAGTGGGTAGAACACCGGTTGACGTGCAAGCGACTAGTGTTCGAATCCCGGGTCGGGCCTACACCAATTTGTCTTTTCTAAAGACATATGTGTGGTTAATTTATCACGGTTGTTAACGGTGGGGGAAAACATCGTGAGGAAACCCACATGGCTGAGTTGTACTTAGTCATGTGACAGTGTATTCGTACAAAACGGCGATAGGCCTGCCCCCTTGGATTGGATTGGATTCACGTGATAGGTCACGTGAGTACACTGTCCATGCAAAACGTGGGTACTCTGAACACCAGGTGACAAAGTCACGTGATGTACAGAAGTATTAGTACCTCTGCCAATCCCTTCGGGGATATTCGGCGTGAACGTTTATGTTATGTTATGATCTCATTTCTGAAGCTACAGATTTTGAAATTAGCTAACTTAGCTTATTAATTCGTTAGATTTTTGTCAACCTTCGTGTATTATCGGTTTAATAAAGCAGTATTGATCTATCAGCAAGGGTGTCAATGAGGCGACAACGATGTTTGATGCACAGTCACACAACAATTATACACATATATTTTTTACCCTTGTCGACTAACAACAGTTTCTAGTATAGCCACTCAAATAGAACTACTACTAGAAAATACTGTTTTTTTTGACAGTATTAATTTGAGTTATGTAGATTAGAATCAGAAATATTAAATAACGATTATTTTCCTTACCCAGAAGGTCATTTTCAGGGAACAGTCCTTTGAAATTCAAACCAACTTTATCTTTAAGTTCGTAATTTAATTCGTATGTTTTGATATGCCAATGTTTTGTACCATCAGCATCAACCATTTCTCCCATGTCTAAGTTGACAGCCATTTGAACCTCTGAAAGAAACATTTATAACAAATATATCAATACTAATAAATAAAGGATAAATAAAGGAAATAAAAATGACGACACCAACGGGTAACAAAAAAAATCTTACTTTTATTTATTTGTAATAATCCCCACAGGAGGGTTTCCAATTAACTATATCAATAATTGTAATATTTAATTGCAAAAGTGAAGAACGTGACTTAAAAAATATATATATAAATTGGTCGGGTAAAAGGCGTGCAAACTTGGCCGCTTAATATGTCAAAAATCACCTAAAATTATTTGAGTGGCTAACAATATATTTTCCAAACTTTAAGTATTATTGTAATCCTGATTGCTTAGTGAAGATCATTCTACACTTATATCTTTTTATTATCATATATATTGGTAGATTTATCGTTATTGTTGATGGAGAGTGATTTTCAGAAACACCAGTCCCTCACCTCCCCTTTGAAGACAAACGGCGTAAACATTATTTGTGTGATATATGCCAAATAATAAAATTTAATTTGAATAGTCTTTACCATAAATATATTACTCACTTGCAGCTATCTCCAGTTTTCCTTTGCCTTCGAGAGGCAAAAATAGAAGCCTTCCCTTCAAATCATAATCCCCTTTTAAGTTCACTGAACATAACAGCTTGACATATAATTTCTGATTGGGAACATCTCGCCTGAAATAATTAAATATAACTTTTATCATTAAATCATTGCAACTTAAAAACTTGGCATGGGTACTGTGTCCTGGCAAATAGTAGGTATTTTGAACTCGAACTAATAGATGAAGGGATTAAAAATAAAAAAGTAGTTTTACCAAGTATAAGCTAAAGAGTAGCGTGTTCTTGAAGAATAACGACTAGAAGCTGGTTTTTATTTGTATTAGTGTTATATCAAATAGCCATGCTGCTAAATTACTTTGTTGACATTTGTGTTAAAGTAAATTATAGGGAACATTGATTGCATTGACCGTTTATGTACTTGCTGCGATTATTTCATTTTATTTATTCATTTTATTCATATAAGGAAATATATTTTTGCATGAATTGCTTATCATCATCACCACTTCAGCCAATAGATGTTTAATAATCCTCATCAGCCAATAGACGACCACTGTTGTGAAAATATGGCAAATAAACCTTTTATTATGTTGTCAGTTTATCACGGTGAAAATTTCATGTGATGTTCAGAAGTATTAGTACCACTGCCAACCCCTTCGGGGATATACGGCGTGAACGTTTGAGTTTTGGATTATTATGATATCCTCAGCCATCGGTGAAGATCGTTAAGTTACTCAAAAATTAACTACTCTTATCCTGAAAAATCACAATTATTACATTATATTTTTAATACTCACTCAATTTTCTTAGGTTTGCATGTTTTCAGTCCAACAAGATCGACATTGCGCAAAATAAATTTAAGAGTTGGTGTACTGGCGTCCATCTCTTTGAAGAAGTAAGGGTCCAAGGGTTCCACGCCCAGCTCTGGTATACCCGCAGCCAGTATGGGTATCGCCGCTGCTGTGGATTCCTTGGCACATTTTGAATCTTGCGCTTCACATTTTTTAAGAAAGGAAGCTGTAAAGAATACATAAATTCTATTAAATGTTCACCAAATGAGGGCACATTGTGTAAATTGTAGTTTTAAGTTCTGTGTTTTATTTTTAAAAAAAAAGTTTTCTTCTAGTATAAAGTCCTTTTTTTTTGTGGTATAAATTATTTAATTTTTGTCTTCTCAAGAGAAGAATAAAGTTTTTACTTTTGTTTTCTTTTTGAATATAATTTTATTAATTCTAAAACTGTTTGTAGTCTAATGGATAAAGAGCTAGGCACGAAATCCAGATATCTCGTGATCTAATACCGAGAAGTTACTGCCAATGACCATCATGAATGTATGTCCTAAAAACAACGACTTTAGTAATAAATTTGAAAAATATCTAAGTATATCTATCTTTTTTGACTAACCAAAAACAATTGTATCCAACATATCTGTTGCGCGACTATTTTAAGCTGCATATTAACGTAACAACAAATTCTTACCTGGTCCCGTGCTCACAGTCACCACAAAACAACACAGAATAAAGAATTTTGGTGACATTTTGATATTTTTAGTGACACGGCTACCAACCACTTCGACTTTCTTCAACATACAATGTCACATTCAAAATTGGCTGAGATATATATATTTTGACCAAGGTTGGGTACAGAGCGGAAACTTTTTGATCGGATTGTGGATACAAAATTTAATTGTAACAGGAACTAACTTGCCCATTTCCTTTTACGTCTCTGAAGGTAGTCTTTTCTGCTGTTATGAGATTGACTTGTTTATATTGTAAACATTTTAAAGGTTTTGGTATCCCAAAGGTAGAAAAGACCATATTATTTAGATTCCGCTCTTCGTTTATATGTCGCCAGGCTGAAGTAAGATAGGTAAATGGTAGTTTCACAGATGAGTTATTTTTGATGCCGTTATAAAATATAATAGCTGAAACACAAAGCTAAAGAGGTTTACCAGGGTGTAAAAGTGGCGATTGATAGTCTTTGCCTACTCCAATGGGAATACGTATGTATGTACTTATCTTATCTATAAACAAGGCTCTCAATTAAAATACATGATTAAAGTGTTAGGTTTATAAAAAAATATACTGAAATCTATATGTGCAAGTTTTACTCGAACTTAGCCTGTTTTTCTATTTTTGTATTGTACATACATTCATATACTCACGGCTTTAAATCCTTTGAAGGGGTATCCAGCGCTAGGGAATTAGAGTTCCCTCAGCCACTGTTGGAAGTTGCGTGGGGAAAAGATGGTGAAATGAAGGTTGTTGGTGATGGGTTCTTCAGTGTATCAGTAAATATGTATCAATAAAAATCCACAGCTCAATAGGTAGAACACCGGTTAACGTGCAAGCGGTTGCAAGCGGTGCAACCAATGAGTGGTTAATTTATCATGGTTGTTAACGGTGAGGGAAAACATCGTGAGGAAACCCACATGACTGAGTTGTACTTAGTCATATGACAGTGTATTCGTACAAAACGGCGATAGGCCTGCCCCCTATCACGTAAGTACACTGTCCATGCAAAATGTGGGTACTCTGAACACCAGGTGACAAAGTCACGTGATGTTTAGAAGTATTAGTACCTTCGGGGATATTCGGCGTGAACGTTTATGTTTATGTATTATGTTATGTAAATATCCATATACGACTTATTACTTAAAATAAATTAACCTAAAGATCTATAAAACGATGGGTCCTGTAGTACCCTCACGATTTTCATCAATTAGTCATTCGCCTAGCCGTGGTAGGGTAAAACATTGCCTATCGCGCAGACGATGAGGGTTTGAATCCCGGGTCGGGCCAACACCAATTTGTCTTTTTTAAAGATGGATGAGTACAACTCAGTGATGTAACACTGTATTCGTACAAAACTTCGATAAGCGATAAGCAAATGAGTACACTGTCCAAGCAAAACGTTGGTACTCTGAACACCAGGTGACACTGACGCGTAATGTTCAGAAGTATTATTACCTCTGCCAACCCCTTCGGGGATATAGGACGTGAACGTTTGAGTTTCAGTATATACATCTTTCATAGAGATCTTTTCATTAGGTGATGAAATCAAGCGATAAATAAATAAATAACAATCTTAACATGGCCCAGTAATAACTTAAAGTCACATTTTATTTTGTGTCGCCTGTTGCAACATCCACAATATGGTACATTATGTGCCTCACTTCGATCAAATATATACCAAAGATACACCAATAAAGCAAGAAAAACGGCCCGGCTAAACAGTGCTTTTTTGTATGGTCAGCATTGTTTCACTGACAGTCGCGTGCTAGATCTTGCAAAAAATAATAGATCTTAAGAAAATGCGGTAAGGTCGATAATTGTAGAAAAATAAATATTTAATTGTCAAACAGTCTTGTCATTCTCGCGATCCACTTTTGTGTGTTGAATTTGTATGGAGTGCGGCATCTTTGGTATATATGATCGAAGGGGCGACATCATAATTTAGGAGGAAGTAAAAAACCAAATAAATTTTAATACAAATATAATGACAACTTCAAATCAACAAATAATAATTTTCAAAAATCTTCACGTAGAATAATGAAACTTAATTCGCTACTAAATCTTCCAGAGGGGTAACTTTAAGATACTTGTTAACATTTTTGATAATTTTCTTAATAGGAGTTGTATATAATTCTCCTCCGAGTTGTTTGATGACTTCCTTGTAGTTTCCATTGGCGAAATCGAGCACAGGCTTAGCTGAAGACAATAAAGATTATTTAACATTGTCATTTTTGTTTGTCTTATATACAAAAACGTGAGGGTAATCCCAAACAAGGTTAGTTTTTATGCAGCACTTTTGATAATAAGAATTGAAAAGAACGTGATAAGGATAAAGAACGTATATAATTTTATTACAACAGCCAACAGACGGCCACTAAAAATAAGCCTCCCAAAGATCTAAACAACGATGGGTCCTGTAGTACCCTCATAATTTCCACCAATTTTTTCGTCTCCCAAAGAGACATAACTACCACTTTAAATACTGGGTCTATGCGATTGCCTCCTATGTTTCACCCATGAACCCGATAGGTCAGTAACATCTGTTTTTCATATTTTCCACGAAATTTTCAGTTTTTTGGTATATCCTTACAAGTTTATGAGCACAAGTAATTAACAATTTAAATATATATTAAATCTTTGTAGGTACTATTAAATAACTGTAGTTACACTGGGTATTCTTAGGATCACCTCTTTTGAAGACTGGTTTGATAAATACATACATACATACATATACTCACGGCCATAAATCCCAAAAAGGGGTAGCCAGAGCTTCAGAGCTAGAAACTCCTCAGCCACATTTAGAAGTTAATAGGGGACAAGATGGTAGAAATAAAGTATCGTTGGTGATGGGTCTCCAACCAAATCGCCCAATAAACACTTAAAAATGCCCCATACCCTTAGTCGGCTCTTACGACACCCGTGGGTAGAAAGGGGTAGTGACATTCTAAGCCGACACTACACGGCATAAATACTGAATCACAATTATCATATACGAACCCAAAGCTTCATCTCCGTCAAATAAGTTATTGAACTGAAGGCTGACTGGTTCAGCAGCTTCCGATTGTACTTTAATGTTTTTGATGCTTAAATGAGTGACTCCATTATTGGTGACTTTCTTCATAGCAACTTCAACTGTGCTAAGCGTCATTCCTGAAATGCAAAATTGGGTCATGAACGTTCTTACCCCAACCACAGTGGCAATTATATTATAGCAATATATAAATAATAATAGTTCTAAATAATTGAAAAAAATAATCACAATTATCTAGTGAGAACAAATTTGGTGATTCATGTATGTATGACCTTTTCTGAACCACATCTCATTTCTACAGATTATTTTTGCCGGTTCTCGCCTTAGGTGTTTTGTGTTTTTCTCTGTTGAATTTTATAGTCCAAAGTGATAACAATGCATATTTATTCAATCACGCTTTTTCAAGCTATAGTAATAAGCGAGTAAGGCAAGAATCATCACCAAAGATACTAAATTTATACTATCTTTTCTGCAGGCAACTTCCAAAAGTGGCTGCGACTTTGTCAACTCCGAGACTCTGTCTACCCCTTTTTGGGATACACAACCAAGAGTATCTGTTCTGTATGTATGCACGTTTTCCTTTTGTTTTTTTGTTTTAATATTGTATTACAGTCATACTCCAAAACAATGAATAAATTGAATTTATTCCTTTTTTCATATGATCACTTAGCGCTACTGGCATTGAACGTTTATTGACCCCAAAACAAAGATATTATCGCTGTATAATGCTTTATTCATATCATAATTTAGCCCTGAAAAAGCTTTTGTTAAGTGTTGTCATTTGTGAGACATAATAGCAAATTTATTCGTCACATGACGCACAATATCTTTACAAACATCCAATTTTCGTTCTTGTACCGTAAATACACAAGGAAAGTATTAAAAGTGGCTTGCGCTATCGTCCATTCTTTGTATTGGAGTTAGTGTTCCATACAGTTACTATGTAATTAAAAAAGGCAAATATTTAACACGGCAACTAAAATCCTTTTTAGGCAACTTTCTATTAAGTCACAAAAAAACTAACTTTGCAGTGATTAAATATCTTAGCAACTATTAAACTATACAAGCAACAAAATGCTAGGATCAAAAAACTAAAAAAACGGCGGCTACTGTAAGGTATCAAATATATCAAGCGGGATTAGTGAAAAACTGGTTAAGGTATTATAAAACCTAATGTGGCGACTAATTTTTCCGAGGGGATATCATACATTCTTCACTGGCAACTATTGGATTTCATTATAAAAATACACATCTGGCAGCGATTTTTAGGTAGCTTTAAAACTGAAAATGGGTATTATAATAATGTATTTGGATATTAGAATATTGTTTGCAGATTCGTAAATTCTTGGAAAGGCGGCAAATGCGCTCGCTGGCTTTTTTATTTTTGTGACTATTATATTAAGTAAATTACATATTATGTGTATTGAAGTAAAAATTAATAAAAATAAAAAAAATAGGTTAGGTTAAAAGTTGCTTCTGCCACCCTAATGGGCAGATGCAATTAAGTTAGGGTAAGAAAACAGAGGGGGAAGGGGGGGCGAAGCCCCCCGCATTAAAAAACAATTAATCACCACAAATGTATTTGTGCTAGGTTAGGTTAGGGTTAGCTTGTGTCCCTTAGAGCGGAAATAGGCACCCCGCGAAGCGGGGTGACGTCGACACGCTGTTAGGTCAGGTTAAGTTGTGTAGGTGTAGGTTCATTTAAAAGAGGGAATGTTAATAAAATAGACCAATAATAGTTTTATAGCATGTCACAATTTGGTTAATTTAGATCCCTACAAATGTAGCCAAAAGTGTTTTTTTAAGATCTTGTTTGTATTTATTTCAGACCTTGGTAATGTTTATACACAACCCCATTTTAGAATTTATGAAAGCCTATTTTAACTTTTTTATCCGCCAATAGTTTGTCGCCTTAGAAGAAAATCAATTGCCACAAAAGAAAATCACTGCCAGATAAAATTTAAATAAAACCTCAAAACTCATTAAAAAGCCGCCGCTTTCTAGTTAAGATGCTACCTCTAATTAGTCGCCAAAGTAGATTATTTACTATCCATTTTCAGTTTTTTTACGACCCGGAATGGTATCAATTTGTCGCCGCGTTAAATACATGCCATTAAAAAATTGCAATTAATACACTTAGATAAACAATTATTTAATTATTTTTGAGGGACAAATGTGTTTCATATGTTGTTTATGATTACTGGATATAGACGTTGCTACCTTAATGATACGTGATGTAAAGGCTTCTACGACGGTCATTCCTATGGCCGAAACACTCAAAAATAAAGGGTCTTCCTTTTTTTTTAAGAAAACTAATAAAATACAGAGTTTACAATACATTTTACTTACTTGATTGAATCTTATAGTCACCGCTTCCACGCACAGGCAATAAGAACAGCATTCCGTTGACTTCGTACTGCCCGGTCATATTTGAAGGGCACAACACTTCAAATTTCATGTTCTCCAAGTCTTCTTCCAACCTGTTTAATTATGACATGCTTACGGTTGGTAAATTCATAGAAGTACTACATTTACATTTCATCAGCTTTAAACTAGTTCACTGCTTATGCTAAAATACGATACATACATATACTCACGACCATAAATCCCAAAAATGGGTAGCCAAAGCTTCAGACCTAGAAACTCCTCAGCCACATTTGGAAGTTGATAGGGGTCAAGATGGTAGAAATAAAGTATAGTTGGTGATGGGTCTCCAACCGCATCGCCCAAAAACCACTTAAAAAATACCCTTAGTCGCCTCTTACGACACCCGTGCGAAGAAAAGCGTACTGGTATTCTTAGACGGCACTACACGGCAAAATATGATAGTTAGATAGATAGTAGTAGAAGTTGATAGCTCAGTTCAAATCCCGGGTCGGGTCTACACTAATTTGTCTTTTCTAAAGTCATATGTGTGGTCAATTTATCATGATTGTTAAAGGTGAGGGAAAACAAACCCCGAGCTGAGTTGTACTTAGTCATGTGACAGTGCATTCGTACAAAACGGCGATAGCCCTGCCTCTATAACGTGAGTAAACTATCGAAGCAAAACTTCGGTACTCTGAACACCAGGTGACACCAGGCACTACCCCATTTCTTCCCACGAGAGTCTTAAGAGGTGACTCAGGATATTGGGGCTTATTCAGTGATCTTTGGGTGATGCAGTTGGAGACCTAACACCAACAACCTTTATTTACAATCCTTTCCTAACTTAACTTCCTAACTGAGGAATTACAATTCCGAAGCTCTGGCTTTCTCTTTTCTGGGATATATGTATTAATAAATAAAGGATAAATAAAGGGAAGTAAAATTTCGACGACGGCGGGGATCGAACCCGCGACCTCCGGGTATACGCCCCCGTCGCTCTGCCAATTGAGCTACAGTGTCAATGGCTACCAGTACGAAAATCTTCTATCCTCTGCTTCTTTTTACACTTCAAAGTAGTGTTTGCGTTCCCTACCTCTGATTTTTTTACTAATTCGGACGGCCACTTGTCTACCTTTTCAGATAGAATGCAAATGTTGAGAACGTCTAACTATCCGCCGGTGTCGAAATTTTCCTTTCCTTTGTTTATCCTTTATTTATTAGCAATAATCCCCACATGAGGATTTCATGAACAAAAACATTCAAATTATGATATATGTACGAGTATATGTCACAACGTCTTAGTATTCAAAACAACTTACTTGATACTCTTGAAGACGCAGTTTTTGTAGCCAACAACTGTGGTGTCTCTGAACGTATAGATCAACCCGGATAAATTACTGACCAGCTCTTTAACAAACATGGGGTCCATGTTTTCAGCGCCGATTTCAGGTTCTGGTGATAAAATTTGTGGTAGCGCAGCTTGGGCAGCTTGCAGGAGGCATTTTTCGTCGGAAACTTTACATGGTGTCACTTTTACTGTGAATAAATAACAATAACTAAATACGGATATATTATACACAGATCAAGTTAGCCCCAAACTAAGTATATTGTAAACTATATATATTTACACATAGCTCAACGATATATTTAATATGATATAATACACATATAAATAACGTCCAAGACTAAGAAACAATAATTTATGTTCATCACACAAAGTTTGCTCTCAGCGGGGATCGAACCCGCAACCTCCAGACCGAGAAGCTATTCACCTATCTACTCGGCCACGGACGTCGTCTTCGTATATCATACGCGTTTTGTTAACAAAAATTATGCAGGATGGTACAAAGTGGTGAAAGTCTCTAGCTCAATGGGAACTAATAACGTGGGTATATGTATGTATGTATGAAATAAATGTACAAGAAGAGAATACCGTGAGTATATATAAAATATAATAAAAATAAACAAAAGGGGATAACTAGAATCATCTATTGACAAAGTATTTGAATAAACGTAAGTGTTCTCATCTTATTTTATTTTAGTAGGATTGGTGTAGGATTGGTCTTTTAAAAGTAATCGTTCTGTCGTTATTTGAGTTTTAAAAGCATCAAATTAGATATGAAGTGTTATAAACATTTCAAAATAAATAAAAAATAAAAATATTTCAGAACTTATGACTTTTATGAGTAACTTTTATAGCCCGAAATACTACAATTATATAATACATACTATAAATATATACTTGCATATACCCACGGCTATAAATCCCTAGAAGGATTTGCCAGAGCTTCGTAATAAGAAATCCCTCAGCTACTTTTTGACGTTGTTTTTTTAAAATGTAGAACAAAGATTTTTGATGATGAGTCTCTAACCGTATCGCCGAAAAAACACTTAAAATGTTCCAATAACCTTTGCCGCCTCTTACGAACTCCCACTGGAAGAAATGGTGAGTGTTATTCTAAGCCAACACTGCACAGAAAAAATATTATTTTTTTGTATATTTTTATAACATTCATCACAGCCACATATTAAAATAATAAAAACTCACGTGATTTTGCGAATGTACCGCACAGGCAACTTAAAATTAAAACTGCAAATGTAATCTTCATCTTGTTAGTTGAGACTGGTCTTCAAGGGTAATCTATTAATACTAATACCAAAATACAACAAGACTCGCTTTTTAAATATATTTAAGGATACCTACTAAACTTTTTGTATCACCTTTAAAAAAGACAATTTATTAGTCTCTGACAATCGCTGTTTCCTACATTTTAATTTAATTCAATTCTGCATGAATTTATTTAACCATGCAAACGCAGAATGTTTTATTATTTAAAAATAGTAGCTGTGTGGTTTTATTGGACATATTTAGAAATGAAAATACCTGGGATACCGACATCTAAGTTTATACAAATAAAATAAAATACTTAATTCGCATATTCAATATTGAAACTCAACTAAAACAAATTAAACTTTAATTTACAATCTACTGTCGTTTTAGTTGGAACATTAGGATAGAGAAAAAAAAAACTAAACTATCTTCTTTGTCATATTACATACATACATATACTTTACTAGCTGACTCGACAGTCTTCGAACTGTCACAAAAGTTTAGTCTGAACTGAAGTATTTATAACTAAGAAAAAGAAACCATACCGCGATGTAGAAAGCAACTACTGACGCCATCTAGTATACAATATATTAATTAGTAACGATATGGTTTGGAATGTTTCTATTCACCCCACATCGCTAAACATAGCGTGTCTATTCACTCCATCGCGCTAAAAGGTTATGGTCTTTTGATGCTCCTGTGGGAACCCTTGCGAAATCCGGAATAAATAATATCCTATATTTTGGCCAGGTGTATAGCCTACATTCATGCCAAATTTAATCAAGATCGGTCCGGTAGAATTAACGTGATGATCGGACATACAGATCTGTCTGTATGTCCATGTCAGACAGACAGACAGTCTTTTTTTTTAAAAATAGCAAATTTGGGTTCAGTAACGAAAATAAAACATACTCCACCGGTTTTTATTTATTTTTCTTCAATGTACAGTTTTGACCCCGGTACAGTATTATCATAGTATAGATTACTATTATTTCCCATTGAGGTATGCAGAGACTATCGAATTCCCCATAAGTATATAAGTATAGAAACTAGAGCAGCATTATGAACGCATTACCTGCCTACCACACTTGGAACTAATGGCGTGACTATATTTATTTATGTATGTTGGGGAGAACAGGTAAGCTCTAGAAAAGTGTATCGCGATATTCCCGCGGAAACATAAATCAACAGATTTCTACAACAGAGCTGAAAAAAATAAATTTAACGAGCTAAAATTGGGGCAAAAAGGGAAAGCTAAGCTATAGTTCATTACATGATCACACACATGTAATACAATCAAGCTAAGTTGTCGTTAGTCATGTGACAGTGTATACGTTTAAAACGGCGATAGGCCTGCTCCCTATCACGTGGGTACACTATCCAAGCAAAACGTGTGGGTACTCTGTTCAGAAGTATTAGTAACGCTTGAGTCTTGAGATGTAATACAATGTATGTGTATCCAATTCAATAGCGAAATATTTTTGAATTTTATTTTGTACGGTTTTTTTTTTCCTATTTTACTTTTTGTTAGTGACTATAATAATGAAAATTGTAAATATATAACAATATATATTAAGCATAGTTTTCTAATCCATAATCTTTAAAGAACATCAAGTCGTTGTTCAGTCATACGTGTCTAACGAATATGGTGCCATGACCAAAAATATGTGCGCTGTACATAAAACAGGTTAGAATTGCTTGATTAATAGTATTTAGCTTAGTTTCGACGTAAATGGTTAGAGGTAAATTTAGTTATTTTTGTACCTTGAGAATCTGGATTTTTGTGATATATTAGTAATCGATGACAAACGTATTTATCAAGTATTTTTAGACAAGTGATATCAACGATTGGTTTTTAAAAATTTCTTAGACTTAAGAAACCAGTATTATAATTTAACATAAAGTGAAATATGCATACTCAATCACTCCATTGGTTGGTGTGGTCGTTTTGATCATATATTTTTATTATAATTTAAACTAACCCAGTGTAAAAATCACCCATTCTATTGCAAGAGACGTGATTTAGGTTGCTGAGTTTTAATTATTTGTTATTATATCACGTTTTAAAAATCGTGAGGAAACCCACATTGCTGGGTTTAGCTTAGTCATGTGTCTTATGTGTTAGTATTCGTACAAAGTGGCGTTAGGTCACGTCCTGTCACGTTGGCATTTTCTAAGTTTAACGTAAATACTCTGAAAAATAGATGACAAAAGCGTTATTTGATGTTCTGAAGTATTTAGTACCACTGTCACCCTTTTTGGGGATATAGGACGTAAATATACACTGGAACATTGTGTTAAAAATAGATCTGAAGGAAGCCAACTGTAAAATGAAACATAAAATAGAACATATTTTTATGGTTGACAAAAATGTGTGTGTAGTTTTTAATTATCAGCGTATTCGTACAAAACGGCGATAATCCTGCCCGCTATCGTGTAAGTACACTGTCCAAACAAAACGTGAGTACTCTGAACACCAAGTGACAATGTCACGTGATTTTCAGATGTATTAGTACCTCTGCCAACCCCTTCGGGGATATACGGCGTGCGCGTTTGATTTTGAGCAGTCTTAAGTATTTCCTATGGTATTTGAGTAGATGGTGTTAATTTATTGGTTAAACTAAAGTGTAAGGATATTATAAAAAAACAAGTTTGCTTGAGCCGTAATTTAAGAGAAAAGGTCGCGGGTTCGTTTTTCGCCTGTGTCGAAATTTTTTCTTTCCTTTATTTATTATTAAGAGAAAAGGTTTTTTTGTGATTGCATATATTTTTGGAATAGTTGGAAAAACATAACCCCATCAACCTTTTTATAAAACCTTTATGAGTAATTTAATTAAGTAATGGAAGTATACCGATCTTATTACTACTGATGCCAAAATCAAAAGTGGACAATATTTTTCGGAATGTGGCAAATATACATTGCATTGTTTACCGCTACGAGTACATATTGACTGGGGAGATGGGAGGGCATGCAACCACGCTCCAGATTCTGGCCTCAAAACAGCTCTAATACGAGCTAAATCTGCCCCCATGTTAGAGAGAAGAAGCCGCTCTTGCCTATTTTTACACAAACCGTCATCCCAACTCCGCTGCACGTTTGGCTGCTCAGGTATGTCCAGTCTTTACTGCTACCCATTCGGTTAATGCCTCCTCCACAAGAGACAAGCGGATCGCGCAACCATTCAACGAAAGAATCCGAGCAACTAAATCCACCACCCCATGCGAAGAAGCCAAAAAAGAGGGCAACTCAACATCTGACATCCTACGAACACCAAGGCCAACCGTACCGTACGGGCAAAGCTGCCTGACACCATTGTTCAGCACTTAGGTGCACATTTAGAACATCTTCTAAAAGATTTTTTAAAGTCTCATCATATGTCTCCACTTCTGATCTAAACTTCCACGCCGGAGCTGTGCGTAAAAAATATACGGCCTTAGGAAGCACCAAACAATGGCGGATCAGAGTGAACGCCGTGTATATTAATATAAATGATTAATTAATTTAGTTTTTTTCTTCAGCGTTTCAGTCGTTTTATCTAGACTGAGGGAAAAAAAACGAGCTTTGTCTTCGAATTTATATCAAATCTATACTCAGTAAAGTATACCTTTTCTATTCAATAAAAAATATTAAGGCTACTCTGCAGAATGTAAAAGGTGATGGAATTTTAAGATTAGTAAATTGATCCTAAATAATACATGCTATTTTTTTTTTATTTATACGATTTCCAATAAGAGAAATAAAATCCAATCCGGATAATCCGATCAAAAGTTATGCGGGATTCGACATAGGAATTGAATAAAATGTACAAGTCAAGTGTGAGACTATAAGAGTGTAACTGACGATGTAGTGCAGAAACGTGAAGAAGAATATAAGTGAGTTAATAATGAAGTAAAGAAGAACATAGAAAAGAAAAAGCGGAAAACATTACATAACATAAACGTTCACGCCGTTTATCCCCGAAGGGGTTGGCAGAGGTACCAATACTCCTGAACTCACATGGCAAGCGCCATCTAGTTTCCAGAGAAGGTACCCACGTTTTGCTTAGACGGAAAAAGCGGAAAACTTTCTTATAATTTCCGGAATAGCCAAAAGTTATTCTGGAAATATATCTGGAAAGAAAAGGGAGTTTCCCAAAACACGAGACTGAATGAAATAAGATATGAACAGGGTGAATTGGCGACGGATGAAAGTAGCATGAAACGGGTATGGAAGAATTATTTTAAGAAACTCATAAATAAAAGATGTTATTAAAGGAAAGAAAAATTTCGACACTGGCGGGGTTCGAACCCGCGACCTTCGGGTATACGCCCCCGTCGCTCTGCCAACTGACACTGTAGCTCAGTTGGCAGAGCGACGGGGGCGTATACCCGAAGGTCGCGGGTTCGAACCCCGCCAGTGTCGAAATTTTTCTTTCCTTTAATAACATCTTTTATTTATGAGTAATAATCCCCACATGAGGAATTCATGTCAAAAAACATAAAATTATGTGATAGTTAGGCGTTTCCAACATTTGCATTCTATCTGAAAAGGTAGACAAGTGGCCGTCCGAATTAGTTAAAATTCGGAGGTAGGAAACGCAAACACTACTTGAACGTGTAAAAAAAAGAAACAAAGGATAGAGAAATTTCGCGCTGGATGCCAACTGACACTGTAGCTCAGTTGGCAGAGCGACGGGGGCGTATACCCGAAGGTCGCGGGTTCGAACCCCGCCAGTGTCGAATTTTTTCTTTCCTTTAATAACATCTTTTATTTATGAGTAATAATCCCCACATGAGGAATTCATGTCAAAAAACATAAAATTATGTGATAGTTAGGCGTTTCCAACATTTGCATTCTATCTGAAAAGGTAGACAAGTGGCCGTCCGAATTAGTTAAAATTCGGAGGTAGGAAACGCAAACACTACTTGAACGTGTAAAAAAAAGAAACAAAGGATAGAGAAATTTCGCGCTGGATGCCAACTGACACTGTAGCTCAGTTGGCAGAGCGACGGGGGCGTATACCCGAAGGTCGCGGGTTCGAACCCCGCCAGTGTCGAAATTTTTCTTTCCTTTAATAACATCTTTTATTTATGAGTAATAATCCCCACATGAGGAATTCATGTCAAAAAACATAAAATTATGTGATAGTTAGGCGTTTCCAACATTTGCATTCTATCTGAAAAGGTAGACAAGTGGCCGTCCGAATTAGTTAAAATTCGGAGGTAGGAAACGCAAACACTACTTGAACGTGTAAAAAAAAGAAACAAAGGATAGAGAAATTTCGCGCTGGATGCCAACTGACACTGTAGCTCAGTTGGCAGAGCGACGGGGGCGTATACCCGAAGGTCGCGGGTTCGAACTGTTATAACCCTTATTTCTATGTACTTAGAGCTCAATCAGCATCTCAGTCACACTAGTAATTTTCCTTAGTATATTATTGAAAGTCAGCATTTCTTTGAATAATAGTTATTGTTTTAAATTAATTCATTATCTTTAGTCAGTTAGATTCTGGACCTCGCGAGACGCGCATCTTGGCTTTAGCGCCTATCAACTTAGGAAATCAGTACTTTGTTTCGTGTTGTGAGAATATTGGTGTTTTTCCTTTAATAAACTTTAGGGTGTATTTTGTAGTTTTTTTTAAAAAGACTAACAGGGTCGGCCGCCTAACAAATTGGTGTCAGAAGTGGGATTCTAGCGTGTTTCTTTCGTCGAAGAGATACCGAAGAAGCTAGAACAAAAACCAGGTCCCCTGCAAAAGTCTCTGATCGACAGTAAGACTTTGCCCATAGGCAAAGCCTGCATCAGCTACACATCACCCCAGGTCCGACGGTAAGCCTCGCCAGCCCGAGCCCGCGATCTCCGAACTCATCACCAGCGCCTTAGTCCCGCCGAGCGCCAGGCTAACTCAAGATAACATCGTGCTTCTTCTGCCAGCTCCTTCAAATTCAAGCATCGAAAATTCAAATTGTGTTAGTGTCAAATTGTGTTAGTGCTAAAATTCAGTTTTGTGAAGTGAATATGAACCGACGCTTCGTTATTTACATCGTGGTACTGTAAGTTTGCACAAATTATATATTCCAGCCTTTTCGTCGAGCTGCTGCCAGGAGAAGTCTTCAAAACTAATTTTAATTTACTATTTTTACAAACTTTTTACAAATTTTTACATTTTCTATTTTTTCTCATTAATTTACCATGTCTAAAGATACGCAAGTAAAAACTAAACAACTTAAAGACGAAATAGTTACAGATAAAGTTTCATTGTCAGTCTTAACAAAGTTTATAAAAGTCTATAATGGTGACCGTGAGTCACTCCCTGCATTCCTCACTAATTGTGAGAATGCTATATCGCTGTCCACCCCGGACCAACAGAATGTCTTATGTAAATTCATCATATCCCAATTAGAAGGCAAAGCACAAGTTGCGTGTAGTTTAAAAAGCTTTGACACTTGGAACGAAATAAAAACATTCTTAAAAAATACATTTGGAGAAAAGAAACATTCTACCCATCTATTAGTAGACCTTCAAAATTGTAGGCAGTTATCTTCTGAAGATGTCACTAAATATTCGCTAAGGTTAGAGTCGATACTAACGAGAATCCTATCCGACATCCACTATAGCTGTTCAAATGAATTAGAACTCCCAGGCCGAGTAGCGGCCATGGAAGATTTGGCATTAAATACATTTTTATTAGGTTTAAACCCATCAATTAGTAATATAGTAAGGTGTAGAAACCCGTCATCGCTAAATGAAGCTATACAGCAAGCGATTGATGAGGAAAAATTATATAATTTATCCAGGTATTCTAATCGCTCACCCAGAACCTGTTCGACATGCAATAAACCAGGTCATAGCTCTTCAGAATGTTTCCGAAATAAAAGAAACTCCCCAGTTAACCGCAATAATTTCCAACCGACATTCCATGTTAGCCCAAACTCAAATAACTCTAGCTTAACTCCTAATTCACCTAATAATAATTTTAACTCTAAATTTAATCCAAATAAGATCTGCAACTATTGTAAGAATAAAGGTCACATTATTCAAGAATGCCGTAAATTAAAATACAATAATAGTCAACGTAATATCCAATCACTTAATAATAATTCTAGTAATTCTACAGCTAACATTAACGAGTTGACTACCGAAATTAACTCAATTAATTTAAACAGCGAATGATTCCGATTAAGTGCCGATTGGAATCGCCAGTTTTAAATGGCACTACTACCACTACTAAATCTTTACTAAATCCACCTCGTGATTCCCTCACGAGTTCTGCATCTCCTCACGATAGGAGTCCTTTACTAAATCCACCTCGTGATTCCCTCACGAGTTCTGCATCTCCTCACGATAGGAGTCCTTTACTAAATCCACCTCGTGATTCCCTCACGAGTTCTACATCTCCTCACGATAGGAGTCTCTTACTAAATCCACCTCGTGATTCCCTCACGAGTCCTGCATCTCCTCACGATAGGAGTCTTTTACTAAATCCACCTCGTGATTCCCTCACGAGTTCTACATCTCCTCATGATAGGAGTCTTATACTACATTCACCTTGTGATTCTCCAACGAGTTCTATAATTCCCATAGAAGGAAATCCACTGCATTCTATAACTTATGACAAAAATACTATTTCTCTGCCCACTCTTAAGCAAAGTACAAATTTACAAAACCATTTACATGACGAAAATTTATCTATATACGAAACAAATATTAATTATAATAAAAAGGTCTCTTTACCACATACTTATTTGAATTCTAGTTTCAGTACGAAACCTTTATGTTTTCTAATAGACACTGGCTCTACCATCACCCTCGTAAAAAGGTCGAGTTTAGAAACTAATCCCCAATTTTCTAGAGAAATTATAAGAATAAAAGGTATTACTACCTCTGATAACCTCATTACCACTTTAGGAACATTCCAAATGGATATAATATTAAATAATGATAGCTTAAATTATAAATTTCATGTGACAAATGATGACATAAATCTTGACCACTACGATGGTATAATAGGTAGTGATCTTCTCAGCCACTTTAAAGCAAACATCGATTATTCTAACATGTCTCTTTCTATAAACAAACATTCCATTCCCATAGTGTATACGAAACCTACATATATTATTCCAGCCCGATCGGAAGCTGTTATCGAGTGCACTATCTCAAATTACTCGCCCGATCTTAGTCAAAACAATGAAGCATTAGTCTTAGATCATACCTTATGCGATGGTGTTTATGTCGCAAATTGCATTGTCTCAATCAAACCTAATAAGAAAGCTAACATTACTGTTTTGAATACTACTAACTCGAACATTGAAATCAAAGACTATGCAGTGCAGATAACACCTTTTGAACTTATTGACTCTTGTAAGATTTATAATACTAGTTGCACCTATTCCCCTAAAATTAATCGCACTGACTCTGTTCTAAAACTTATTCGTTGTTCTCATTTAAACTCTGAAGAAAAACAATCTTTATTGGAATGCTGCTCTCAATACTCAGACATATTTCACCTAGAGGGCGAACCTTTATCATTTACCAGTGCGATAGAACATAAGATTAATACTGGAGACGCACCTCCAATCCATGTCAAGTCATATAGATTTCCTGACTGTCATAAAGGTGAAGTCGATAGTCAAATAAGGAAAATGCTTGACCAAAATATTATAAAACCCTCTAATTCACCCTGGAGCGCACCGATATGGGTAGTTCCTAAAAAAATAGATGCCTCCGGTAAAAAGAAATGGAGGATAGTCATCGACTACCGCCGTCTCAATGATATCACCGTTTCCGAGAGTTATCCCTTACCATTAATCACCGACATTTTAGACCAATTGGGACACTCCAAGTATTTTACAACGCTAGATTTGGTGAGCGGATTTTGGCAATTAAAGATGTGCCCTGGAGATGCACAAAAAACCGGATTCACCGTTAGCACGAATTCCGAAGTCTCCGGTCATTACGAATTTACCAGGATGCCGTTTGGATTGAAAAACGCTCCTGTAACTTTCCAAAGGCTCATGAATACCGTCCTTTCCGGCCTTCAAGGCCTACATTGCTATATTTATTTGGATGACTGTATTATCTACTCCCACGACCTTCATTCGCACATATCTAAACTTCAACTCGTCTTTGAAAGACTCCGAAAATTCAACCTTAAATTGCAGCCCGACAAGTGCGAATTTCTCCGACGCGAAGTCGCGTATTTAGGCCATATTATCACCGATAAAGGTGTTTCCCCTAATCCCGAAAAAGTCAAGGCCGTTTCCGAATTCCCTATACCACAAAACACTAAAAATATAAAATCATTCCTTGGTCTCGTCGGATACTACCGACGCTTCATTCAAGACTTTTCGAAAATTACTAAACCTCTAACTTCTCTTTTAAAGAAAGATGCTCCATTCATATGGGCTCAAGATCAAGAATATGCCTTCCAAAATTTAAAAGATAAACTCACTTCAGCTCCTTTGCTTCAATATCCCGATTTCTCTCAACCTTTTATCGTCACTACCGACGCTTCTAATTATGCTATAGGTGCAGTGCTATCCCAAGGTGAAATAGGCAAAGATAAACCGATAGCATATGCTTAACGGACCTTGAACAAACCCGAAGGTAATTACTGCACCACAGAAAAAGAACTTCTTGCGATTATATTCGCCGTAAAAACTTTCCGACCCTATCTTTTTGGCCGAAAATTTAAAATCGTAACCGACCATCGCCCTTTAGTTTGGCTCTTCAATGTTAAGGATCCTGGAAGCCGACTTATTCGTTGGCGTCTCAAATTAGAAGAATACGACTACGAAATAGTATACAAACAAGGCCGTCTTAACTCTAATGCCGATGCACTATCCCGTTGCCCCGTTAATGCTATTCATCATAATAATTTACTTAATTCTAGTTACGAAAAATACTTTAAGGATCAATTTACTAAATCTCTGCCAACCCCAAACACTATTATAGAAGAACATTTAGAAAGTTTACATTTAAGTAAGTTAAAATTAATCGCTTGTCCTATCTCTTTAGACTTCGACTATTCTATGCCCAACTCTGAAGAAATATTATCTCAACTAAGTAACTCAGCAGAATTGCTCCACTCCGAGCGAGAACCTTATACAATACAATTGATTAGCGATAAGAATAAATTATACTATTTTTTATACACGAAGGTACACCATTATGAAGAAACTAAATTTAAGGATATTTACAATTTACTAATTTTATTAAGAGACACTATATTAAGAGACCATACAGATTTAACCGATATAGCTCTTTCAGATTTTTCTGACCCTTTTTCTAAGTTACCTTATATTAAAATTTATAACATGATATCTCATGTTTTCCATGATTCGAACCTTAAGGTCCATATATACAAAAATCAAATGATTTATCCAACTCCCGTAGAAATACCTAAAATTTTAAAAGAGAACCACGACTCTGTTATTGCGGGTCACCCGGGTTCTAAAAGAATGTATAATAGAATAAAAGCTGCATACTATTGGAAAGGTATGCGTTCCGACATTGAAGATTACGTAAAGAAGTGTAAATTATGTCAAATAAATAAACCATTAAGACTGTCCAATAAAGCTCCGATGGAGATAACCTCAACTTCCACTAGACCATTTGAACGTCTAGCTCTCGACATAGTAGGCCCCTTACCCGAAGCAGGTTTTCAACAATTTAAGTTCATATTAACCCTACAGGATGATCTTACAAAGTTCACCTCTGCCTACCCCATGGTAACTTCAACTAGTAACGAGATAGCTCGTAACTTAGTTCATTTCATGTCTCTTTTCGGATTCCCCAAAACTATACTCACTGATTTAGGTACATGCTTCACCTCTGAATTATTCAAACAACTAATGGAAATATTAAAACCGGCCAAGTGCGAGTCGGATCGCGCACTAAGGGTTCCGTACTATCATAGATATAGAAAATCCCGTTTGTGTGAAAATCATGGGAGCCAAATTAGGTGAGTAATTTGATTTATGACGTTTAAAAATAGAACTACGGGCTAGATCTCATTCAAACCAATTTTCGTTAGTAGTTTGTATAGTAATACACATCATATATTTTTTTCAGTATTATCATGCCCATATTTTAGAAGTTACGGGGGGGGGGACACACATTTTAGCACTTTGAAAAAGTCTCTCGCGCAAACTATTCAGTTTTGAAAAAAATGATATAAGAAACCTCAACATCATTTTCAAATACCTTTTGATAGATACCCCACACGTATAGGTTTGATGAAAAAAAAAATTTTGAGTTTCAGTTCTATGTATGGGGAACCCTAAAAATTTTGGTATTTTTTTCAGATTTTATTTTAAAATCTTAATGCGGTTTACAGAATACATCTACGCACCAATTTCCAATAATGTAGTTCTTATAGTTTCGGAATAAACTGGCTGTGACATACGGACGGACGGACGGACAGACAGACATGACGAATCTATAAGGGTCCCGTTTTTGCCATTTGGCTACGGAACCCTAAAAATTAAATCTCTTTTCACTACTCCCTATCACCCCCAAACCAATGGAGCGCTTGAACGCTCACATGCTACCTTGAAAGAATATTTAAAAGCATTTGTAAACGAAAACCAAAACGACTGGCATTGCTATTTATTTACAGCTATCTTATCTTATAATACTACACCACATTGTACAACTGAGTTTACCCCTTACGAACTTTTGTATGGTTATAAACCCCAGATCCCTAATTCCTTATATGAAACTAATAATAACACTACATACGATGAATACATACGCGCTCTTCAATATAGAATGCGGTTCAGCCGCGAGAAAGCTATCCAAAATATTTTAACTAAGAAGGAAATATCTAAACGATATTACGATATTAGTTCGCATGAAACCAATTATAAAACAGGTGATATGGTCTACCTAAAACATCACCACAAACAGCGTAAAGCCCTAGCTCCTATTTGGAAAGGCCCTTACAAAATAATTAAAATCCACAATAAACATAATGTCACGTTACAGATAGGTCGTAAATCCGTTAAATACCATACTAACCAAATTAAACCTGCCACATTATAACTCAAGAATTATTATATTTGTTTACAGAGCATTGTGCTACAAATGCCACGCAGATTCCAAGATAACGCCAATTATCCACAGTCCCGGAATATACTTTGAACCTATTACTAACATACGTTTTTATAACAATTATTGGAAGATAATTACTCACATAGATATAATTTCTCTTGAACCGTATCTCAACAATATCGAAAAGCTATTACTAAATACTGAAAACTTATGTAATAAAATAGAATCACATGATTTAATTAATTGTAAAGACGTTTTAAACCCAAACGAAATATTATTACAAACTAGTTATCTTAAATTGCAATCCTTATCCCATATTATATTAAACGACAACTCAACACATAGATTTAAAAGATCTCTCGAATTCGGTGGCGAGATCTTAAAATTCTTTTTTGGCACTTTAGACGCCGATGATGCGAGAAAGTACGATGCAGCAATCGAATCCTGCAAAAAGAGCGAATCCGAATTGTTCCATCTAATGAAAGATAACATACATATAATTCAGTCTACAATTAATAATTTTAACTCCTCTATTTATAAGCTTAACCAAAATGAAATAAAATTAAACGCACAGATTGACCACCTAAATGAGGTGATATCCCAAGTGACAAAATTAGATGATATGTTTTATTATATAACTAGGATTAATAGTTTACTAAATATTATAGAAGGTTCTTTATTATCTATATCTAATTTGTTAGACACTACTCTTAATGCTATTTTATTTTCTAAGCTTAATATTTTACATCCTAGCGTAATAAGTCCTTTAAATTTATACAAAGAATTAGTTAGGAATAGTAATCAATTAAGTAAGAATTCGGAATTCCCAGTTCAGTTAAATATCAACTCTATCCACTCCTTAATAGATGTGTCTACATTAAGTTCATATTATTTTAATAATAAGATTGTTTTTATTTTGCGAGTTCCGTTAATAACGAACGACAAGTTCATTGTTTACAAAAACATTCCTCTGCCTACACCTCATCAAGATAAGACATCGTCAACTTTTGCTTTGATTCAACCTTCTAATAACTATATCGCACTCAGCGATAACAGATTGTATTATGCTATGTTAGACAGTCTAGACAAGTGTAAAATTATAAACAATAACTACTCTATATGTGAATTAATATCTATATTTTCAACCATAACTAATCCTACTTGCGAATCAAAACTTTTAACAGAAATTATTATGTCTCTGCCTACTCTTTGTAAGTCTAATTTAATTTATGGTGATGTCGATATTTGGCAGCGACTACTTAATAATAAATGGATATATGTTCAATCCATCCCAAATAAGCTAACTGTAAAATGTAATGACAATATTGTTGATTATTCCATTGTTGGAACCGGCACAGTTAAATTAACTGAAGAATGTATTGGTTTTTCTAAAACGATTCAATTGTTACCAAGTAATAGTTACTCATACTTAATAAACTCTCCTTTAAATGTTAATTTCGACATTACAAATGATGAATGTTGTAAGAAAGAAAAATTTAATCATTCTTTGTCATTTTTAACACCGATCAGTTTGACGAAAATAGACTTAGATTCCTTGAAATACGCTTCACATGATTTGGATAATTTAGAGAATGAAATTAATAATATGGAAAAGGAATCACATTTTATAAAATATAGCTCTTATTATTCCTTTGCAACTTACATCGGTGTATTCACTATTATGTTGTATTTAAGCTACAGAATATATATATGTTTTAAAACCAATCGTAATTCAAAATCTCAATGTTGTATACAAATATTCAATCAATGTCATAACAAGAAATCTGTAAAGAACAAATCCTCTGTTTCAAACAATATAGAAATGTTCGAAGTATCCTCATCCGATGATGATAATAAATCTTTAAGGTCTCTACCAGCCCCTTCTAAACATTACATGTCTTCAAATAGAAATCTCAACTTTTAATGCTTAATGTGTATTGTCAAATATTTCATGTGTTACGACTAATTCAATAAAATTTATTTTATGTTAAGATTTTATTAATTTTTATTACTTAGAAACTAATTTTAAATGTCATGTGTTTATTATTTCTGTCATGTACTATTTCGATTTATGTTAAACTGATTTCTAAAGTTGATTCGATATTTTAGTAACTCCGCTTCACCTTTCAAGGATAAAGCTTCGTCAAAAAGGGGGAGCTGTTATAACCCTTATTTCTATGTACTTAGAGCTCAATCAGCATCTCAGTCACACTAGTAATTTTCCTTAGTATATTATTGAAAGTCAGCATTTCTTTGAATAATAGTTATTGTTTTAAATTAATTCATTATCTTTAGTCAGTTAGATTCTGGACCTCGCGAGACGCGCATCTTGGCTTTAGCGCCTATCAACTTAGGAAATCAGTACTTTGTTTCGTGTTGTGAGAATATTGGTGTTTTTCCTTTAATAAACTTTAGGGTGTATTTTGTAGTTTTTTTTAAAAAGACTAACAGGGTCGGCCGCCTAACAGAACCCCGCCAGTGTCGAAATTTTTCTTTCCTTTAATAACATCTTTTATTTATGAGTAATAATCCCCACATGAGGAATTCATGTCAAAAAACATAAAATTTTAAGAAACTGTTTGAAAAAGAGGATGCATCCATTTCTTCGCCAATCGACAGTAATGTTGATTGAAACGAAGAGATGGGAGATTTCAGTGACAGTGAGATTAGTATGCAAGATATAGTGAAAACAATGAAAAGTATGAAAGTAGGGAGGCGGCAAGGTATGATAGGATTACTATCAAAATTTTGAGGGCTGGTAAAGTGTTGGTGGCTTTTTGGTTGTACTTCTTTTTCCGAAAATGCTGGTCGAGTGGCAAAGTTCCACGAGACTGGTGCAAGGCGGTGATTGTGCCTCTAAATAAAGGAAAATTGTCAAACCAGGAGGCTAAAAACTACCGCGGTATCAGCTTACTCAGCATTATCGGTAAATTGTATGCTAAGGTACTGAATGAAAGAGTGATGAATGATACTGATGAGAAAATTGCAATTGAAAAAGGATTTGCAAGCGGAATTTAGGAAAGGAATGGGATGTATGGATCAAATCTTCTCTCTAAGAAGCATCACCAAAAAAATTTTAGTTAAAAGGTGTAGCGTAAAGGTGAACCAAAATATGTATTGTTCCATTGATTTAGAGAAGGCGTTTGATAGGGTGGTAAGAAAGTGTTTTTGGGAGCTGTTACCCAAGTTCGGTTTGGGGAGGCAACTTATACGTGCATTAGTGGAGGATGAGGATGAGGATGAGGATTCTTGTGCATGTGTAAGAGTAAACGGGCAAAACACTGACTGGTTAGGAATCTCTAGGGGTGTCCGACAGGGATGTGTAGCTTCTCCGTGGCTCATCAATCTGTTTATGGATGACTGTTTGACAGAGTTGCGTGAAAGTGATTATGGACTAAGAATGGGTGGATTCATCATTGAATGCCTCTTATATGCTGACGATTAAGTGTTATTGGATTGAATCAGGCGTTACTTTGCGCAAATCCATAGCAATACTAATATTAATAAGTTTTTCGCTTAATTCCGCTTAATTCCGCTAAATACCTGTAGTATTCATGCAACATGCACTGTGCTCCGCCCGCCCTCCCACTTATGAGAAAACGAAAGCAGACAATGCACCACACACACCCGCAAGCGAAACCCACAGGCAACCACAAATATGCGACGTGTTTCGACTCAGCAGCTGACCACCGAGTCTCTCGGTGAGCAGTATTGATCAAGTGTTACCTCCATTATCGGCAGAAGAGTTGCAAGAGATGATTAATATTGGCTGTAAGTCTTTGGTAAGGAAGGAAATGAGGGTGAATGTGGATAAAACCAAAACGATGTTTTTTGAGAGACAGGAAGATGTGACACAATGCGTGATTGCGATTTATGGTAAGGAAGTGGAACAGGTTAAGGAGTTTGTATCTAGGAAGTTTGTTTACAAGGGATGGAAAATGTGATGCAGACTTTGAAAGGAAAGTGAAAAAGGGTAATGCGTCTGAGGTAAATGGAGCAATGAATAGCATAATGGCCAGTCAATCGGTGTCTGAAAAGGTCCGAATGGCTGTGCATGATGCTGTTCTTAATACTAAGCTTATTTATGGAAGCGAATGTTGGATGTGGCAGAAGAAGCATGAGAGGAATGAATGCAGAGTGATTGCAGTAGGGATGAGGTACCTCAGAAAATTTTGTATTGTTAGATTATGTGATCGAGTGAGAAATAGTGTTATTCGTGAAAAATGTGGTGTGAAAGATGATATAGAAAAAGAAATGTTGGAATGGTTTGGGCACATAGAGAGGATGGATGATAGAAGATTGGTAAAATGGATCTATAGAGCTAGTGTGGATGGTAATGTTAGTAAAGGACAAACACGGAGAACACACTTGGACCAAATTGAGAGTGTGCTCAAAAAGGCAGGCGTCCGAAGTATGAAGAATAAAAAAGCATATATGAAAAGTTTGATGGTTGTAAACGAAGTTAGAGAGGTTTGTCAGGATCGTACGAAGTGTCGATCGAGAGTCTCTGCCTACCCCAATGGGAACTAATGGCCAAACCACTCGTCCACGGACGTTGTTATAATAATTAGTGAAAAATGGAGTACCATAGGAAGACAAAAACAACAACATTTTGGTTAGATTCACGCTTTTGCGGTAATAAAGGGGTTACCCCTTGCATTTATTTTTTTGCACCTTTTGGTAATTGATTTCGGGAGACCAGAGTAAAGTGTCGTTGGTGATAGGTCACCAGCAGTATCACCTGTGCTATAGTGACAGGAACATTTTGGTAAGTGCAATTCATAGCCCAGATAAACAAAAAATAAAGATAATATTAATTTGTAACAGTTTTATTGTAATATTGAAACATACAAAAAATACATATTGATTACATATTGAAATAATTCTTTACAATATGTTATTTTTTTCTTAAAATATTTACTTTTCGTTTATTGCAAATTATTGAGAAAGCCAAACTTTCAATTGATTAATTAACATTTAGCTGCCCATTTCTTGAGATCCAAAGCTGGAATCTTAGTACAATCGGTCCATGGGTTACTGAAACAGGATAACACAAGTATATTAAAGAGTGTGCTTAAAAAGCCTGATGCATGAAGCATAAAAGAGCATATATATGAAAAGATTGGATGATGTAAACGAAGATAGAGAGGTTTGCCAGGATCGTACAAACTGGCAATCGATAGTCTCTACCCTACCCCAATCGGAAATAATGGCGCGAGTATATGTATGTATGGAAGTATATTTTCACTTCATATTTAGATCTTTCACTACACGGCAATATACGGTGTAATGTAAGCGATTTAATTTTTATTTCTTTAACATTTATTGATTAAGTGATAAATATATTTTTTTTGTTTATTTATTTGCATTGTGTGTTTTAAAACTATTATATATGATTAGTTATGGATTTATATTTTAATTGATAAGTCATTAAGTCAAGTTTACTTACTCAGTTGAAACGATTTCGAAAGCACGGGGTTGAATCTGCACAATTGAATCAGCATTGTCACACATAAGTCTGGCGACAGAAGCTTTCCTCACTTCAGTTAGTTGTTCTGTAATAATCAATATAAAAATACAAAAATATTCTTGATAGTCATAAAAATAATATGACAGTGTATTGTACAAAAGGCGATAAGATAAATTATCACACGAATTTACTGTCAATGCTAACAAAATGTGCGTACTCTGAAAATATTTTAAGAAGTAATACTGCCTCTGTCACCGTTTTGGATGGTTATAAAGGGCAGAAAATTACATTAAATTTAAATTATCGATCGTTGATAAGATAAGCTCAGAATAATTGTGACATAGTCTAAACTACATAAGTCGCAAAAGAGTGTATTACACTGCTATAGTTAATCCTTTCTTATCATTGTTGTAAATTTATATACAATTTAAATTTATCTATACTTATAATAAATCTGTAGAGTGGTCAATTCTGTACATGAAATATATTTTCAAAATAACTATCAGGTGGTGATTAGGGATCGATACTGATGCCAAAAATGCAATCAGTAAAATTTTTGTCTGTCTGTCGTCGTCATCGTGTCGTCGAAACGAATCGTTACTAACTTACATATAACATACTAGATGGCGCCAGTAGTTGCATCCTACAACACGTAATGATTTATTTTTTAGATTGTTATAAATACTTTATAGCGTTTTATTCCAAAATTTGCTATTAAACGGAAATACTGAACCATTCATTAAAGCGCATTAAAAATCACCAAACTACACTGTTTAGGGAGTGCTATAAATTTAATAAATTGAAAACATTGCGCTGAATTTCACAATGCTTGAGTAGTGACTAAAGAAAGAAACCTCAGATATTTAAAAAACAACGCTACCCGTGCGAAGCTGGGACGATCCACTAGTATACAATAAATTTCACTTACCAAGAGTGAAAGCATTGGGACGAGTATCTCTTTCGAACCAATGTCTGTCTGATACAACAGTTCTAAGGAGTTGTTTCTTCAACAAACAGTCAAACGTGTGTGGCACTTGACCATCTTCTATTATATCTTCACTCCACAGCCCAGCTATTAAATCAATATCCCTCACGTTGTTGTAGACACTTGCCAATATTTCAATATTCTAAAAAAATATGTAATATTATTTCTGGCATTGTGTAATATATTTATTTGTGCTATAAATTGAATTACGAAAATTATAACATTAATTGGAAGAAATAATTTTAAAAATTGATATTGACATATCCATTTCAAAAATAAATATTATATACGTGATTGTTCGAGACATAAAAGAACGTATATGAAATTTGTATATGACTGGTTTTCCATTATGTAGAACAGGTATTAAATAAGTATCTTAGACTTGTGATGCTCAAAGGAATTGTTCTTTGATATATACCTCTACTTAATCTTTTAGATTTTCACTTGTTTAGGTTAATTATCTTTTTCTGGTTTTTAATTATTATTCTCTTATACGTGTTAGTTTTTATATTACATTCTCAATTGGTATTTATTTTAAATTATTTTTTTATTTCAAATTGCCATTCAATATAATTACTCGTATAATTTATTCGTGATGAACTTTTGTGGATGTATAATTATTTTAGTTTTAACATAACATAACATATACTCACGGCTATAAATCCCTAGAAGGGGTAGCCAGAGCTAAGGAATTAGAAATTCCTCAGCCACTTTTGGAAAATTGAGTGGGGAAAAGATGGTAAAGTAAAGGTTGTTGGTGATGGGTCTCCAACCGCATCGCCCAAAAATCCCTTAAAAGCCCCAATACCGTTAGTCGCCTCTTACGCACACCCATCGGTAGAAACGGGGTAGTGCTATTCTAAGCCGACACTACACGGCGATTTAGTTTTAATTAATGTATTAATATTTATTTTCATAGTGTATATCTGTTGTTTGTCCTAATTAAACAAATAAATAAATAATCATCAAAATTATTATGACTGCTTTATACCATTATTATATCAATATACTAAACGAATATTAAAGTTATATGTTCAAACATAAGAGTAATAAATTTAAGACTTACGTCGGTGCTCATGTATTTAGATAAATCAGTAAAGTTACTAATTTTAACTTTGAAGCAAGATTCAACATAATCAGCATAAGGAGCAAGACCGAACAGACGATTTTTGGCCACGTCACTGCTGGTTAAATCAGTACTGAACTGCAACCTTCCAAGACCCCAATTACCGACCTGAAAAAATATATTAAGAATACAAATTTATACAAACTTATTTATAGAAATGGACATTTTGTAATGACATACATACATACATATACTCACGGGTATAAATCCCTAGAAGGGGTAGCCAGAGCTAAGGAACTTGAAGTTCCTCAGCCACTTTTGGAAGTTGCGTCGGGAAAAGATAGTGAAATAAAGGTCCACATCGCCCAAAAATCCCTTAAAAGCCCCAATACCGTTAGTCGCCTCTTACGTACACCCACCGGAAGAAATAGGGTAGTGTTATTCAGTCAATTTTATATTGAATAAGTTCTTTTCCCTCAGCTCATAAACGTCCCCACCAGGGAGCTCGAGCCTACTCTACTATAATTCACCTCGCTGGCCAATTGCAGGTAGGCAGATTAACGACTACTACCGTGATAGTTTTCGGGACCAACGGCTTAACGTGCCCTCCGAAGCACGGAATCATCTAAATTTTCGGATAATCAGGTGATTTAGGCCTGCAAATTGCAGGCTGCAATATACTTTTAAATTGGGTTAAATCTTACAAATTAAATTTTGTGAGTTTACCCCCCGGGAATCGAACCCGAGACCTCCGTACTTGATTCCAGGCACTTAACCGCGACACCACGGAGGCAGTTAAATAAGTTCAATTAGTTAGATTCACATACTTAATAATTGAAAAACAACATTTCAATTAAAAATAGGTTAATATTGATTGTTTGGAAATTCTATAAAGTCTGATTTGATGATATTGTTATGACATGAATAAAATATATGTTGGTGATTAGTTCATGGTGTTAAAATTTGATGTTTAACATTTTAATAATCTGTTGAAAAATATGATGAAAAAAATTAAATTGGAACATGCTTTGTTTTCATAAAAACCGTATAGGCTCCACTGGCATAACATTCATGTGAACTCATTATGTGTCTATATGCGCGTAGCTTTAAGATCTGTAACTTTGATGTTTAACTTTTCATTTAAACATTATAGTTATTCAATAAAACTAAATAAACTACATTTATCCTGAGCGCGCGTTTTTTCCGTCCCTGTCACTCTCAGTAAATTTGACGTAAGAGTGAGCGCAACAGCTGCAAAATGCGGGGAGGCCCTTAAACAAGTCAGTAAGTTATCCAGGTAACAGATACAAGTAACCCAAAAAAACCTTCTATCCCTGAGAGTATTACATGTTTTAAGGTATCTACTGACAGTTAATTAATTTTTTTTTTCCATGATATCAGCTTAATGCAATTATAACATAATACAACCTTACAAACCCATTGGTATCAACTTACAATAGGATCAACAACGTTGTCAGTCTTGCCAGTAGAAGTTCTGATGGCACCTTGAGCAACGTATTGAATGTTTGTGGATTGAGTTAACAGAGCAGCCGTACTCAAAGTAAGGTTTACTTCGGGTATAGAACCAACAATCTCTCCTTGGGCGTTGTATAGTCTAAAAACGAAATCTTATTAGCGCTGGATTACATTTAAAACCCGTATTATTCAAAATAGGTTCCATTTTTACTTACGACAAAGTTCCGCCCTGCAAGACGTGAATCCATCTTAAAGCGAAAAGTGCTTCTAATGCCATACCGGGAGCTTGATTAGGATCATAAATATCCCTGAAGTCACCAAGGTCGTCAGTTAGTATTCCATATTCTTCCAAATTCAATTCGCCTGAAATCAAGGATATCTCTAGTGATTATTACTATAGTACATAAAAATATTAAATGTGCTCTTTACATAAAATATAATAGAACAGACATTTAGGACTTTAATATTTTGAAATCTTTATGACTAACATATACTCGAGGCTATAAATCCCTAAAAGGGGTAGCCAGAGCTGAGAAATTAGAAATTCCTCAGCCACTTTTGGAAGTTGAGTGGGGAAAAGATGGTAGAATAAATGTTGTTGGTGATGGGTCTCCAACCGCATCGCCCAAAAATCCCTTAAAGAGCCCCAATACCGTTAGTCGCCTTTTACGTACACCCACCGGAAGAAATGGGGTAGTACTATTCTAAGCCGATATAATACACAGCAAATGATAGAATAATGATCTATTTAGTTAAGTTTAGCAATAAATATATTACCGAATAGCAGCGCAAATAATTCATAATAGACAATTTGCGCGAAAGTGGCAATGTTGATATCTCTGGCAGTAGTAAAGAGTTGCTCGTCAGTCCAGCATGGGTTTATTTTAGCCAGCTCTCTAGCAAGCCTGTTATGTTCACGCCACGTGAACAGACCGAAAATGAAGTTGACGCCAGTCAGTCCGCTGATACCATCCACTGAAAAAAAAACCCATTAAAACGGGCTCTGTAAATTTTGTATTGTTTAAATATTCAACTGCAGCAGAAATTTTAATCACAGCGAATGTTTCACTTTATATGTCTCTTGCACCTTTAAATATATTTTCGATTATTGAAAAAACAAAACACTTCTTAATTTTTGAATCCCTCCACATACGTGCCTTAAATCGGGTTTTTTACACGAAAGTTTTTGGCCCAATGCGTTTAGATTATGAAGCAAAAATATATTAATGTGGAACATAATGACTTTTGATCCATCGTTTGCATAATATTATAACCTATATAATACATTAAATATCTTACATGTAGCGTTAGTCGGTGATTGTGTTGCGTTTACAACAGGCCAGTCTCTGCCGCTGGAAGTTACGTTGAAGTTAAGAAGTCCTCCGGTGAACTTGCGTTGACGTTTAATGGTAGTGGGATCATTTCCATACATCGCTGATAGATCAAAGAATGGGGTACCGTAGTTCATCTATAAATATCAATAAATTTCATAAATTAAATTGCTTATAATATATGAGGGTGCATAATAAGTAGTTTATCATTACAATAAAGTATTTTTTTTAAAGAAAAAACCGTTTCGATATTTTGCTGCAAATGCGGTTCACAGCTGAATGTTATATTGGAATTTAAACAGATTTTTGTTCTCCGATGGTTTTAGTTGGCGTTTTAAGTACATTCAAATGTGATCTATAATTTGTCACTGAGATAGACTGTTAGCTATTAATGTATTTAATAATGACATTAACTATTATGAAGAACCAAATATTCACTTGAATATCATGTAACTATAAAATACAGTTTGATAAAAATGTAATTCATTATAGACAAAAAACAAAGCAAGGGGCATTATTAAAAAATTAATTTACATACCCTGTCGGGGCTGGTGTTAGCAGCAGCGCAACCTTGAGTTTGATGAGATATAGGCCAAGTCATGTTCATGCATCGCAATCCAGAAAATCTGTGCACAGGGTCGTCAGCAGGAACCGCGATTGGGGCACATACGGGATCAGTAGCGCCTTTATCTTGGCAACAGTAGGGGCGGGTGGTCACGTAGTTCACTGATAACATTAATTTAACTCATTAGGTTAAATTATCGTTACGTAAAAAGGCAGGCGTCCGAAGTATGAAGAATAAAAGAGCGTGTATGTAAAGATTGATGTTAAGATGGTTAGGGCACAAAGAGCGGATGCATGGCAGTAAATTGGTGAAAGAGATCTATAGAGCCAATATGTGGAAGGTAATAAGAGTAAGGAATGACATCTGGACCAAATAGAGATTGTACTCAAAAAGACAGGTGTCTGAAGTATGAAGAATAAAAGAGCATGTTTGAAATGATTGATGTACACGAAGCTAGAGAGGTTTGCCGGGATCTTACGGAGAGGCGATCGATAGCCTCTGCCTACCCCAATGAGAACTAATAACGTGAGTATGTGGATGTAAGTAAAATTGTCAACATGACTGCTTTGATACGTAACCATTTAAAATAAGAAAGAAAGACAACGTTTTTTTTTGTATCAGCATCAAATAAATTGTATTTAGCTTAATGAGGCGCACAACAAAGAAATATCTGATGAATGCAGATAAATTTACACCTAAAACTTATTTTACTAATATCATCATTTTTTTAAGACCCTAGGTTTGTAGATTTTATGATTTATTTATATATATGTGTATATATGTATATTATTAAGATACTGTAGAAGTATATTTAATATAATTATTATACATATTAGAGACGAGCCGGAAAAACCCGAGAACTCATGACCACCATCAAAAGAAGAAAAGTTGCGTATTTGGGACATGTGCTCCGCCACGATCGATACCAACTGCTTCAAGTGGTCATGATGGGAAAGATTGAAGGGAAACGGAGCGTCGGAAGAAGAAGGGCATCGTGGCTCTCAAACATCAGAAAATGGACCAACATAGCCGGCGTCGAAGACCTGTTTCGCCTAGCCCAAGACCAAAGGGGATACTCGGAGCTGACTGCCAACCTCCAGTAGTGGAGAGGCACTAGAAGAAGAAGAAGATTAGATATATATATTAATATTTAGGTTAAGGTTGTTAATAGGTTGTGTTTAGTTAAGTTTGGTTTTGTATACTTAATTATCATTTGATTCTAGTTAAGGGTTATGTACTTTTTTATCCTCACCATAAAGGTTGACTGGCAGAAATCGCGTTAAGGCGATAAGTCCGCCTTTGTGTACTAAGCTTTAATGTTCTGTATTTTTGTAAAAACATCATATCTATTCTGCATGCAATAAAGTGTTCAAATAAATAAATGTTATAGTCACATAAATGCTGATAATGTTAGATAGAAGAATCTCATCGTGGGTGGCAACGCTATATTTAAAGTTATCTTATTTTCTTGGTGTTATTTTTCTCCTTCAGCATAAAGTAATGGATTATTCATCGTGTCGTTTATAACTTGTGTATGTTTTACTTACAAGTGTCGTGGATGCTCATAGCAGCAATATCAGTGGCGGTAAACACGAAAAACAAGCTCATCAGTTGACTGAATACGTGTCCAGGAACAGTACCGTCAGCCAAGATTTTCGTTCGGAGTAGACGGGGTCCAGGCAGGTCTGAACCATTGCTCGCTTTACGAACTCCAAAAGTACCTTTAAATTAAAATAAATCAAAGTTAAATCTGATCTCTTGGTTCAAATTTAAGGGACAAAAGTGTTTAGGAAAATTTAGTTCAAAAGATCAATTGTATATTTACGAGTAACTTATTTTAATTAATTACTTCGATAGTCCCTGCCTACACCAATGGGAATTTACAACTTGAGAATATGCATGTATGTATGTTATATTATTTCTATTCTGTAAATTCCAATTCTTAGAATTACAATTTAAAATCAATTCGCAAATGAAAATCACTTCGTTGATATCGTTAGTAAGTGGGAATGAAATCCAATTAAAGTTATATTGGTGCACAATTTGATTTCTTATATTTTCAGCTATTTTTAATAACACAAAATACAGGCAGAGTCAATTCAAACTTAAAGAGAAAGCGGAGATTAAATTTATTTAAATACCATCTGTCTGAGTAGTGAAGACTTTAGGTAGATCTCTGTCGAATGTGGAATGTCCAGCTCCGGCGGCAGGGTTTTTGATGTTGTTACAGGAACCGTCAATGCGACGACCTTCTGTTTCGGTGCAAGTATCTATGGGATTCACGCAGTAGCTGGAAACGGTTTAAGTTGTTAAATAAATATCGTATAATCTATTTATTAAATGCATGTTTTTCATTTTCTATATAAATAATAGAAACACTTAAATAATAGTAGAATGTCCTTTGGGTGATGTGGCTGGATACCCATTACAAACTAATCCTTAATTTTATTTTATTTTTTTGCAATTAACTTCAGAAAATGGCTGTTTGCAATTGCTCTCACTACCATTTATTGGAATTGCTATCAATTGCTGCGGGATAAAGATATGTGTTAATTAATTTAAATACTTACAAGTACGTGGTTGGTGTAGCAGAATATTTTTGGAAGTCACTGCTGGTCAAAGGCTGACCAGTATAGGACGAATAAAAGGTAACATCACAAAATACTGCGGAAAGCGAAACTAACAACACTAAATTTATTTTGTACATCTTGGGACCGTTTTCTGTGCTCTTTGCGACGAGAAAAACGGCTGAGCCCCGAGTAACGCTACTTTCGATAGAGTAACAATTTATACCAAATCTTCACAATAGATACACTATTGAAATAGGCATAACAAAAGATACAAAAACAATAAGAGCTAGAGAAACAGTGTTTTTCAAAAGTAATATGCCTAAATGGCTTTAATTGTAACAATTTAAGTAAAATTCTATGGATTTCGAATGTATTTGGTAATTACCAAATTGTTATTATACACAATCCCTGACATATTATTTGTTTCATACTATGCAGCAGGAGATAGTGATTTATCTAGAATATGTTTCTTGAATTATGTAGTCGGCAACGTATCATACATCAATTTAGTTTTTCTTGTTTATTTTCATCTATTCTAACCAGGTTGTGAGGTTCGTATTTTCTAACACCATTTGTATTTGTGTGGACTGTTCTTGTCTAAAATAAAGATTTATTATTATTGTTATTTTAACTAAATTTTCATAGATTTTAAAATCTTCCATAGCCGATAAAAATAATAAAATAACGGGGATGGAGGAGAGATTTCCCGACAAAATAAAAGTATGTTTGGCTGAGGGACTCAGATTCAAGAACCGACGGACGGTACCAGCCGTATCGAACAGCACCGCTTCTAGATTTGTGTTAGAACCGACTCGCCACAGAAATTTAACCGCTTCAAATTATTTGCGAGGCTGATTGAAATAAACCGTTCACGATAAAAAAAATGAATTCAGACTATTCCTATTGCAGTCACACCCCATGTTGATGATCTCGTTGGTCGACCTACTTCCATCTTTTTCCATCTGTGGACTGTCCTAGTACTTGTAAAACCTGCAGTGCAGCTCCTCCTTTTTCCATACGGATTCTAGATAAGAGGTGCTAGATAAATAGATAATGATAATGGAACTTTTCCACCCTAACTCTGTCCAAAACTTTTCAAGTTGTCCTAAGTCTTCTAAAACGTTTTTTTTTACTACCTATAATTTCGCCCTATCATTCTCCTGTTTAGTTGAAGTATTCGTCTTGTTAGTCTTTTATCTAAGTCCGGCATCGCTTCTTTTGAACAAAGGCGTTCAACCATTTTTCGCTAGAGAGAACGATGTTGTTCATGTATGTGGTGCCTCAACCAGGTGCGATATTGGTTGAAGGAAATTGGTAGTTATGGTTCTGGTCCTTCTATTTTGTCACTGGATCCTCTACGGGCTAGCTCATCAGCTGCGTCGTTTCCTAGCGAATTGATATGTCCTTTTATCCATTGTAGCGTGACTTCTTGGTTTCAGTGACTTTCTCTAATGTTTGCTGATCAATATCAGGCCCTACAATGGGCTATTTGACAATGCGAGAAATAAAGTGTCAATTGCTGTCATCAGTATAAATTAAGAGTTTAAAAATGGTTATTTATTAACGTAAGTTGAAAATAATAATTGATTTCTTTAAAAATCAATAAATAAAAATGCAAATTTTTAAACGTTTGTCACGTGACACAAAACGTTCTTGAATGGTCGAGTTTATGATGACGTCACATGCCTGTAAAGAAACCTCGTGGTTCGTTTGTTGCCACAGACCAAATACAGGCAAGTGACGTCACTGACCCGTTTGCAGCGCCATATTGTCAAAATAGTGTTTTGACGCGCTATTTGAATATTCAATTTTTAATTTGATATTTTTCAGCAAATGTGCACCAGATTTAAAAAATATAACTTTTACTGGGTTCCTTAAATTCTATTACATCATATAAAATGGATTTTAAAAACCTGTCAAATAGCCCATTAGGATTAGTCCATTATTTGTGGACTCTTCAGTACTTGCAGTGCCGCTTTGCCGTCTGATAGTATCTTGATATTTACAGTGTTTACCTTTCTATTGAGTATGGCAGTGGCAGCTAGCAGTATTCCAATGCATTCAGCTTGATGTACTGTGTTGTATTTGCCTAGTGTTTTGTATGTTTTGATGTTGAGGCCGTATGAGAAGGCTCCTGCGCTTGTTCCTTGTTTTGTCTACGATCCATCTGTATATATCCATAATTCATTAGAATTGGAGTAGTGTTCTTGTTCATCATGTAGTAGAACTTTGTATTGTTTGCTAAATGTATATCTTGTCATTATTTTGTCGCATGGTCCTTCTATCATACGTTGATATTGGTAGGCTTCTGTTTTTATTGTCGGTGCTAATGTTGCTGTCTTTGCGTATCATTGTGCTTGTTTCAAGTCGTATGGCTGTTATGCTATGGCTGCCTCTTGTTGAATGTATAAATGTAGCGGTGGAAGGTTTAACATTGCTTGGAGAGCTGCAGTTGGTGTTGTCTTCATGGCTGCTGTTATGGCTATGCAGGCTGCTCGTTGCATTTTACCCAAGGTTTTTTGACAAGTGCTTTGTAAGGTTCTGGGCCACCATTCTAGTGCTCCGTAAGAGATATTTGGTCGTATGATTGTAGTGTAAAGCCAGTGTGTGATGCGGAGGTGATGTCCTCAGGTTGTCCCCAGTGTCTTTCATTGCTACAATGAAGTGTTAGCTTTGGTTATCGTTCTATCCACGTGTTTACTTCAGTTGAGTTTGCTATCTAGGATGACTTTGACTCTATCTAGTTGATCCAAAGAGTGTTGGTGGGTTATTAAAGTTTATTTTGTTTTTTCTTGTGAAAAAATGATTGTTTTGTTTGCGTTTTGTTGTTTTTCAGTGCCTTTTTCACCAAGTCTCTACGATTTTCAGTGCTAGACTCATCTGATTCAATATTATAGCATTTTAGCATATTTCCAACCAGAGACTTAGAGTGGGATCGATATTATATCTCTCTAGTACGTTTTTTATGATTTGCAATGCGGTTTTGTAGAGGTATTAAGTATCTCCGACGTTTGTCAATCCTGTGAGGCCAACCATAAAGGGGTCAGTCTCTATCACTAGAGACTACCTTCTTCCGAATGTTATAATTCGTCGTAAAGACACTGTAACTGGAAAGCTCATGTGGACTATCTTTGCAAAAGAATAAATAAATTTGTATACCCACTAGTAGTATACCCACTTGTTTGCCGTGTAGTGCCGGCTTAGAATGACGCTACCCCTTCTTACCCACGGGTGTCGTAAGAAGCGACTAAGGGTATTGGGGCTTTTTATTGGATTTTTGGGCGATGCGGTTGGAGACCCATCACCAAAAACCATTATTTTACTATCTTCTCCCCACACAACTTCCAAAAGTGGCTGAGGAATTTATAATACCTTGGCTCTGGCTACCCCTTCTAGGGAATTACAGCCGTGAGTATATGTATGTATGTATACCCACTATATCGTATGGGCAAAATAGTTGGAACAAATACAGCATTAACTGCATACCATGGGTTAGTTACATATTAAGGTATGGGGTTGTAATATGGGGAAACTCCACCAATGCCGATAGGGCTTTTATTGCACAAAAAAAAATATACGTGCAATTTGCGGAAAAAGAACTTATGAATCCTGTAGACCACTTTTCAAAAAGCTATATGTACTAACTCTAGCCTGAATATATATTTATGAGAGTTGTTCATTTGTTAGGAAATATCCAGATGAATTTAAAAAAGCATGTGATTTATGTAATGTCAACATTCGTGATACAGGACGATTAGCAGTACCATTCATCAGGACCAGTCTGTGTAAAAAAAAATTGCTATTCAATGTGCATTTCAATTTATAATAATGTCCCCCAGCACATTAAATATATGAATAATATTATTATTATAATTATTTTAATTTATTTCTTAAAAATTTGAAACGATGGTTAACTGTAATGTGTCATCGTAAAAAAAACTGAGGTTATCTCTCATACTATATCTCGCAGCTACCTGTTTCACGTCTGCCACGGATGGTCTTTGACTTGCCCAGATAGGGTATGTTTCAGTCTCGGAGAGAGCTTTCAAGTGATTGTTGCCGACATTGACACCGTCAGAGTTCACAATGTCGGCACTCTGGTGGTGTTCATGTTTATTTGATTATTAAGTTACTCCACAACCTTATTTCTAATAAAAATAAAAATAGCTCTGCTCCTAAGATTTTTTAAACCGCTTATTTGTAGCTATACAGACGAGATACTCAAGAAATTCAGATGATGTCCATACGCTTTTGCCCAATAAATTAACGTTGACGGTGATTTTGAAAAGTTATGTCCATAGAGTTTAACGCCCGATTTCTGAATTGAGTTTTCAAGTTGAGAACGACTTAAGTATCGTTTTGTCTCATTCAGTTGTTTAGATTTGAATGTGACAGAACGATACTTAAGTTGTTCTCAGCTGGAATACTCTATTCAGAAATCAGGCGTAAGTTTGTTGCTTTACTTTCTGAAATAACACTTAAAAATGGATAAGTTTTCTGGCTATTCCTTTTACAATAATAGTCAACAACAACATAGTAGTCAATTGTTTTAATAATAGGCAATTAAGAAAACAAGGCCCTCGTAGACCGTTACGACGTATATGCATGGTTAATATTTTCATGAACATTGAAAATAACCGTATTGGTATAGATCAAAAGTATTCGTTGCTAGTGGAAAGGAAATATTCTACGACATTTTATACCTATGGTACAACTTATTGCAATGATTTGAAGCAATGTTTATTCTTTGATTCATATACTCACGGCCATAAATCCAAAGGAGGGGTAACCAGAGCTTCGGAATATTTGTCAGCCACTTTTGGAAGTGGAAAAGTGGCTGACAAATATTCCGTGGAGTGAAGTGGGGAAAAGATAGTAAAGTAAATGTCTTTGGTGATATGTCTCTGACAGAATCGCCCAAATATCACCTTAAAAACCCCAATACTTTAAGCCGCCTCTTACGAACACCCACGGAAGGCAATGTGGTAGTGCCATTCTAAGCCGACAGTACAAAGCAATTAATTAAATTTAATTTGTACTTTGTCATATGTTATTTTTATTTTCTCATAAAAAAAAATAGCCATTTCTTATTTTTTATATTTAGATTGGTAACATTTCGAAAATTCGAATTTCAACATTTAGAAAACGGCTCACAGAATTTACTTATCACATATGCTTTATTTTCCACAACTTCAATAGTACATTAATACATTTACTATAAGTATCATTTCCCAGAAAAACTAAAACCAGATTTTTAAAATGAAATTTTTGCTTTTACCAACTATATCTTTTACTATTATTATTACATTATTCCAAAGGTTTAAAAGACCGAAGGAACTTTATCTATAGTCTTACAAATCGTAATCTCTTTAACCAGATATTATTTATGATAGAAAAATTGTATAAATAAAACGCGGATGCATGCCTGTTTGTATGCATGCTTGCTTGATTGTTTGCATGCTTGCTTGCTTGATTGCACATAAAGGGGGTGCAGGGGGCTTTGCCCCCTGCATGTAGAGAAAATTTAGGTCACATTTAGTTAGACTGGGTAAGGTTAGATTATGTATAAAACGAGCGAGTTTAGCGCAGCGGAGCGAGCACCTTAAATGCCTATATGCATGCATGTTTCCATGCTTGCATGCATGCCTGCTTGCTTGCATGCATACTTGCTTGTTTGCAGCTTGCTTGTATGATTGCTGCATGTAGGGAACAGGGGGCGGGGTATACTACTTACATAAAATATGCCTGCAAAATTATTCATAGCAGTAGGTATCATTCAATACATCTGTATTTTAAATGTATGGAAAATGATTTTATGGAATAGAGATCATTCGGAAAAGCAATATTGCGGAATTAGGGAATATCTGGTTTTCGATTCTGTGGGAATCCGTTCTAGTGGTTAATCATAATGATAGTAAAGAAAAAAATAATCCATCAATAATCTAGAATGTAAGAATATGGTATTTGAAGTTTCGGTGAAACAATATTATGGTGATCAAAAAAAGTTGACAAGTTTTCGGTACAATCATATTCTGCTTTAAAAGTTTCGTATATACAGAATGTAACCATTTAGATTATGAGAATGCATTTCATCCAGTTTGATCAAAAACACTTCTGACTTGTCATGAACATGAACGCAAACGCCTTAAATATATATAATAACAATGGAAATAACGACAATGGTGAAGAAAAACAATTTTCGCTCTTTATTCTCATTTGTCAAATAATAGAATCAGAAACGGTAGCAGTATCAGAAAAAAAATTCGTCACTCCATACATCACGTGTACATTTATTTATTTAAGTGAATACATTTTCGATGGGTATTTACGTGTATGTTCCCATTTATATATCTACGTTATTATTAAAAATTATGAAATGCTGCGTAGTGTTGTCTTAGAATAGCACTACCCCATTTCTTCCGGTGAGTGTACGTAAGAGGCGACTAACGGTATTGGGGCTTTTAAGGGATTTTTGGGCGATGCGGTTGGAGACCCATCACCAACAACCTTTATTCTACCATCTTTTCCCCACTCAACTTCCAAAAGTGGCTGAGGAATTTCCAATTCCTTAGCTCTGGCTACCCCTTCTAGGGATTTACAGCCGTGAGTATATGTATGTATGTATGTATGTGTAAAATTGGTAAACCTTTTTTTTTGATCTTACGATTTAAGAGTTAGTCCGAGCGTTAGTGTCACTAGTTCAAAGTCCAACAGTATAATTTTCAAGCGTAAATAGGAAAAACTGGACGAGGTAAAATGTGAAAATATATCTTCCTCGGATGTGTTCCTCTGAAGTAGACAATCAACTGCTGTCCTATTTTAATTATATATACACATATTATACTCACGGCCATAAAGATTAAAAAGGGGTAGCCAAGGCTTTACAAGATGGTAGAAATAAAGTATTGTTGGTGATGGGTCTCACACCGCATCACCCAAAAACTACTTAAAAAAGCCCTGTTCTGAGAAATTTCTGATAGTTAGCCTACCGGACGAAGCGTGAACTTCTGGGTTTGTATGGGTCTTGGGTCTGGTGCTCGAGTTTTTTTTATTATGTTGTAGTGATTGACACAACTTTTTTGGTCTCTTTTGCACTTGGAATATGAGTTTGCCTAATCAATTAAGTAGCAGATATAGAGTAGTCCCAATACATACATACATACAAATACTCATGCCATTAATTCCCATTGGGGATCATTCATTCATTCATCATTCACCAGACTATCGATCGCCACTTCGAACGATACTGATAAACCTCTCTAGCTTTGTTTACATCCATCAATCTTTACATACATATTCTTTGGGATTTATTGCCGTGAGTATATGTATGTATATTTAATCAAATACAAAAAGGTGGACAAAATGACGTTGAAATCTGAAAGATGATTAATTACAACACGTGCGTTTTTCATTACAAAATATTTTTTGTGAATTTTAAACAATTTACAGATATTCGTTAAACACTGTAATTTTGTTTTGTTTAAAATTCAATTAATATTATAATATTACTAACAGGCCATACATTTTGCAAACAGCGAATCTAATACTTTTTCAATAATCTATAAATGTCTAAATACAATTCTATGGCTTGAAATTCTATTGTTCCTAGAGGATAATAAGAGGTTTCGCTCATTTTCATCATTTTGTATTGGTAGTCGCGTCAGTAGTTTGTCAAGGCCACCAATATTTCAGCCTTTAAGTCATCATAAGGTAAAAGTGAAGTGTAGTAAATGTTTTTATTTTATTTTTAACTAGCGGCCCGTCCCGGCTTCACACATTTAATTTACACATACAAATATAAGTCATATATTGAATGTTTTTGACATAAAAACCTCATGTGGGGATTACTAATAAATTAAAGATGAATAAAGGAAAGAAAAAATTCGACACCGGCGGGGTTCGAACTCGCGACCTCGGGTATACGCCCCGTGTCGCTCTGCCAATTGAGCTACAGTGTCAATTATAAAGTCATATCTACGTATTTGAATAATGTGGTGCATTTGGCATTAATATCGGCTGTCTCTCGAGCAGTCTTATCCAAAGCCTCTTACGCCTAAATATTAATCAGTCTTTTCAATTTTTATCTGTACATTTTTTTGTGGTGTAAAGGACGTCTAGCTCAGTTGGAAGAGCATTATTAGACCTGAGAAGCGGGCGGCAACGGGTTAGCATTCCCGGTCGGGGTAGACATTGACATGATGAATATTGATGTTTATTTCCGGATCTGGGTGTATGTGTGTGTCTTTGTGTGTTTCGGGCAATCTAAACACAGGATTAACATCCGACCTAGGTGTCTGATTGTGATAAGTTTATTGTTTTAGTACAAACAAACATACAAACATATCCTCACGGCTGTAAATCCCTAGAAGGGGTAGCCAGAGCTAAGAATTAGAAAATCCTCAGTCACTTTAAGAAAGTTGAGAGCGAAAAAGACGGTAAAATAAAGGTTGCTGGTGATGGTTCTCGAACCGCATCGCCCAAAAATCCCTGAAAAGCCCCAATACCACCGTCGCCTCTTACGTACTTCCACTGGAAGAAATGGGATAGTGCTATTCTAAACCGACACTACACAGCACAAATAATATGAAAATACACTTAATAATAATATAAATAATTATTAATAAAGTACTTCATGAGCCTTTCGTGGACCATAAAGCCTTCCTGTATTGGCTGCGTTTCGGTGACGTCTTTGGAGAAACCGAAGGTTTTGTCTGTGCATTACAAGGCCAGGTTAGCAAGACGTGGAACTATCGGAAATACATCCTCAAGGATGGTACCACAGACGTATGACGACCATGTGGCCGTCTCGGAGAGTCACTTAGACATGTTATTTCCGGTTGTTCGGCACTTGCTAACACTGAGTACTTGCACAGACACAACCAAGCAGCCATAATCCTGCATCAGGAGCTCGCTCTGAAATACGAACTCTTGCAGCAGAGGCTGCAGTATTACAAGTATCTGCCGGAGCCAATCCTAGAAAACGACCGTGCCAAAATCTATGGGGAATAAGCCTGATATCGTGGTATGGGATCAGTCACAGTTGAGGGTGTTTCTAGTGAATGTCAATATCCCACATGACGAGGGTCTCGTGAAAGCCAAAACTGAGAAGCGTCGGAAGTATCTTAATCTGGCCTACGAAATTACCGACATGTGGGGTGTGACCTCGACAGAATTCATCCGTGAACGGGTTAATTCCAACCAGCCTCGCAACCAACTTGAGGCGGTTGGATTTCTGTGGCGTGTCGGTTCCAGCACAAATGCAAAGCTTCTCGACACCGCTTGGATCGTCCGTCGCTTCTTGAACCCGAGTCCGTGACCCCGACTGACTGTTCTCTTGTTGGTCCTTGTTCATATTGCAGAAAATTTTTCCCTCTATCTCTTATAATTTTTATATAGCTTATAGCTTTTACGCCTTGTGTTACATTTTTGAATTAACGTACAGGACCCTGAAATAAATCAAATTTTGATATAGCTTTGTTACTCCCGAAGCTTTCTTTAGTATAGATTTCCTATTTTTTCAAAGTGACGATGGTGGAATTCGGATTTTCATCATCATTATGATCTAGTGAAACTCCTACCATAGCCCTCTCCACTGTCCTCTGGGTCACTTATTTTTGATGAGGCCCATTATTAAATGTTTTATGTTATGACTGGCAACACCCATTGGTCATAGACCTTTGTCTTTAGGGTGTCTGAAATTTTGGACGAGAGATATGGCGCAGCTTCCTGAACGCTGCCCCACCTAAATGGGTTTGGCGGTTGACCTCATACGGTTAGTCGCCTTAAAAAATCAACTGAATATCCTATTAATATTATAAATGTGAAAGTTTAGATGTTTGTGTGTTTGAGGCGAAAAGGTTCCTCAAGTACATAATGTATATGAATGAAATTTGACAGAATGCAAGATAATGGCCCAAATTAAGACATAGGATACTTTTCAGCCCGAAAAAAAATGCCCAATAAATTATTTACGGGTAATTGAACTAAAAGTAGCGGAAAATAACGCCTAAGATTTTAACAAAAGCAAATTTGACAGTACGAAGTCTGTCGGGTCAGCTAGTTGAGTTATAATTTGCGCTTCCATATAATTTTTGATTATAATAATTATTCATATGCAAATTTGTTGTCGTTTTCATAAATAATGCAGTTGGGACCAAAGAATAGAATAAAAAATACTTTATTGCACACCACAAAAATAAATATTTACAGAATTTCAGTACTAAAGCAAAAGTACATTTGGCGGTCTTATCGCTTATACAGACGACATTTGAATGGTAAGATCAATAAAAAAAATATCATGTTAGGTAGATGTTCAATTACATGGATAAAAACAATTGTTTTGCTTAAATCTAAATTTTTCAAACTAATCTCTAGTTAAATTTAACTAAGTAGTGACTAAGTTTTAATATAAATACATACACATAGATATATTTCAATAAATATGTACCTACATAAAAAGTAGTTACTAGTCTTTTATTTACCATGAACATATACAATATATATGATGCCTATAAAATGAAATACTAAACTATGAAACTATGTAAACTGTATGACATTGTCCAAATATATACTTTTATATGCTACATCTATATTTTATATAATATTACAGCGTTTCAGAGAGGAAGTTTAGTGTTTGCTCACCATATTCTTGCAAATAGGTAGAGACTTGTCTAGACGCAATTCTACAGGAAGAGCGTTCACAGTGAATCAGGAACCGTAGAAATTGGTTGAATGGGAAGGAGTTGTGGGAAGAGCAAAGATATACTGGCCAGTATACCCTGCTGTGTACCAACTTAGAATTTATATTTATGTTTAGTTATAGAAACATTTCGATACCGCGATGTACGATTTTTTATAACGCTGTTAGTGTGCGAGTGAGTTCACCGTCTAGAGGTCGCCACAGAGTATTTGACATAAGATTTGAGTGAAGAAATTGGAAACTCAGGAAGTGGTGGGAATAAAGAGACAACTCGTGCGGTTTTTTCCTGGGAGAAAAACTATGTATTCCTTTTTGTTTTGACTTAACACTCTTTCGAACACTGAAGAACTTTATAAATTTTCAAGATATATGTCTCATTGAAAAAACAATTTTTAAGCTGTTATACTACCGGAAACTCACCTTAAGTCTGGTGAGCTGATATAGATAAGCATACCCCATATTTTTTAAAAAAATTCTGCTGAAAGGTAAACTTTAAAAGAAACTAATAATGAATCCAACTTCACAATCTCACACAAAAGCGGACAGTTAGAATTTTTGTATTTCAGAAATACGCCCTAAAATATTTATAGGCAAATGCATTGTAAAAAATATTCTATACTTTGAGTTGAACTTTAATTGTTGGTTTTTATTCATTCCTAACTACGTCTGAAATGAAACATGACTAGTCCATACAAAACACATCCCGTTTCTTCAATGCCAGTACAGGATGAAAAGCTAAATAAATTATGTTGGTGCTCCTATCTAGTCGGTGAACGTCTTTCATAGTTTTTCTGCAATCTACATGAACCTTAAAAAAACTGTACTTAAAGTTTATTATAGTTATAGCATGATACCGAAATAAGTAGTGACAAATACTCTTATAACTCGAACTCAAACGTTCACTCCGTGGAGATACGCATTTGAGTGAACGGGTACGAGAGACTTTTGAAAATCACGCAATATAGATCACCTCCTGCAGGGCAAGCACGAGCACTATTTTATCGACACGATAACGGTTAGAATGAGATGGCAGTATACGATACTAAGTAAGTGCGTTAGAGATGGCTGCTTTATCCCACGCGATAATTAGTTTAAACACGGCTCGTGCTTGCCCTTCTGAGTATTTCACCTCATTTTATCGCCACGATATTGGTTAGAATGAGATGACAGTATACGATACTAATTAAGTGCGAAAGGGATAGCTGTTTAATGAAACGCAATATGTAGTTAAAAGGTTACTCCTGCCCAGCTAGTACGAGCGGTGTTTAAACTAGTTATCGCGTGGGATAAAGCAGCCATCTCCTACGCACTTACTTAGTATCGTATACTGCCATCTCATTCTAACTGTTATCGTGTCGATAAAATAGCGCTCGTGCTTGTCTTCTGCTAGACATCAATGTATTTATAAATTTTTTCATTGATGATAGATATATTTATTGTAATATATCTATGTGTATGTATTTATATTAAAACTTAGTCACTACTTAGTCAGTACAAGTGAATATTGAATGTAAAATATATTATACACCTTCGATACGAATACAAACGTTATTATGGGAACGCTTGGAAAAAAAACGAAATAAAACTGATTTAAGTCTAATTTTATGTGTTTTTATAAATAAATAGAAAAATGATGTTTTTAAAATCACTGCACAATCAAATCATCTACGGGAACTGCTTTAAATAATTTATTGATGTTTCTAAAGAACTTTTTGAATAAACCTTGGAACAAGGGAATAGCCAATTCTCTGGTGATCTCTTGGTAGTTATCATTTGCAAACTTGTGAACACCATCAGCTGAAAAAAAAAAAACTAATTATATGTTTTTAATAAAGGTATAAAATTCGGTGATTTAAATTAATTTAATATTCCGTATCAACACCTATTACATATATACATATAGTCACGGCTATAAATCCCTAGTAGTGGTAGAGTTAAGGAATTAGAAATTCCTCAGCTACTTTCGGAAACTAAGTGGGGAATAGATGGTAAAATAAAGATTGTAGGTTATTGTTGTGAATGGGTATCCAACCGCTTCATCCAAAAATCCCTTAAATAGCCGCAACATCCTAAGACGCCTCTTACGCACACCCGGGAAAAAATACGTTACGTACACGTTTTGCCTGGACAGTGTATTCACGTGATAGGGGCTTATCGCCGTTTTGTACGAATACACTGTCACATGACTAAGTACAACTTAGCCATGTGGGTTTCATCACGATGTTTTCCCTTACCGTTAAAAAACATGATAAATTAACTACACATATGACTTTACAAAAGAGAAATTGGTGTAGGTCCGACCCGGGATTTGAACTCACACCTGTATGTTTCGGGCGGGTGTTCTCATTGGGCTATCATGTCGCGTATCATATGTAAACTAACTTCCTATAAAGATCTTATCGTCTAGGTACCGCACATTGTGTGTGTACATGAGAGAGAGATTCAATTTTTATTATCTTAAAAGCTTGGTTAATTATACCTCTAGCTATCGATAAACGATGTCATAAATATTAGTTTGTCAAAAAATTTTGGAAGTTTACTAAAGAGGATGTGTAGGTAAGTAAAAATAGATGCAGCTTTTTTTTTCACTAAATGCGGGTAGATCTGAAATGCAATACTAAATCACATAGTGCATGTAACATAATCTACTTATTTGAAAATATAATACTATTATTACTTACATAATTGTTTGTTTCCATTGAAAAGATTAGCGAAGCTAAAGATACTTCTTTCAATAGTGCCTATTTCCGTTAATTGGAAATTCTTTATGTTGAAGTGTTTTTTCCCATCATCTCCGCGAACCGTGATAAGTTCAGCTGTCACTTTGGCGTACGATTTTTCTGTCAAAAGAGTAACAGAGAGTTTTATTATAATATCACAATACTAAAATTACCTATTCACAGCAAGAAGAACAGAAACTTCTTTTGGAATGATCGTATATACGATTATCAATAGTGACAATAAAAGAACAGAAATTTACAACTTCACGTTTCGATGGGTGAGCGTCCGGATAAAGCAAATATATTTGCATCTTGGTATGTTTATTACATACATACATTTCATACACTCACGGCCATAAATCCAAAAAAGGGTAGCCAAAGCTTCAGAGCTAGAATCTCCTCAGCCACATTTGGAAGTTGATAGGGGACAAGATAGTAGAAATAAAGTATCGTTGGTGATTCATGTCATGTTCTTAGTCATGTGGTCCTCTAACCACATCGCCCTAAAACCACTTCACCCTACCCTTAGTCGTATCTTACGACACCTGTAGGCAGAAAGGGGTAGTGACATTCTAAGCCGGTGCTACAACACAAATTATTACATACATTATTAAAATACATATATTAATTGCCGTGTAGTGTCGGCTTAGAATAGAACTACCCCATTTCTTCCGGTGGGTGTACGTAAGAGACGACTAACGGTGTTGGGGCTTTTAAAGGATTTTTGGGCGATGCGGTTGGAGACCCATCACCAAAAACCTTTATATTACCATCTTTTCCCCACTAAAATTTCCAAAAGTGGCTGAGGAATTTTTAATTGCTTAGCTCTGGCTACCCCTTCTAGGGATCTATAGCCGTGAGTATATGTATGTGTATGTATGTATAAATTAATAATAAAAAATAATTATGCCAGTCTAAAACACAATCATTCATATTCATTATAGACATATTCAATATCCATCAAAGTTGCTATCAGTGAGGACTGAACCCGCAAAATCCCGATTCAGGCGCTAATTGCCAAACGACTAGGTCACAAACTTTCAAAATAATATAATCTTCTATATGGTTATGTTACTCGTGAAGTTATACTTTTACATAACATAACATAAACGTTCACGCCGTTTATCCCCGAAGGGGTTGGCAGAGATACCAATACTACTGAACTCACATGGCAGCGCCATCTAGTGTCCAGAGAAGGTACCCACGTTTTGCTTAGACAGTGTACTCACGTGATAGGGAGCAGGCCTATCGCCGTTTTGTACGAATACACTGTCATATGACTAAGTACAACTCAGCCATGTGGGTTTCCTCACGATGTTTTCCCTCACCGTTAACAACCATGATAAATTAACCACACATATGACTTTAGAAAAGACAAATTGGTGTAGGCCCGACCAAGGATTGGAACTCACGCCCTTCTGTTTTCGGGCGGGTGTTCTACCCACTGGACTATCATGTCGCTTATACTTTTAATGATAGTTTTTTTTCATATTTTTAAAGTATTTCTAATCATACTTACTGGCTACAATATTGAATTTCCCCTGTCCTTCCACAGGCAAAATTAACAGCCTTCCTTTTAATACGTAGTCACCGGCCAATGTAAATGGGAAAACGGTCTTCATGCTAAGTGTCTTAGTTTTCACAGAAAATCTGAAATGCACCAATAATTAGTTACATAATATCTTAGCAAATTAAGTTTATAAAGATGTTAGGAAAAGTTTTGTACATAATACTAGATTAATTTAGATCGTCGAACCATGCATGTTTTATAATATAAATGAAGAATGAGAAATTGCTTTAAGAGCATCCCCGCAGAAATAGGTTTCTATTGATTGTTTTCAACCTGTATAGATTCGATTTGGATATTATCAATATGAGTTGAATACATTATATACTTAAATTTACTAAAAGCTATAAATCTCTAAGAGGGACCCGAAACTTCAGAATTAGAAATTCTTTAGTTACTTAATAAAGTGGATTGGGGAAAATATTGTCGATGATGGGTTTCCAACCACAAACTATTCTATTCTTAAAAAACGTAAATTGTCTCTTACAACACTCACTAAAATATAATGGTGCTAGTGCTTCTCTTCACATAAATTCATACATACTAATATGTATATATATATATACTCACGGCTATAAATATAAATCCCTAGGAGGGGTAGCCAGAGCTAAGGAATGAGAAATTCCTCAGCCCCTTTTGAAAGTTGCGTGGGGAAAAGATGGTAAAATAAAGGTTGTTGGTGATGGGTCTCCAACCGCATCGCCCAAAAATCCCTTAAAAAGCCTCAATACCGTTAGTAGCCTCTTACGTACACCCACCGGAAGAAAAGGGGTAGTGCTATTCTAAGCCGACACTACACAGCAAATACACATACTTATACTGAATAAATAAATAAATAATACTCATGGTCTTAAAACTTAAAAAGGGTAGACAGAGTTTCAGACCTAGAAACTTCTTCCTTTCACATTTTGAATAATGTGTTATGTAATATAATATTTAAAATCAGCTCTGGACGCGTTCTCAACATCTATTCCCGAATGGCTAGCTGAGGTACTCATACGTATGAACATCACGTGAAATATTAGACCCCTCGTGTTCATAGTACCGACGTTTGGCTAGGACAATATATTCACCTGTTAGGTGGCAGACTAATAAGGTGAAGGCACAATTGGTGCCCAAGTCTTACTCCTACTTTGACCGGTATTTTTTATAGATATTTAAGTTTCAAGCCAAATCGGCAATAACGTCTGTATTGATGTTAAAAAAATGACCAATATAGACGGCGAGACCGGCGAGAATTCAACTCTCGGCTCGTGTCTCGTCAATTTGTCTTTAGTTATTATGTGTGATTAAGGGAAAACATCGTGAGGAAACCCACATGGCTAAGTTGTACTTAGGCAGATGACAGTGTATTTGTACAATGCGGCGATAAGCCTACCCCCTATCACGTGAGTACACTGTCCAAGTAAAATGTGGTACCACACATAAAGCATTTCTAAGTATCGGTTAAATAAATAATAAAACAAAACTATCAAATACTTACTCAAGGTCTTCAATGATAGTGTCCTTAAATCCTTTTGCATCTATATTTGTGTAATTGGCCTTTAGACCTTTATCATTAAACTCAATTTTCTCCAGAAATACCGGGTCAGAAGGTGGAACGTTGAGTTCAGGGATTCCTGCAGCAAATTTAGGGAGAGCTGCTTGAGCCGCCCTCCTTATGCACGCTGTATCTTCCAGTTTGCATGGTTTGATAAATGAAGCTGAAAAATGAGAAACAATGCATGATTTTCCCTCAATTCATGATTGATTTTAAAAGACAATGTACAAGATCTACTTCCCACATTATGTTGGCAGTCTAGTTTTTAAAACAGGCCGCTGGGTTGTGTTGCCAGCCAATGTCGGCTGCCTGGGGGATCAGTGTGTAATGCAATTTAGATCTCATGTATATGAACAGGTTTTACCCAATTGACACTCTCTAAAACCAGGTGAAGCTAAACTTTGATATTCAAAGTATAGAAAAATTTCGTATATGCCGTGTAGTGCCGGCTTAGAATGTCACTACCCCTTTCTATCCACGGGTGTCGTAAGGGCCGACTAAGGGTATGGGGCTTTTTTAAGTGTTTATTGGGCGATGTGGTTGGAGACCCATCACCAACGATACTTTATTTCTACCATCCTGTCCCCTATTAACTTCTAAATATGGCTGAGGAGTTTCTAGCTCTGAAGCTCTGGCTAACCTTTTTGAGATTTATGGCCGTGAGTATATGTATGTATGTATGTAAACATTTCGGCAGTTATCGAACTAGCAACCTTAAGAGTAATGTCGTGCTGTATCTACGCGGAGAGTGGAGAAGGACGTCGCCATTTAAGTATTAATTCTCGCATTTTCAATTAAATAATTAGGTATCCGAAGTATAAAGAATAAAAGAGCATGTATAAAAAGATTAATAGGTGTTAACGAAGCCAGAGACGTTTGCCAGACTCGCACAAAGTGGCGATGGATAGTCTTTGTCTACCCCGACAGGAATTAACGGAGTGAGTATATGTATTGACGAATAAATTAAATAAATGTGCCGCAAAAATCTCTATTAGTATACAAAATTTTAGTACGCCTATTATTAAAATTTTTATAGTTGTACAACCGCTAATGGGAACAGTGTATGTGTATAGCCTAGATTAGATACCTTAGATAGACTTTTGGCAATTTATGTTAGACTAGCTTATCTGTGTCTATGCTTTTATATGTGTCAGTATTATAAATATGAGCAACTTCGTAAAACGTGAATGAATAATCGAAACGTTTTTGACCTACCGTCTCAACCGGTATGGCTTTAATATGGCTATAATTTATTTCAAAGTATGGAATATTTATGGTCATATTTTTATAAATTAACATAAAACACCAAACATAATTACACAGTGTGACCTTCCGTTTGATTTACTCTAAACATTCAATCAACAGGTTTCTTCAACTAATTAGTGGCTTTAGATTATTTCTTTATTTAAGACATGTAACTGGGAAGGCCAGCGTAGGCTTGAGATCTACGTCACATCTGCAACATTTGTATCATCTCACAGCCCATATATATCCCCACCGAGGGGCTCGAGCCTGCCCTGTATAGAGTGAGTTGGCCATAGTCCACCACGCTGGCCAGTTGCGGGTTGGCAGACTAACGACTACTTCCGTAATAGTAGCCGGAACCGACGGTTTAACGTGCCCTCTGAACTACGAAATCATCTTAATATTCAGGTAATCAGGAGATTCAAGCCTGCAATATCCTTCCAAACTGGATTAAATCTTACATTTTTGAGTTTCACCCCCCGGGGATCGAACCCAAAACCTCCGTAATTGAAACCAAATGCTTAGCCGTGGGACCACGGAGGCAGTCCATAATGTATTTGTATCATAGGGAAATATTATTTCGTCATGTTTTGCCCTCAGTGTTGAAAAGACCAATAGCCTCACAATATTCTTTACCAATTTTAAGTGTAAGGGCATTGAGTATAGTGAGACTACATATAATATATATAACATAGATAAGTCTGCCACCCGCATGAATACTCTAAAGTCCTACCTACTCAAGAAGTGGGTATTCTTATGTCTCGTTATAAGTTTTATTGCTGTGTAGTGTCGGCTTAGAATAGCACTACCCCATTTCTTCCGGTGGGTGTACGTAAGAGGCGGCTTTTGAGGGATTTTTGGGCGATGCGGGTGGAGACCCATCACCAACAACCTTTATTTCACCATCTTTTCCCCATACAACTTCCAAAAGTGGCTGAGGAATTTCTGATTTCTTAGCTCTGGCTACCCCTTCTAGGGATTTATAGCCGTGAGCATATGTATGTATGTATGTTTGTATGTGATTGGAACTCTATCGGGATGTTCGTTTTTAATTATTAGTATGTAAGTAAGAAGTTAGGTGGAAAACTTGTTCCATTATTTCGTAACACGTGATAAATAATATAAGTGATAACTCTGGCTAAACACAAAGAATACTAATGACTACTTTCCAAGATGTTCAATTTATTTAATTTTTATCTTTCATTATTTTCTTTTAATGAATATGAAATAGGTTAATGTAATAGTAATTTGTTTAATTAATACTGAAATACACATATCTAAGCCGTTGGGGTAAGTAGAGAGGCTGTTGGTCGTCACTTTGTACGATCCTAGCAATCCTTGTGAGTCAAGTCTACATCAATCATTGCTTTTATATATCTGTAACGTCTGTATTTAAAGACAAATTTCTATTAATTTGTATTTATCGTATATAATTGTCTTCTTCTAACGTTACCATGCACATTAGCTCTATATATCTCTTAACCAATTAACCGTCACCCATAGTGTCTATGTGCCCAAACCATCTTAACTTTCCTTTTTAGCTGTATTTTGTTTACTTATCCTTAAGCCTGCACCTTCCATGAATCTCACTATTGTTCACTAGACAACTCATGTCTAATTATTCTGCCTCACCCAAACTTCGCTGCTATGCCAATAGCGTCATGTCTTTAGTTAGCGTAATGTCAAGAAGGATTTCTTCTTTTTCAGACACCGATTGACAAGCTATTACGCGGCTATTCATTACTTGTTTTTTGCATTACCCCTTTTTATTCATCTTTAGGATGACTTCATCACATTTTCCTTTCCTAGTTAAAAATCTTCCATATTCTTAACATCAATTTCAGTCAATTTTCTCTCTCTCAAAAACAATGTTTTTTTTTTATCCACATTCACCCTCAATTCAATCAATAGAAATTATAATCATCCTTTACCTATGCTATCAATGATGTGAATTAAATTGTTAACGTTTAAAGGCATTTAATTTTGAGTCCTGAGTTTTCAGTCAATGACTTTCACGCAACTTGGTCAAAGAGTCATCAATGAAAAAAATTAAGCGCCACGGAAAAGTTACAGATTTCAGATTATGTTAACAATATTTATTATTCACAATTAATTAGCACGAATCATGCACTTCTCTGTTACAATTTGTAAATTTGTGAATAACTTAATATTCCATTTGTAAAATTTCATAACGCATGTTTTAATTACTAAATGCATGCATAAACTCACGGCCATGAATTCCAAAAAGAGGTGTCCAGAGCCTCAGACCTAAAAACTCCTGAGCCACATTTGAAAGTTGATAGGGGACAAGAAGGTAGAAATAAAGTATCGTTGATGAATGGTCTCCAACCGTATTGCCAAAGAGCCGCTTGAAAAAGCCCCATACCCTAAGTCCCCTCTTGCGCCACCCGTAGGTCCAAAAGGGTTGTGACATTCGAAGCCGGCACTACACGGCAAATATTTACTAATTAAATATGTTGCCCATTTTTTTAATAATAAGACGTATATTTAATTTAAACTTACGTGTAGCACCGAAGGAACTTCTGATAGCGACAGCCAAACAAACCAATGCTATTAATCTTTGCACCATCTTGACTCGCGTGTGGTTTTCGAGAAATAAACACGAAACCTTCTTAAGCTTTATTTATATAACAACAACTAATTTCAAATTCGTATGGGTCTATAAAATATTTATACCGTTGTTGGCATGCCGAAGTATGGAAATTTTTAGCTGTATTTAATTTAGGACATTAAATATATCTATTCTTATTAATACATATACTCACGGCTATAAATCCCGTAACGGGGTAGCCAGAGCTTTGGAATGAAAAATTCATCAGCCACTTTTGGAAGTTGATTGGGAAAAGATGGTAATAATAAATGTTTTTGGTGACGGGTCTCCAACCACATCGCCAAAAAATCACAAAAAAAGCCCCTACACCCTTAGTCGCCTCTTACGATCAGCCTCGGGTAGAAATGGGGTAGTGTTAGTCTAAGCCGACAATACACGGCACTAAAATATATCGATATTAATTATTTCAACAACTTCAAAAACTAGAAAGTTTTCAAATGAGACTGCATTCCGAATAAGTAACACAAAGAAAGTCCTTTTTATGTGATCTTAAATCTTATTATCTTTAATAAGGACACACAAAGATAACAAAACCGAGAGCAATCCTCACCTGCCTCATTGATTCAACGGTAAGAGCATTTGGCTCACAACCCGGAGATTCTCAATATACGAAAAAAGATACTTGTAGATAGTTTGATACTTGGCTGAGGAGCGTCTATTTCTGATATTACTAGAGGCTATACCCCTTTTTGGGTTTTATAACCATGAGTATATATGTATGAATGTAAAAAAGGCTACCCATCACCAACCACCTTTATTTCACCACCTTTTCCCCACGCAACTTCCAAAGGTGGCTGAGGAATGTCTCATTCCCTAGCTTTGGCTACCCCTTCAAGGGAATTATAGCCGTGACTATATGTATGTATGTATGTAAAAAAGGCTAGTCTTTTGTAAGATTCTTAGCTGGTGGCTTAGATGTAAGTAACATATTACGAGTATCACCAAAACTACATCTACCGTTTCGACAATTTAACGTCACTTAACTTCAATGTTCGGCGGAAAATATTCAAAAAATGCCATGAATTCCTGAATGAATGAATTTGACCAGGTTGGAGTCACCCGTGGAAGAAAGTAGCAAACTTTCGCAGTTGTAACTAAAAGTATCAAAGCGATATATCAAGAATTATATGTAAAATAAAATATCTCTGATCAAAACGCTAACTTATTTAGATTTTTATAGTGTTTGTATAAAATATAAAGTTACATTTGCAGATAATATTTTTATTTATTTTATTTTATTAAAGGACCAACAATTCTACAAAATTTGCTATGTATCTCAAAAATAGCTAAATAAATTTTGTTTAAATCAGTTGTTGTTGTAAATGTTTTACACATACGTTTTTTATATTTTTCATTTCCTTATTGCAAAAGTTAGAGGGGAGGACACAAAACCTCTATGTCATTTTTCAAGACCTGTTTAATTGTTGTTTTTTTTTTACTTTGTTGTCCGTCTGTCCGTTCGTCATTCTGTCTGTCAAGACCGTTTTACTCAGGACCACGTGTGCTTATCAAACTAAAATGACATAATCTATATGTCGTAGGATGATTTGATGTTTAAGTATTTTTGCAAAAAATCTAGGGATTTTGCAAAAATCCGTACAATCAGATAACGGTTATAATATTTCCTAATCTAACTAGGTTTTTTGTAAAAAAAACTAGTTGGTTTAGTATTTTTCCGAAACGAAATGTCAGTTTTTATGAATACTGTACACTGATTGGTCGATTGCAGTGCCCCATAAACACATGATCTCTGATTGGTTGTTAATTAAGACGTACTTAATTCATTGTTCCTGCCTACATTTAATTGTTATTTTAACTTTTGAAATTGCTGTGTAGTGTCGGCTTAGAATAGCACTATCCCATTTTTTCGGTGGGTGTACGTAGGTACGTAAGCGACGACGAATAGTATTGGGGCTTTTAAGGTATTTTTGGGCGATGCGGTTGAAGACCCATCGCCAACAACCTTTATTTCATCATCTTTTTTTTTTTGTTTGTTCATATGTTATGTAAATGTTTATAAGAGTTTCATGTTATCTCTCTAAACCAATTTCCTCCACATTATAAAACTATATATACTTGTAAAATTTTTTTTAGGCGAATTGTTGATTTGTATAACCTAGAATTTTGTGAAATTGATCTGTCTTGTAACAGTTTAAACTCTTTTGTAACTAAATTAAGATATTCGTTTTTAATTTAATTTCATTTATCTCTTTTGATTGTTCATATGTTATGTAAATGTTTATAAAAGTTTCATGTTATTTCTCTAAACCAATTTTCTACTTAGGTTAATTATACTTTATAAACCCTGATGTATAAAAATAAAAACAATACTGATGTATCTACCTGCCGCATACAAAAGTGTAAAATATTAATTTATGGAGCTGTAGGTCTAATTGTTTCTTTTATAACTGTGTACATTTGTAATGTAAACGACTGTTTGTTTCCTAAATAAATGAAAATAAAACCTTTTCCCCACTCAACTTTCCAAACGTGGCTGAGGAATTTCGAAGTCCTTAGTTCTGGCTACCCCTTCGTGGGATTTATAGCCGTGAGTATATGTATGTATGTATGTATGTTACTATAATTTTATTTACAAAAAGTTCCTAAGTATAAAAATAGTATTGTCATTTCCCTGTATAATTCTAGCTATAATGCCTCAATACTACAATATTTAAAACGTACTTACTTTATTGTTCCTACCTATATTGAAGACGTCCGTGGCCGAGTGGATAGGTGACTAGCTTTTCGGTCTGGAGGTTGCGGGTTTGATCCCCATTGACATTTATGTGATGAGCATATGTGTATTATATTATATTAAATATATCGCTGAGTTAGTATCCCATAATACAAGTGTTACTTAGTTTGGGGTAACATGATCTGTGTATAATATGTCCGAACGTGATTGTAATTTTACTCCAACAAAAGAGTAAAAAAATTTATTAATTCCTAGTATCAAATAAGTATTGTCATTTTTTACCCTTTATAACGCTAGCTATAATAACTCAATACCAAAATGACGTATCAATCAGAATAAGTGTAGGCGAGCAATCAAAAATCTGTTAATCAGCATTAAAGTAGTACAATCTTACTAAACCAACTAGTTTTTTTTTGCAAAAAACCAAGTAAGATGAGAAATTATTATAACTGTTGTCTAATTATCCGGATTTTTGCAAAGTTCCTAGGTGTTTTGCAAAAAACCTAAACATCAAATCATTCTACGATATATACAATACTCAGGTCTTCTGTCCCTGGAAGTTGTAAAAAATATCAAACACCTAAGCCAAAGCAATCAAAAGATACAGCCATTTAGGCCACAAATTTTCAAAACTCGTACGGGAATAAAAACCTACAGGATACTTCCCGTGAACTTAACTTAAGGTCCTTAGCCTCGGCTGAAATAAAACAAAAAATCATTCATTTGTTTTCGAGAATTCTGCACCCAACGGCAATAGTTTTTGAGACCCAACGGCAATATTACGTCACAATTAGGAATATCAAGAATGTGGAATAGAAACATGATGGCGATATGATAGTCCAGTGGGTAGAACACCCGCCCGAAAACAGAAGGGCGTGAGTTCCAATCTTGGGTCGGGCATACACCAATTTGTCTTTTCTAAAGTCATATGTGTGGTTAATTTATCATGGTTGTTAACGGTGAGGGAAAACATCGTGAGGAAACCCACATGGCTGAGTTGTACTTAGTCATGTGACAGTATATTCGTACAAAACGGCGATAGGCCTGCCCCCTATCACGTGAGTACACTGTCTAAGCAAAACATGGGTACCTTCTCTGGACACTATATGGCGCTGCCATGTGAGTTCAGAAGTATTGGTACCTCTGCCAACCCCTTCGGGGATAAACGGCGTGAACGTTTATGTTATGTTATGGAATAGAAAGAAAATACATTATTGATATTTACGAGACTTAACAGAAAAAAATGAAGAGAATACTTCATTTTGTTATTATAAGGTTGTGCTGTGGTTTTGATATAAAACAATTATATTGTAAAAGTTTAAAAATTTTACAATCCTTGGACTTTTATTAAAAGATTAATTGAATTTCTTTTATACCGGTTTGATTTCTGAGCATGATAATTTAAATTGGAAGGTTAAGTAACTGGATTCACAATTCAAGTGTTTTTTTTTATGTGTTTTCATTTATACAACAGATTCTCTTATAAATTAGAATTTATTATGGGCACCTATAATATTCAAATTAAAAAAATCAGATTTTAACAAAACAATATATTCAGAGGTGGCCATAATACTTTAGTTATTGTCGCCCAAAAAAATACTTAGAAGTCCCTATACCCTTAGTCACCTCTTAATTCACCCGTGGATAGAAAGAGGTAGTGACATTCTAAGCCGGCACTACATCGCAGTAACGCATGGTACGGTACGGCAGTTTAGACGGTGCAGTGCAGACCCACCTTACCCGCGTCCATACCTTCTATTGTACGGTGGGTCCTAAACCATACCCTAGCTAGTGCTGGGATTTCACATTGATTTATATTAGAAACAAAAAACAAGTTACTGTTCTATACTGCCCTGGTACACCAAGTAGTTTGCCTCATAAATATATACTAGGATAACAGGATGACATGAAATATTCAAATTAGATAATATTTTTTGTGTAGTTGTAAAAATTTTGCTAATACAGAATCATAAACTTGAAATTTTTCAAGACGTTAGTTTTTATTTTTCACCAAATTACCAGGATATCAGAAATTGTACGGACTTCGCCCTGCTTGATTTACTCAACAAATCCAAAAGCGTAGAATTTGGGCCATAAAGTAATAGAACTGTATATACAGATGAATAAAATGATACTGTATGTTTGTAATAATTGCTGGATTTAGCATTACTTATATTTATACTATTATCTTTTCCCCACTAAATTTTCAAAAGTGGCTGAGATTTTTTAATTCCTTAGCTCTAGCTACCCCTTCTAGGGATCTATAGCCGTGAGTATATGTATGCATGTATGTATGTATTAATAGGAGTTTTACGTAAATCATCCAAAAATTTTATCGATATATTTTGCTTATAAGCATAAACTTTACAAGTGCGGGGTTCTTACATTCACAAATAATGGAATGTTTTTTTTGTACTTCTTGTTGTTGTACAACAATTGCAATTTGATTGGAAACAGCAGTTGCTCTTTGTATGCTTGATTAAAAGTTATACAACTTTATGTTGATCTGCTGTTGATTGTTTTAAAATAATTAAGCAGTAAGTATAAGTTTCAAAAAAACCACATAAAAAATAGGTTTATTAAAACATTCTTTTCATTATTTTCTCTTTATTAAAAGTTTCAAACATCTTATTCATAATAATCACAGACGAGTACACTGTTTTATACACTATACATAAACCATAAAGTTTTCAATAAACGTCACGTGGTATAAAAAAATCAATTTTGAAATTCTCATTGAATGAAAAATTTGTTTTATACAGCATCAAATAAAAAAAAATTGATTGAAAAAAAACCTAAGTATTTGTAACAGCTTTGAAGCCTAGTGTGAGTGACTCTTGGGGACAGGGGTCAACGAAAGTTTTGCTATTATATTTTGTTAATTAGTGCACAGATTTAAAAATCGGTAATAAACCTGCATTCAACCAGTAAAATTATCTTCAATGGACAAGTGGATGGACCATGTGGAGTTGTGGACCCACGCGATTAACAAGAGGCACTCACTTAACACTACAGCTTTGCTGTTATTTTTACATTTTATTTATTAAGTTTATAATTATTCAACAAGTTCATCTGAGGGCACTGATTTGAAGAAATTGTTCAGTGTTTTAAATATTATTTTGAATTCAGCTTGAAATACTATAAGACCAAGCTCTGAAATGAGCTCTTTATAATTTGCGTTGGCAAATTGATGGATTGCGTCCGCTGCAAAACAGAAAGAAACATATAGTTACTATTACATGCATGCAATTTGAATGGTAGTAACATCGAAATGAATTTGTAATTCCACACGGAAAAGCGACAACGTTATAAAAATCATATGACTAAATAGTTAATAAAACTGTGTTATTCGTAATTGAGTGGTGTAAAAGATGATATAATGGTGACATATAAATAAAAACGGTGTAATGATAACATATGATATGATGAAAGGTGAATATTGTGATGATTTAGGCATATAGAAAGGATGGATGAAAGAAAATTTGTAAAAGAAGTTCATAGAGGGATGTGTAATGTTAGTAGAGGACGACCTCGGAGGACACTTTTGCACTAAATGGAGAGTGTGCTCAAAAGGCAGGCGTCCTTAGTATAAAGAATAAAATAGCACGTTTGAAAATATTGATGGCTGTAAATGAAGCTAGAGAGGTTTGCCGGGATCGTACAAAGTGCCGATTGATAGTGTTTGCCTACCCCAATGGGAACTAGCGGCGCGAGAATATGTAGATATATGTAAAAAAGACTGTATATTAATAATACTTACATACATACATATACACGGCTATAAATCCCTAGATAGGACTTTTAAGGATTTTTGGACGATGCGGTTGGAGACCCACTACCAACATCCTTTATGTTACCGTCTTTCCCCCAGTCACAATTCCAAAAGTGGCTCAGGAATTTCTTATTCCTTAGCTCTGGCTCTCCCTTCTAGGGATTGATAGATATGTATCCATGTATGTAAAAATTCTTCACAAAAATGTAACAATTGAAAAGATATAGTATAGTCTACAAGTAATGTCATGGATACATATCTGTCATGTTAATTCTTGATAAAGGTCCTAAAAATATACGCGATAGCTCATTATATTCGAATAGAAAAAATATGCCATAATTTTTTTACTTCTTATATATGAATAGTTTCTGAGTAATGGATAAAAACAAAACACCATATTTTATCTGAATTTGTTAATATCTTTTGCAATTATTATCTTGCGTTACACAATTACATTTTATACTTACAGAGTTCCTTGTTTCCATTGAAGAGATTTTTGAAGTCAAACACCACAGGTTTTGGTGCTTCGATTTTGACAATGTCAAAATTCTTAACATGTAAATGTTTTTTCCCGTCTTTACCATCTTGTTGATTCACGATTGAATGTATTACGAATTTAAATCTTTCTGCAATAAAATATTGTCTGTTTATTGTTATATTAAGTGTTTTAGAACAAAAAGTTATCGTTAATGAGAAAACTCCTTGCATTTTAAATATTTTTCATGTCATATTATTCAATACAGTGTCTTTACTTTTTACCAAATTTATATTGTATATATATATATATATATATATTTATATGAATTAGTAGATGTAGAAAACATTCTACTATATGCTACAGTTTCAAAGCACTATCCATATACCTTGTTAGCTCAGTGAGATCATTCGCTACAGTAAGTTTGGTCTAGTCTAGACCAATATTTTTTTACTTAAGTCATACATACATACATAACATATACTCACGGCTATATTTCCCTAGAAGGGGTAGCCAGAGCTGAGGAATTATAAGTTCCACAGCCACTTTTGGAAATTGAGTGGGGAAAAGATAGTAAAAATAAAGATTTTTGGTGATGGGTCTCCAACCGCATCGCCCAAAAATCCAATAAAAAGCCCCAATACCCTTAGTCGCCTCTTACGACACCCGTGGTTTATAAGTGTATTGTATATGTATATGTGTATTACTTAAGTCATATGTGTGGTATATTTATAAAGGTTGTTAATGGGTTGATTAGATTAATTTTTTTATTTTGGAGTTTTAGAATAGTTTTTTTTTAAATGAATGTGTGAGAAAGAATAATTAACATATCCGAGGGGATTTTGTTTGATCATGTGAAGAAAGAGTTCCATAAAAGCGTCCTTATCCTTGTTTGGTAAATATTTAGGTACATAATGTTTATTTGGGCACATTGAAAAGGTTAATGATAGTAAATTGGTGAAAGAGATATATTGATTAAATAGTGCATATTAATGTCAATAGAGGACGACTACGGTGGACAAATTAAGATCAAAAAGTTGATTTTCCAAAACAGTATGCATCCATAGTCTGGAGAATAAAAGAGCATGTATGCATAGATTGATAAATGTAGATGAAGGTCGAGAGGTTAATCAGAATCGTACAAAGTGGCAATCGATGGTCTTCACTTTATTCTCTGAGTGAGTATATGTAAGTTCAATTATCTACAGTTATTAATGTTTGTTTGTGAAGTGGGATAGTAAATCATAGTTTATAAATGTATGGGCCCGATTCGAAATTTCAACTCTTTTAATAATATTTACACAACCACTAATATCAATATGACCTCTCAATAAAATATTAATGATTAATAAATAAAGGAAAGAAAAATTTCGACACAGGCGGGAATCGCACCCGCGACCTCGGGTATACGCCTTCGTCTCTCTGCCAATTGTGTCGAAAAAAACATTCATAAATAATATTTATGATACTTACGACCAATGATGCTGAATGGGCCTTTTCCTTCAACAGGAAGAACTAGTAGACGTCCATGCAATTCGTAGTCTCCAATCATTTTTAATGGACAGAAAACTTCAAAATCAAGAGTTGACTGTTTTAGCGATAACCTAAAAAAAGAAACGATGTTTAAAGTTTTGTACGTTTATTCAAAAAATATAGATACTATAAAACTGCAGTTTTTTTAAAATAAAATATAACCAATGCTTAGTGGATAGAACATACGCATATCATGCGAAGAGGCGTTGGTTCGATCTCTGAGTCAGGCCTACAAAATATGCCTTTTCTAAGTATGTTTGGTTAATTTGTTTTAGTTTATAACGGTGAGGGAAAACATCGTAAGCAAACCCACATGTACGTGATAGTGTAGTCGCACAAAACTAACCTAAACTGTGCTTGAAAAACTTGGGTATTCTGTTCGAAAAATGACAATATCACATGACATCTACGTGACACGGTCTAACATTTACAAACTCAAGCGCTGACTAGTTGCTCTGCTGGAACGGCAAGCTGATGAACTTATTATTCCGCCATTCCGGCAATAGGCAATGGGGTCGTCATATCATACCCCTACGTCACATATTATTATTTTAATTACTACTTTACTAACAATTTACTCTAACAATCAGTTGAAACTCCTTGCCATCGCTAAAACAAAGTGGGTTAAATCCCTCTTTAGTTGCAGCCCTGCATCCAGGTCTGATTTTTTAGCCCAAAGTAGATTTTCAGAACAACGATTTTCACGCAGACCGAAGATTCAGTATTATCAATTTTATAATATTTGGAATTTAATTTCCTATATATTGTCTCTATACGAGTATCACGAAACTAAATATATATAATATGAAAATACTTACTTGATTTTCTCTATATCACATGATTTGTAACCAATAACTGTAACATTTGTGAATTTTTGATGCAGATTCCCATCATTGCCTTCAATTTCGTCAATATGTAGGGGGTCTAAAGAAATTACACCTAGCTCGGGAATGCCTTCAGCAAACTTAGAGAAACCAGTTTTGGCTGCCTGTGTTTGGCATTTTGAATCTTCAGCAGAACATTTTGCAAATGGTACTAAAATGATAAAAACAATAATAAATAATTTTATTGTGTTTATATGAGAATAAGAAAATATACACTGCTGAAATATTGCCTGTAGAAATAACATTAAAAAAAAACAAGTAAAATAGTAACTAAACAAACTAAAATAGTACTTTGTAAATCCTGTTAATCATATTATTTTCTAAAATGTACAATCACTATTTATGTATAAAATAAAACCTTAACAGAACTAAACTAATTAACTTTAAATTAAGATTATTCAGTTATGCTCTAGATAAACGATTTGAGATTGAATAATAAACGAATAAAAATAATAGCGACGGCCTCGTAAAACGTTTCTAGATCAGATAGAAGAATAATGAATGTTAGGGAAGCAAGAGAGGCTGGTCAAGATCGTACTAAGTGGCGATCGATAGTCTCTGCCTACCCCAATGGGAATATTGGGCGTGAGTATAAGTAAGTAAGTAAATAATAAACGAATGCTTTCAATTAATTGATTTTTTTCAATTATATTTTGTTTATTTGAAAATCAATTTTTGAATAGTAGTTTTCAACAAAAACTTACCATAAGCACCGAAAACACTATTGTTACTTAAAGCAAAACACAAAAGTACACAAAATTGTAGATACATTTCTTCTCTTATTGTCTCAGTTTACTGCAAGTCTTCCAAGCCACGTTTACTAAGCGAATCACTAGTAACTCCATTCAAGTTCGCTTTTATATATTGAGCATTATTTATACCGACTGTTTTTTTTGTGGCTTGTTCAAATTTGATGTGTCTTAGTATTACCTCACATTCACGTACTACAACAAACGTGTTACAATTTTTTTGGTCCAGTTTATTGGAGTTCAAAAAAGTCATTCCACGAGTCAGTATTGAAATGAATAATAATTAAAAAGAATAACCAGTCTTTTAATACTTTTTGCGTAAAATATGAGTTATAAATGTTATAATATAAGAAACTAAGTTCGTCTAACAAAGACTAGGCACTTAACACCATACTAGAATCAATTTGCGTAGAGAAGGTGTACAGTAAGCTTGTTACTGAAAAGAGTGCTTACTTAGAAAACAAAGTAAAAAAAATGAAAAAAATAGTACACTTACGAGTGAAAAGTAATCTAACTGCATTAATATCTACAATAATTCATTAAAATAACCCGAAGAAATTGAGTAAGCTTAAGTTTTATTTGGAAATGCAAGAGTCTGTTTACAATATCTAAGTTAAGTACATTAATTACTAAGAACACAAAGATGTAGAATAGAATAGAATAATAAACAAATCTATACTTATAATAAATCTGTAGAGAGCTCAATTCTGTACATGAAATATATTTTCAAAATAACTATCAGGTGATGATTAGGGATCGATACTGATGCCAAAAATGCAATCAGTAAAATTTTTGTCTGTCTGCCTGTCTGTCTGTCTGTCTGTCTGTCTGTCTGTCTGTCTGTCTGTCTGTCGGTTTGTATGTTCCTTATGGAAACAAAAACTACTCGACGGATTCTAACGAAACTTGGTACAATTATTTTTCATACTCCTGCGCAGGTTTTTGTATACTTTCCAGCAGAGTAGTAAAGGGGAATTTCGGGAAATTTTGGGAAAACGGGAGAAGTTACTCCATTTTTTAAGCTTCCGTCGCGTGTGCAGCCTGAATGGTTAAACTTACATAGAAATCATGTATGACGGAAAAATTCTGCATAAAATTATCTAAAAAAAAATTTTCAACAGTTTATGTCTATCTTTTACGGTTGACTCACAATAACACGTGTAATTCCTGATAGCTTAGCAGTTCGGAACATTCTGATTATATTTGTTTACTCTTACGTTTGTAAACCTCTCACTCATCCCTAATTTAAAAAAGGTAACATTATTACCTATTCAATAAAAAAAGAATCATAGAAATCGGTAGACAAACACCGAAATTATACATAAAATAAGCCAGCGCGCCCGTGACCAAAACCAAATCTTTACTAATTTATATATAACATACTAGATGGCGCCAGTAGTTGCATCCTACATCACGAAATGATTTATTTTTCAGATTGTTATAAATACTTCATAGCGTTTTATTCCAAAATTTGCTATTTAATGGAAATACTGAACCGTTCATTAAAGCGCATTCAAAATCACCAAACTACACTGTTTAGGGAGTGCTATAAATTATTAAATTGAAAACATTGCGCTGAATTTCACAATGCTTAAGCAGGGACTGAAGAAAGAAACCTCAGATATTTAAAAAAACAACGCTACCCGTGCGAAGCTGGGACGATCCACTAGTAATAAATAAAAGAAAGAAAAATTTCGACACAGGCGGGAATCGAACCCGCGACCTCGGGTATACGCCCCTGTCACTCTACCAATTGAGCTACCGTGTCAATGGCTGCCAGCGCGAAATTCTTCTATCCTTTATTTCTTTTACATGTTTAAGTAGTGTTTGCGTTTCCTACCTCCGAATTTTTACTAATTCGGAAGACCACTTGTCTACCTTTCAGATAGAATGCAAATGTTGAAAACGCCTAACTATCACATAACTTAAATATTTTTGTTCATGAAAACCTCATGTGGGTATTATTACTAATAAATAAAGGAAAGAAAAATTTCGACACACAGGCGGGAATCTAACCCGCTACCTCGGATATACGCCCCCGTCGCTTTGCCAATTGAGCTACCGTGTCAATGGCTGTCAGCGCGAAAAAGATTTAAATTATAGAATAGAATAACTAGAAGATAATAGAACAAAATAAGTAAAAACATCTTGAGAAAAGGCAACGTGGTTCGTTTGTACTTAGTCCTGTGACTGTGACATTGTATCGTACTATGGGCCTTCCCCTGTTTTCTACATAAGTTTTTCAGTGTAGTACCATGCAAAAAGAGGGTACTCTTAAAACATCAGTTATCATAAATTTATATCACATGATATTAATAAAAACTAGTACCTCTACTACCCCTTCAAGGAGATACGTCGTAACCATTAAGGTTTGAGTTTTGAGATCCGATTTTCATTGAGCAACAATAATAAAAACTAAATTGTATTCATCAATCACAATTATATATGTAAGATCATCGTACAAAGTTCATAGCAGCTGTTGACGCATGAGGTAAATAAATACGTGTATAACACTGTTATTTGTTTTGTTAGGTTATATGGTATTGAAAAGTACTGTGATCCTGGGTGTGAAGCTGTGTAGTATCGGCTTAGAATAGCACTTTTCTTTTTCTTGAATACCTAGGGTTTCAGGACTTTTAAATGAAGTTTGAACATTTTTCTGGGGTTCATCAGAAGCAATGTCCGCGCCGTATATCCTCGACGGGTTGGCTGAGGCACTAACACTTCTGAACATCACGTGTCATTTTTATCACCTTTTTCGTTCAGAGTATCTACTTATGTTTTGTGTGGAAAGCTCAAAGCGGCAGGCGTATAACCGTTTCGTAAGTGTGTCACATAAGTAAGACTATTCATTCATAGTTATATTCGATAGTCTCTGCCTACCCCAATGGGAACTAATTGCGTGAGAACATGTGTGTATGTAATTCAGTCATGCGTGTTTTCTGACAATCTTATCCTTCCCTTTAATAACCCTGATTACCAGAAACTTAGGAAAATACACATTGTTTTAGTTACAATTTCGAATCCACGCCTTTCTGCATTAGAAGCGGTGGGTCTCACACTGAGCTACTAGGGTACTTCTATATTCTTTTTTTTGTAAATCATGGCGACATTAATTAATGCTACCCTTTGCACTTCAAAAGTCATAATCATAAATCAAAAAATACATGATTCAATTATATTTTCTTTAAGGAAATACGTGATTGTTATTTTAGCAAGATAAACTTGTATTGAATACTTGTTGCTGTATCAATGTCCATCGTAACCTTGGACAACTAATTCAGTTGTTTAGTATGCGTCATATGTTTTTTTTCTTCGGGTCAAAGATTCTAAACCACAAGCAGATGATTTGATAGGTATCAATGTAATAGCGTATCAAACAAAGCGATACTAAATTTGTCTCTTATCATAAGGATAATCATTTATATATCATACTAGATAGATTGCTGTGTAGTGTCGGCTTAGAATAGCACTACCCCTTTTCTTCCGGTGGGTGTACGTAAGAGGCGACTAACGGTATTGGGGCTTTTTAAGGGATTTTTGGGCGATGCGGTTGGAGACCCATCCCCAACAACCTTTATTTTACCATCTTTTCCCCACGCAACTTCCAAAAGTGGCTGAGGAATTTCTAATTCGTTAGCTCTGGCTACCCCTTCTACGGATTTATAGCCGTGAGTATATGTATGTATGTATGTACTAGATATGTGGACATTTTGAACTGTCGGTGAAAAAGTTGTCACGTGGTGTTTATAAGAAATAGTTCATACATACATATACTCACGGCTTTAAATTCCTACAAGGGGTAACCAGAGCTTCAGAACAAAAAATCCTCCGCCACTTTTGGAACTTGAGCGGATATAAGATTATATAGTAAGTATTTATGGTTATGAATTTCCAACAGCATCCCCCAAAAATCACTTAAAAAGCCCCAATTTTCTTAGTCGCCTCTTGTGATCACTCATGGGAAGAAATGGGGTAGTACTATTCTAAGCCGACACTACACAGCTAAGAAATAGTACATCAATAAAAAATATCAAAACTTCTGGAACATATAGCAAGGACGCTAAGTGTATTATTTGAACGATTCCTGTAAATTCTTTCAAAAAATGATTTTAGTTTCTATTATTAAATAGCTGAAATATTTAATATCAATAATGGTCCAAAACTACTCAAACATTAAAATTCCAACCCGTAGCGCCATCTTTAAATTCAGCGTTGAACTTTTTTATTTACTACTCAACGCAAAACACGCAAACTATTGCCAAAAATGTTGTCCTCAATTGAAATAGCTCTGATGTAGCTGTAGAAGCAAACGGATTACACGCGCGTTTTTGGCATTTGAAGAAGCGGGAATATTCTAGTTAGAATGTATATATTTTTATATAAAAGCTATTGGGGTTCATTTAAGCTTACATAAAAAAAAACTATTTCTGGACACGACTTGTGTTCATAATATACGACCTTCATTACCTTAGCTTATATTTAATTTTCATTAATAAGTTTTAATTACTAAAATCAGAACTTATAACAGGCTATAATCAGTCATATAAATGCATATTACTAACATTTTCTATAATACCTGCACTACACTTTGCTCGCTTTGCTCTGCTTTGGGTTTATATGCACTACCAATAACCTCACCAATAACTTTTTAACTCCTATCATCGGAGGTTCGAAAATGTTTCACATACCATTTAAAATCATAATGATCAGTCTTCATAAAGAATTCAAGTCATAAATATTGAAAAATATTATCATCGAAATTCATAATATCACTAATTATACATACATACATAAACTCACGGCTATAAATCCCGAGAAGGGGTCCAGATCTAAGGAATTAGAAATTCCTCAGCCACTTTTGGAAAGTTGAGTGGGAAAAAGATGGTAAAGTAAAGGTTTGAATGTTTATGTTCATGCAAACCTCATGTGGGGATTATGACTAATAAATAAAGAATATTAAAAGGGAAGAAAAATTTCGACACAGGTGGGAGGCGAACCCGCGACCTCGGGTATATGCATGACACGGCAGCTCAATCGGCCTAGACCTCGTATTTAAAACATACCTTTTTTAATTTTTTTAAATCTATTAAAAACATCAAACTAAACAGCTTTGTCTATGGAAAGCCTATCTAATATTTTGTTATTTTCAAAATAAATAATACATAATAAACTGAGAAAGTATAGTGAGTTTCTCAGCCTAAGCTAAAATAATAAAATACATATGGTCAAATCACAAGATGTTTTTTTTTTATTTCAGCTGATGCTAAGAACCTCGCTATACTTTTTCAGTTTGATCTAGGTATGACACTTTTTACATATTAATTATTTTGGAAATTACAATATTATAGATATTTTTTTAATTTTTTTTTATTTTTTTAAAAGCGAGGTCTAGGCCTATTGGCAGAGTGACGGGGGCGTATACCCAAGGTCGCGGGTTCGATTCCCGCCTGTGTCATAATTTTTCTTTGCTTAATTTATTTTTTAAAGTAAAGGTTGTTGGTGATGGGTCTCCATCCGCATCGCCCAAAAATCCCTTATAAGCCCCAATACCGTTAGTTACCTTTTACGTTCACCCACCGGAAGAAATGAGGTAGTGCTATTCTAAGCCGATACTACACAGGTAACTTATTATACACTTTTTATTTAATAATATTTGTTTTAATGTATTTGTTTATACTAATGATCGACAATATAATCATCTCAATGGATAATTATAATATTCATGAATGTTTTTTAGTCTAATATTTAAAAAAATATTATCAATTATATTGTGTTGCTTGCATGCCTATTAGCATGCAGGTTTGCTTGTTTATCGTAGTAACGATATTATCAATAAAAATAAATGACCATTGAATGTTTTGAAGAATAAAAATCTTGAAAAAAAATTAGTTTTAAAAAGATTCTTGCTTGTAACAGTATTAATACAAAAAATATGATCACTAACTGTTATGAAGAGTGGTTATTATGAATACAAATCGTTAGCAAGACGACAAATATGATTTAGAATTTTATGTGAGCCAATATGGACCCACCTAACTCCATCTAACTCTCAAGTTAATACCAATGCGCAATCATTGCAACATTTAATGCTACGATTAAGATTTTTGATCATTAGGATAAAATGTATGAAAATCAATATTATTATAAATCGGTTTCATTTATTACAGAGGTGTATAAGTTTTGAACTTAAGGATAGTATTTTTTTCATGAAAATTGATCTTTATGATGATAAATGGTATTAAAATATCCCAAAATGAGACTTTAAAGTAATCAAGTCAACTTTAAAATAAAATCAATGATGACTTAGACAAAAAAAAGGCTTGTTCGCTCTAAGAAAATTGTTGACATCAAAAGCATATAGATCTAATAAAATCAATAGTAAATTAAACAAATGCACTGTGTTTTTAAATCTGATCTGAAACAAAAATATGACATGCATCACATTAGGTTAATTTACCATGTTGAGAGAAAATATCGTGAGGAAACCCACATAGCTAAATTTTACTGACACAAGTGACAGTGTATTCGCACAAAACGACAATAAGCCTACTCATATCATGGAGTTCACTGTTCAAGCAAAACGTGGGTACGTAACGTGATTTAACGTAAAGTTCAGAGATACTAGTTCGTCCATATAGCCATCCCTCTGGAGATATGCGGCGTAAACGATTGTGTCTTGAGTTGTCAGGGTTGGAAAAATTGTTGGTTCCAAATGCTGGTGTTTAATTCTATTATAACTTTTACGCTACGTTTTATGCTTTAGGCATTTGTTACGATAAATAACAAGAGAACTGATTGATTGCATTCTGACGAAATAAAATCAATTAGCTATGCTTTATCCTCATCATGATGCATGCAGGTTTACTCAACAACAACTTCGGTTTCGTTCATAAAATAAAGTTTGCAATGTCCCGTAAAATAGTTACGCTCAATTCGAAGTGACATCTCGTCGTGCCATAACGTGCACAAAACATTTATTTACAAAGCGTTTTACAAAAACGAGAAATCCCATTAAATACGTCGGCAAAAAAATGCATTCCTCCTCGTCGGCGGAGATGATGTATGACCTGCGCATAAGCATTGTTTGGTAATCCGAATACACGAGGGTTGTGCAAAAAATTAAACTGCTTAGTGTTGTGAACTTGTGACACAATTATCGATATTTTTTTATATGTCTAAAAAACGGTGAGGGAAAACATCGTGAGGAAACCCACATGGCTGAGTTGTACTTAGACATGTGACAGTGTATTCGTACAAAACGGCGATAGGCCTACCCCCTATCACGTGAGTACACTGTCTAAGCAAAACGTGGGTACCTTCTCTGAACACGAGATGGCGCTGCCATGTGATTGTGAGTTCACAAGTATTAGTACCTCTGCCAACCCCTTCGGGGATAAACGGCGTGAACGTTTATGTTATGTTATGTTCTAAAAAAGGATAGAAAGCTAAGTATTTCTCTCTTACGCACAAATATATTTTCTAGCATATTTATACACAGTCTTTAATCAATTCAAAATAATTTTCAAATTTGATAGATTAGTCGTAGAGGCGTGGATTTTGTGGTTGATCGGTGGTGCATTTTGAATCAAGCAATTTTCCTTTTTATGCATAGAAAGTCTTAAATTCATATTTTTTTCGCGTCCACCAGTTGCTTAAGGAGACGCAAATGTGATTTTGTATTTGAAACGTCAATACAACACTACTTATATTATGTCCCTTATTATTATCCTGATTATTATTATGTCCCTACCGAAGTCATGGAGCGTACACTGAATAGGGTGATTCGGCCACAGGAATAATGAAAGTAGGCAAATTAAAGACTACAACTGTATATAATCTGGATCTGACGGCTTTGCAATGTATGAAACACACCCTCTTCAAACTATTGTAACAAAAGTCGCCTGATTTAAATATTTTACACAAAATTAAAAATAGAACGAGCCATCTTATCAATCAAAGGCAAAAGTAAGTAGCTTAATTAAGGTTTTAAGTTTCTTTCATGCAAGGCTTCAAGGACAATATACACAGAAAACTGAACTTACTTAGTATCAAAATTCAATTTTATATTTTAAAAAGAAAAAGATAGGTATAAAAAAAAACATAATCCTTATCGATAGAATGTAAAATGCGTAGGTATTCCCATCCCTAAACACAGTTGTCCCTATAGATGGGCAAACGCATTGATCCAGGCATGACAGATGACGATTGTGCGCCCACCTAGCTTCATTCACGGGCCCACAGTGACAAAGAGAGGCAAACAACCAAGTCTATTATCGAAGCCCCTGTGAGAACGAACCTTCATATCGTTAGCTTCACGTGCGGTTTGTAAACCAATATTGTTATATTATGAACTATCGTAAGTTTATTGTCGTTTTTATAAGGTGTGTTTTGATTGATTTGTGCAATTCGAATTATGCAGTCATTTTGTTGTGGGTGACATATCAAATTAAAAGAGTACGGACCATATAAAGTGATGTTCATGTATGGATTAAAAGTTTCGAAATTAAGACATCGATATTTAAGTATGAGGAAAAGTTAAGCTCGCTTAGTCTGTAGGTGTGTCCACCACAAGTAAGAAATTTATACTTTTAATGAAATTAACTTCGGATGTTCAAAATAAATATGTAATAAGAAAGAACTTTATCATTATAGATAGCGTATTGGCTGATAACTTTATGTGCCTCGTAGCTGTTTAGATTATCATACTAATGTAAAGATATTGATAATAATGGCAGATATATAGTTTTATATCCTCTACAGTCACTTTAGATATCTTATAGTCATGGATATAGAATATTTAAAAAAAAAACAGAAGAAGTAATAAAAATAACACACATCACTGCAAAATATTGCATTTAATCCGACACACAATGCATCATATGGTTGCAGAGCATTTACTCACAAACTCATATTACTCTTTACTTTTTGCAAACATTTGTGGCAGCGATCAAAATAGCTATAAAATCTGCCACGCCTATTTAAAGCCCATTGTAAGAACTGGGTGTTCCTGCGTAACAACTGTTTTTTGAATTTCGAATTTGAGTCAAACAATGGTTTGCAAACTGTTTGAAAAAGATCGTTAATCTTTTTTATTCGATGGCGTTTGACTTAGCGCTATTTATCATTTTCAAATTAATTTCGAGTGGTAAAGGTTTTATCAATTTTACTGGAAAATCTTTTAAAGATGTTTTTGGATTCCATATTACGAATTGAAAACTTTAAATACGTGATGGGTGCTCTAAAACAACGAATAAATCAAAATGATCAAGGAGCTAACAAAGTTGTCATAAATTAAAAAAATATCATTACCTTTTTTTGTTGAGATGAGCTCCGTTTTACTTTCAATTTTTTAATTTTTGTTGCTGTTTCCTATACCTTTAAATAGTCTTTTAGTATAAGTAAGATAAAATAATACAAAGTGCGCTTAAAAAGGCAGGCGTCCGAAGTATGAAGCATAAAAGAGAATGTATGAAAATAATGATGAAAGCAAACGAAGGAGGTTTGCTAGGATCGTACCTAGTGGTGATCGATAGTATCTGCCTACCCAAACGCTAACTAATGGCGTGAGTTTATGTATGTATGTATGTAAGAAAAATATGTTGAGAAAGAAAACACTACACATGAATTTACATACGTAACAAATAAATTCAATAAAACCTGCTGTTTTATTAAGTGGTGCCGACAATAATTATCTACAAAGAAATCTTTGCAACTCCGAGCTAAACCAGAAAACAGAAACTCATTTTCAAACAAGGGACACTTAGAGGGATTCTAGAAAAGTAAATAATTGTGTAATAATAGAAAATTGCAAAAAATGATTGTGCGTCGTCGTTACAATTTGTAATGACTAATGTTGTAAGACCTGCCTTATTATGATAACTACCAACCAACATCTCTTGTGTGTAAAAGGAACGACAATTACATCGTACTTTTACTTCGATAAAATAATTAATATGTTAACTGACTATTAACGGTTAAATCCTAATGATTAGATATGCAAATCAGACCCGGCCCCTAAAAAGATAGAAGAGAGAGAAGTTTTGTTTTATTAGCTGTGTAGTGTCGGCTTAGAATAGCACTACCCCATTCCTTCCAGTGGGTGTACATAAGAGGCGACTAACGGTATGGGGGCTTTTAAGGGATTTTTGGGCCATGCGGTTGGAGACTCATCACCAACCACCTTTATTTCACTATCTTTTCCCCATGCAAACTTCCAAAAGCGCTGAGGAATTTCTAATTCCTTAGCTCTGGCTACCCCTTCTATGTATTTATAGCTCTGAGCATATATATATGTTATGTTTACAAATTTTCAACTTTAAATAAACGACTTTTAGGAGAAAAAGGGAATAAAAGATTAGAAATCATGACTTAAATCTTACGGCGCGCTACTTTCTGTAAGATTTGAATATTTAGCTGATACTACGCGATACATAGCATATAATTTTACGGATACCATATCTTACTTAATCTGAAGATATTAATCTCAATGGAAAGAAAATCTGGTAATTTTTCATTTTATATATAAATACACGTTTTTTTTGACCACTATTTGTAAATTCTTCTTTGTTGAAAAAGCCGATAGTCATCACTAATCCTACTAGAATGTTTCTATGATTCTTTTCACTTGCAGATGTTAGTTTAAGCCCCTTGTATGCAGTTCTTGTACAAATTTTATAAAAAATAACCTATGAATATTAAAATTACATTTTGATTTTATTAGCTCTAAACTGAGATCTGGGTTAGAAAAAAACCTATATCTGACTCAATGAATTTAATTATATCATCAAAATTAACACGGATAAGGTGGCATTCTTAATAATATATATAAATGTAGCGATGAATATGGTACTTACAGTTACAGACCTAGAAATTCTTCAGCCTCGTATATAAGCTAAGTATAAAACATAACATAACATAAACGTTCACGCCGAATATCCCCGAAGGGGTTGGCAGAGGTACTAATACTTCTGAACATCACGTGACTTTGACACCTGGTGTTCAGAGTACCCACGTTTTGCATGGACAGTGTACTCACGTGTTAGGGGGCAGGCCTATCGCCGTTTTTGTACGAATACACGGTCACATGACTAAGTACAACTCAGCCATGTAGGTTTCCTCACGATGTTTTCCCTCACCGTTAACAACCATGATAAATTAACCACACATATGTCTTTAGAAAAGACAAATTGGTGTAGGCCCGACCCAGGATTTGAACACTAGTCGTTTGCACGATGACCGAGTGTTCTACCCACTGGGCTATCACGGTTGCTAAGTATAAAAAAGTGGCTAAAATAAAGAATGATTAGTGATGGGTCTCAAGCCACATCGTGCAACTATCTATTAAAATACACCAGAATCCTAGTTCACCTCCTACGATACTTTTGGAAAGAAACGGGATAGTGCTATTTAACCCTATGTAGATAATAATTACCCTGACCTAAATCATATTAACCTGACAAAAACATCACGAAAATCTTTATAAGTCATTGAACCACGGGATAGAAGAACCCGAGAAGCCAATCACGGCTTCAATTATAATAATAATAATAATAATAATAAACTTGGCGTAGGGATGTGACGACCCCACCGCCCATTGTTGGAATGGCAGGATGACATGTTTACCAGCTTGCCATTCCAGCAATGCAAATAGTCAGCGCTTGAGTTTGTAGGTGTTGACCGTGTCTACAAACTGGTCTCAGCGCAAAATAGAGCAATAACGGTCTCCCCGGGGCAAGTGAGCGAAAACCCGGGTGAATCTTCGCTCATCGTAATGACATGCAAGACAACGATGAGCGTATAGGGCCGCTCCCCAGGGGTTATCGCTGGGGCGCGTCTGGAGCTGGGGCTGGACGTGGCAGCATGCGGTCCCCCAGCCGCAGCAGACCGGCCCGACCACCTGGTCGATCTGCTCGACCACCTCAGCCACCAGATGGCTTGGCAACGGTTGGGACTGGGGCAACTCAGTCCCAGCAATCGGTGCCCGCCGCTGGTGGAACAAGGCGCCGCATGGCATGGACGGTCGATATGAATAGGAATGCCATGCGGGCCTATCTTAGGGCCTCGGGTTCAAGAACTGGACGGACGGGTTATCGGGCAGCAATGTACCGCGAATTTCTGCGGCTGGAGCCCAATTTGACCGTCACAGAACAAAACCTGGCGGATCGAGTTCGGTACATACAGCGCTCAGAACTTTTTAGCACTACCGAACTCGAACAATTGCGACGCGAGGCTGTTCCCCCGCTAGACGAAGAGCCACCTTTGCAGGTTCTCCCTCCAGTCCCTGAACGGGAAGTACGGAGGGAGCCAATTGTTAACCTGCCGGATGTGGGTGGTGCGGAAAGCGATTGGGGAACAGTCTCCCTGGATTTGGATTTGGTGAGGAGCGCACTTGAAGAGACGATCCTGGAATATCGCCAAGTGCCTCTCGAAAGGAGGCCAAGGCTGCCCCGAGTTCCTCTCAGCATCAAGGTTCGGGATGTCGTTGAGGCCGTCAATAACATGCTGCCCTCATTTTTAGAGAGCAGCATGGACCTTTGGGATACGGATTCAATTCTCTTTGGCGCCGCGATGACAGTTTGTCAATTTGTCGGCGTCAGGATGCCGCCAACGAGAGCTGGTGGCTCCCGCCAGGCTGGCAGTACTAGTCCCAGGACTAGAACTAGACCAGCCTGGATGAGGCGGATTGAAAGCCGTATCACAAGGGCCAGGGTCCTCATCGGCAAACTGACCAGCTTCAGATCAGGCAACAATAGGCCGAGGGTGGTGCGCTTCGTCAGGGAGGCATTCCCTGGTGAGAATGTCTTTGACAACTCACCGGAGTTTGCCTGTAGACTGGTGGAGCGCATCGATGATCTGAAGCAGAAGATCGCTGCTTGGGGTAAGCGAATTAGGCGATATTCTGAAAGGGTAAAGAGGTACCAACAGAATCGTCTCTTCATGAGTGACCAGAAGAAGTTCTACAGAACTTTGGAGCGTCCCGATGTGGTTTCGACGGGTCAGCGACCGGAAAAAGCCGACGTAGTTGCCTTTTGGCGTGGGCTTTGGTCGCTGCCTGTTGATCACGAAGAGGGCCGATGGTTCGAGGCGGTCGAGGGAGCGTGCGAGCCCATAGCGCCCATGAACCCCGTCAACATATCCGAGGAGGATGTGGTGGCTGCGATCCGTAAGGCTCCGAACTGGAAAAGTCCGGGGCCGGACGGATTGCACCATTACTGGTTGAAGGGGTTCACGCGCTGTCACGCTACTCTCGCCCGTCAGTTCCAAAGCGCCCTCGAGAGTGGGACGCTCCCGAACTTCTTAACTACTGGGGTCACTCATTTAGCTCCAAAGAGCGATGCTACCGCGGATCCATCACAATACCGCCCCATTACTTGTCTTTGTACAATTTACAAGACCTTGACATCCGTTCTGAGCTCCAAGATTACTCAACACATTGTTGATAACAATGTGATCTCTGGAGCTCAGAACGGATGTAGGGGCGGTAGTCGCGGTAGCAAGGAGCTGCTCCTTATCGACGCGGTCGTAGGCCAACTGGTCAAACGCAACCGCCGGAACTTCTCCGCTGGCTGGATAGACTACAGGAAGGCGTTCGATTCGGTACCTCATACATGGCTCATGAGGGTCCTCGAGCTGTACAAAATTGATAGTGCAGTTCGACACTTCCTCGGGCAATGTATGGGGTGCTGGAGAACGATCCTGAGTTTAGACGGTCAGCGGATGACGGACGCGGATGACAAAATTGATATAAGGCGAGGGATTTTCCAGGGCGATTGCCTGAGTCCAGTTTGGTTTTGCTTGGCTCTGAATCCTCTAAGTACACTCTTGGAGAATTCGGGGACGGGCTTTCAGTTTCGGAGAGGCGGACCACGCTTGCCTCATCTCCTTTACATGGATGACCTGAAACTTTACGCCCCCACGGCTGACAGATTGGCGGAGCTACTGACGATCACTAATGATTTCAGTGGTTCCGTCAAGATGGAGCTCGGGGTCGATAAGTGTGCGGTCATCCATGTTGAGAAGGGGCATGTCGTGCACTCTGATGGTGTCGATGTCGGCACCAATCATTTGAGGGCACTCTCCGAGGCTGAAACATACCGGTATCTGGGCATGTCACAAACCATCGGTGTGAAGGTGGCAGACGTGAAACAGGGTGTTTGCGAGGAGTTTTATGAACGCCTGAAAAGTGTGCTTAATAGCTACTTATCAGGCGTTAATAAGATCCGAGCCATTAACTCCTGGGTCATGCCTGTACTGATGTACACATTTGGTGTGCTCAGATGGACTCAGACCGAACTCGACGCTCTGGACAGACGAGTCCGCACGATGATGACCTCTCATCGAATGCATCATCCGAGGTCGTCGGTTATGAGATTGTATATCCCGCGGAAGTGTGGTGGTCGAGGCCTCTTGAGTGCCAAAACCATGCACAACCGCGAGGTATGCAACCTCAGAAACTATTTTTTGACGATGACGGATGATAGTATTCGGGGAGAGGTGGTCGCTAGTGATAAAGGACTGACTCCCTTATCGTTGGCCTCACAGGATTGGCGAACCCCGGAGGTACTTAGCACCTCTGATCGGGAGTCCGTATGGAAAGAGAAGGAGCTGCATGGGAGGTTTTACAAGGTACTTCACGAACCTTTCGTGGACCGTAAAGCCTCCCTGCATTGGCTGCGTTTCGGGGACCTCTTTGGGGAAACCGAAGGTTTTGTCTGTGCAATACAAGATCAGGTTATCAAGACGCGGAACTATCGGAAATACATCCTAAAGGACGGTACCACAGACGTTTGTCGAGCATGTGGCCGTCCCGGAGAGTCACTTAGGCATGTTATTTCCGGTTGTTCGGCTCTTGCTAACACTGAGTACTTGCACAGACACAACCAAGCAGCCAAAATCCTGCATCAGGAGCTCGCTCTAAAATACGGACTCTTGCAACAGAGGCTGCCGTATTACAAGTATCTGCCGGAGCCAATCCTAGAAAACGACCGTGCCAAAATCTATTGGGACCGATCCGTTATCACGGACAGGACTATTCTAGCGAATAAGCCTGATATCGTGGTATGGGATCGGTCGCAGTCGAGGGTATTTCTAGTGGATGTCACTATCCCTCATGACGAGGGTCTCGTGAAAGCCGAAACCGAGAAGCGTCGGAAATATCTCGATCTGGCTCACGAGATCACCGACATGTGGGGTGTGACTTCGACAGAAATAATCCCAATTGTTTTATCCGCGAACGGGTTAATTCCAACCAGCCTCGCGACCAACTTGAGGCGGTTGGATTTCTGTGGCGTGTCGGTTCCAGCACAAATGCAGAAAGCGGTGCTGCTCGATACGGCTCGGATCGTCCGTCGGTTCTTGAACCTGACTCCCTGACCCCGACCGTCTGTGCTTTTGTCGGGGAGTACCGCCTCTCCCATTTAAAATTTATATTTTCATTTTCGGCCATGGGAGAGGCGAGAAACAAAAATGCTTTTCGAAATAATAATAATAATTCTTTAATCAGATTAAAATTGATACATAGTTTACAAGAGTCAGCTGGTCCCAAACTAGGCTCATCGCCTGTATCTCGGGATTATAGAGATTATAGAGATTCTGTGTCCAAAGACGAGCATTTCAGCTGTTGAACAATCTCAACATATAGTTATTGTGCCGCGAAACTCGAGTCTACTAAGAACGCCAGTTCCTAACCATGTCCTCGGGGCATAGTTAGGAGCTAGTAGTTACGCGAACAACCTACGCGAACCAGCTTATGTTCATAATTCCATGTTTCCTACTAGTGAACAGGGAGATATAAAAGATTTCTATTACAAAAATTGCGTGTAATGAATGTAGAACACGTGAGGTTCAAAGTATGATACAATGGAGTAAACAATTCAATAAATAAGTGGTCTTTTTAAATTATTTTTACGCGTTTTAAAAGTTACGTAAGAAAAAAAATACAGTAAAAATTAAATATTCAGTACTTTATTGGCACGCTTTGATTTAAGGAAAGAGTTTTAAGAGGACGCCCGGCTTCGTGAAACGTTTCTAAACCTGAAATAAAACGTTTTTATAAAGGCGGGGGTCCGAAGTAAGAAAAAAATAAAAAAAAATAAAAGAGCATGTATGAGAAGAATGATAAATGTAAGGGAAGCAAGCCAGAATAGTCAATAATGTGCTGAGTGGTGATCGATAGTCTCTGCCTACCCCAATGGGAATAATGGGCGTGAACATAAGAGTAAAAATTAAAGGATATGATTATAGAGAAGATAAAAATATGATGTGCTATTTTTTTTACTTTGCAGGCGGCCCAAAGTATGTAACTTTTAAAAGTATAAATGGTTTGTTTGAATCTTAAAAAGTGGAGAGATAAGAAGTCTTTACTTATCCCAACGGTAACTGTTGCCATTAATATGTGTAGAAGATATATATAAACTTTAAAATGTACAAATGATAAATAAATAAGTATACGGACACATTATACACGGATCAAGTTAGCCCTAAACTATGTTGGACTTGTATTATGGGATACTAACTCAACGAAATATTTAATATAATATAAAACACATATAAATATCATCTAAGATTAAGAAACAATTATTTGTTCTCAACTTACTTATCAATTTAGGCTTCTTTATCGTATCATTGTCCAATTCATTATATTACCCCAACGTTTTGCTTCTTCCAACTGACGCTGAGCAGTGTCATACTGTGCCGCCAAAGTAAGAGTAGTCTTTATTTAATATCTTTGTATGAATTTAAAATAGTTTTTACTTACATCACTAGATGACGCAATATAATTTAGTATTTAAATATGGTTCACTAGATGGCGCGCAAGATGTTGTTAAAAAATAGAATTTCTTTGTTTTTTGACACTTCAAACAAACGTCTTATAGCGAACAAATAAAATAAACTTCATCTACATGAACTATCACAAGTTTTATCAAAGATGAGTATGTAAGATACAATTAATTACACACATATACTCACGGCCAAAATTCCCAAAAAGGGGTAGCCAGACCTTTAGCACTAGAAACTCCACAACCATATTTTAAAGTTGATAAAAAAATGAAATTGATAATAAAAAAATGAAGTTGATAATAAAAACCACTTAAAAAGCCCCATACCCTTAGTCGCCCCTTACAACTTCCGTGGGTAGAAAGGGATAGTGACATTCTAAGCCAGCACTACACGGCAACGTAAGTACTACATTAAATGTTAATTTCACTTCTGGATATGTTGTGAGGTTTTATTACAAATCATTTTAAAATTATTATTTTAAAATTTCTGCACTTTTAAACCTTATAAGATTTGGAATCGTAATATGTGGTCAGCATAACAAGGTTGTTGTTTTTTCTAAAATATAAGTTAAAAAAAGTCATAGATCTTGTAAATCATTATTTAAAACTTCTCGGCAATTCAAATCATTAAAATTATAATAGTACTAATCGAAAATACACAAAATTTTAAAAATCTGTCCAGTATTCTGCGACAAGTAGATTTATAGATGCTGTTTTATTATAGTTTAGTATAATAAAATTCATTGGCATTCAAATGCAGATAGAATGCAAACATCGCTCGATTAATAACTCAGCCCTTTTGCTAGTCCTTTAAGACTCAAACTTTATAATCTTCGTCCTTTCACAATGAACAATTAGGACCATGACTAACATATCTCCTCTAATCCTTCATTGTATCAAAGACATTTAGATTACCGAGCGTCTTAGTATCACAAAGAACGTCGGAATGTAATGACATCGTGACGGTAAAGGAATTTTATAATGCTTACTAAGTTTGTCGGCCATTATCATGAGATCGAGATGCTCAGATACACCACACACGATGTTGAGTTTTGTGAGTAATTAATATTACTTTAGTGTCATTTTTCTTGGACTTGTAAGTATAAAAAGAACCCTTTTTTAGATGGACGAACTCGTTTGGAGTATCATATTTATGTTTGTTTCTGACGGTGCCGGTGAGGTGAAAACGTTACCATTATTTAATATAATATAATACAAATAAAAGGAAGAAATAATTGATCATTGCTAATATTTTGTTATAATTAACCAACATCTTAAATAATAGACTCGGAGTACTCGGAGACAAATTGCCCAAAAATAACAAACTTGACTGGTCTATTAATTTGCTTTTCGCGACCAACTCCAAATTGCCAGCCGAGTTTGTGAGAAGTCGGTCCTCTTGGAAATCTGGGTTTAAATGGTTCAGCCTTAATATGATTTGCTATGCTTGCGGGAAAATTAAACTAGGGCTTTTCTAAATGAAAACTTTTATTTAATACAAATACAAATAGTTTATTCAAGAAAAGCGTACAAGTTAATTATAATGGTTTATAAACAAAAACTGTGCTTAACTTTACAGTGCAATTTTAAAGATAATTGCAGCCGAACTAGACGATAGTCTGTGTTTCAGCATACAATTCACGTTATATAGTCTTATCAAAGTTTTGTAGTTCTAATATTAGTGGCTTTAAAAGACAATAATAGTGTGCATAGGTTTGAAAAACAACCGAGTAGTTATTGTCTTCGAATAACTTAATCCTAGCTTTCACTTTGGGTTCAACGCGACTTAAAAACAAATTACTGCTTCTTAGTGATTGATCTCTTAAATATGACTCCTTGTTTGTGACGAAAGAAAATCGATCGTCTCCAAAAAGTTCAAAACCTAAATCGGTACAAAAAATGCACTCAAAATTTGAAAATAAGACAGATGCGAAAACATTTCATCTGTTAATATTTCAAAGGCCAAATCTTTAAATTGAAAAGGCCAAGTTTCAATACCCCTTGATGATACAATCTTACCGAAGACGTCACATCCTAAACACACGAAACGCTCGGCGGCCCGCAAAAATATAATAACTCCACGTGCCCAAGAGCAACTAAGATGTTTGATAACCACAGGAACTTGCCTACCTCAAATGTTCGTTTATCGGCTTTACATCTCGAAATCTGCTCGGCACACATTTGTTCGTCTTTGTGGCTTTCTTATCTTAAGGATTTATCACTGAGAAAAGCTACGAGTTTTGAACTGAACTTTTTAAAGTACCTGGTAAGAAGCCTTAATGTGTGTAGAAGATTCCAGTTTTTTTATTAAAGAAAACTTAACAAATAGCTTCTTATCATACATACATACATACATATACTCACGGCAATAAATCCCTAGAAGGGGTAACCAGAGCTAAGGAATAAGAAAAACCTCAGCCACTTTTGGACAGTCGTGTAGGGAAAAGATGGTAAAATGTAAAATGTTGGTGATGGGTCTCCAACCGCATCGCCCAAAAAACCCTTAAAAGCCCCCAATACCGTTAGTCGCCTCTTACGTACACCCACCGGAAGAAATAAAGTAGTGCTATTCTAAGCCGACACTACACAGGAACTTCTTATCATAAACGCAATATAATTTACTCAAAATCATATGGAATAAAATGCATTCATGTCTATAATTTATCGGATTGGGGTCTGGGGCTTTTTAAGTGATTGGACATCGATATTGTTTGGGAACTATTTCCGACGCTGCTTCTTTCCACTATCATCTGTTTTCCTGCAGTTATAAAACTCCCTGATTTGATTGATTCGGAAGTTCTGAAAACTTATATCGATATTATATCCTTGAGTTTTGTAACCTACTTATTTCTGTGTAGTGTTAGTATTAGAGCTAGCTAACCCATTTTTTCTTGTAGTTGTCGTGCGAGACAAATAAGAATAAGGATGTGGGTAGAGATATAGTATTCTACTTGTGTTGGTTTTTGATAGAAGCAACAATCTTTTATTTAACAATTAATTACTTAATTTCCAGAAGTGGCTGAAAGATTTCTTATTCTAAAGCTGTGTAGCTTTCTCTTTCCTCGGATTTATATTCGAATAAATAAATGAACAGGAGCAGTCAAATTTCAGTGAAAAACATGTATATACAAGCCTTATATAGACATAGAGTACACAGAGCGACTAGTGTGTCATAAAAAAAGATTCTAAATTATTTCTTCTATTAAAATCCTCCTTCTTGTTCTCTTGACATAAGTATAGGTACATGACAACGAGAAAAATATACGAAAACAACTTCAATGTTATTTTGAGGAATACGAATTTGTAAAAAAAGGATATCTCATCGGCCGCAACAAAACGAATTTGTTCTAAATGTATTCGCAACACATTTAGGAGTGCAGCCCATAGTATTGCTGAAAAAACACAATTTTTGGTTGAAAGGGTCCCTCATTGTTCGTTTATCCTTGCTCATGACAATCTTGACAAAGTATTTATGTAAACAGTCTCGCCTAGAGGCCTTTTGTGGACTCTAATCCGTTGAAAACAATTTCATCTGAATGTTTTGTTTGGTTATTGTTCCTTTTGCTCAATCGGTAGATTAATCTGGGAAGGACAGGGATGCCATTTTGGCGGAAATGGAGGGTTGGTTAGGTAGAATTATCAGTATGTGGCAAATTTTAAGACAGGCAGCCTTTATCTTGTAATTCACCATATTTATGATATTATGTGATGTTAATAAATTTATATCATTTTATTTTCGAGTAATATAGAATCTATTTTGAAATAGATTTCAAAATTTAAGTCATGTCAATAGACAGAAACTTAGTTAGATAAAAATCTTCTTTACGATCAGCGGCAAAATAGTTCCAAACATGATGAATCAACCCTTACATTATCTAATAAAAATATTTATTATCACAATAATTATCATAGTAGGGCTCGAGCATACTATGATGATTTCGCCAGAGTCCACCATTCTTGCGTAGCGCAAGTAAGCAAGCTTTAACGACTATCTATCCTTATAGCTGTTAATGTGTAGTCTCTTGTTGTTACTAAAATTACACTGACAAATTTTAATAATGTTAAAAATATTATTATTAGCATACTCTAATCGTAAATATTTGCCGTTGCCAGTAAATAAGGCGTTAAATGTTTTTATTACAAATAAAGCATATAAGAGGTTGAGCAGTGATCATGATTTGTTCATAATTTCAATGAAAATGTTCAACTTTTTAAAATAGATAAATTATACTTGTACTTTGGCTTTTTTACCGATCTTTTTTTTGTAATTGTTGTTTTTTTGTCATGTGCAATAAAGAGTTTTATTATTATTTTGGGAACATTCTTTAGTTTCTCGCCTCTCCCATGGCCGAAACAGAAAATTAGAATTTTAAATGGGAGAGGCGGTACTCCCCGACAAGAGCACAGTCGGTCGGGGTCAGGGAGTCAAGTTCAAGAACCGACGGACGATCCGAGCCGTATCGAGCAGCACTCAACCGCCTCAAGTTGGTCGCGAGGCTGGTTGGAATTAACCCGTTCGCGGACAAAACAATTGGGATTATTTCTGTCGAAGTCACACCCCACATGTCGGTGATCTCGTGAGCCAGATCGAGATATTTCCGACGCTTCTCGGTGTCGGCTTTCACGAGACCCTCGTCATGAGGGATAGTGACATCCACTAGAAATACCCTCGACTGCGACCGATCCCATACCACGATATCAGGCTTATTCGCTAGAATAGTCCTGTCCGTGATAACGGATCGGTCCCAATAGATTTTGGCACGGTCGTTTTCTAGGATTGGCTCCGGCAGATACTTGTAAAACGGCAGCCTCTGTTGCAGGAGTCCGTATTTCAGAGCGAGCTCCTGATGCAGGATTTTGGCTGCTTGGTTGTGTCTGTGCAAGTACTCAGTGTTAGCAAGAGCCGAACAACCGGAAATAACATGCCAAAGTGACTCTCCGGGACGGCCACATGCTCGACAGATGTCTGTGGTACCGTCCTTTAGGATGTATTTCCGATAGTTCCGCGTCTTGATAACCTGGTCTTGTATTGCACAGACAAAACCTTCGGTTTCCCCAAAGAGGTACCCGAAACGCAGCCAATGCAGGGAGGCTTTACGGTCCACGAAAGGTTAGTGAAGTACCTTGTAAAACCTCCCGTGCAGCTCCTTCTCTTTCCATACAGACTCCCGATCAGAGGTGCTAAGTACCTCCGGGGTTCGCCAATCCTGTGAGGCCAACGATAAGGGAGTCAGTCCTTTATCACTAGCGACCACCTCTCCCCGAATACTATCATCCGTCATCGTCAAAAAATAGTTTCTGAGGTTGCATACCTCACGGTTGTGCATGGTTTTGGCACTCAAGAGGCCTCGACCACCACACTTCCGCGGGATATACAATCTCATAACCGACGACCACGGATGATGCATTCGATGAGAGGTCATCATCGTGCGGACTCGTCTGTCCAGAGCGTCGAGTTCGGTCTGAGTCCATCTGAGCACGCCAAATGTGTACATCAGTACAGGCATGACCCAGGAGTTAATGGCTCGGATCTTATTAACGCCTGACAAGTAGCTATTAAGCACACTTTTCAGGCGTTCATAAAACTCCTCGCAAACACCCTGTTTCACGTCTGCCACCTTTTATTATTTTATTATTATTATTATTATATCAATGTCACAAAAATATTAACCATTTATCTATAAGATTAGAACACAGATTTTGACAAACAATATTATAGTAACTGGTAGAATTTATAACATACATATATATACATATTCTCACGCCATTAGTTCCTATTGGGGTAGGCAGAGACTATCGATCGCCACTTTGTACGATCCTGGCAAACCTCTCTAGCTTCATTCACATCCATCAATCTTGTCCGAAGTACGAAGAATAAAAGAGCATGTATGAAAAGATTGATGGATATAATTTATAAGTACCCCAAATTATGTAATATAAGGAATTCGTCATGAACGTTTGAGTTTAAGTTAAGTAAATCCATGAGACCTGAACGTGACAGATCCCTCACCTTGAACCTCCTCCTTAATTCTCTTCCTTAATGTCCCCACCGACCCTAACCTATATGGGGCGATTTGGCCTTAGTCCACCACGCTGGCCAATTGCGGGTTGGTAGATTAACGACTGCTACCGTAAAAGTAGCTGGGACCGACGGCTTAACGTGCCCTCCGAAAAACGGAATCACCTTAATTTTCGGTCAGGATCGTAATCAGGTGATTCAAGCCTGCATTATCCCTTCAAGCTGGGTAAAATCTTACTCCTTGAACCACCTCCATTAAAATATGGCGAAAAAACTACTCTAATGACTACTGATTTTTAACTAATAACAAAAATACTCCTTTTCAATTCATTAGAAATTAGTTGAAACGTAAAACTTTTACGACCTGAAATTAGTTTTTCATACTCTGAAAATGCTGTTACGTTCGAGGAACAGTTATTTTATATGTAAATTTTCTACTGTTCATGACCAAATTTTATTTGTATAAGACGTATGATTATCCGGTGATTGCTTCCTTTCAATTACAAGTTATGGGTTCATGCAATTTGAAAATCATTCAGCGTGTTACGGTTTAATAAAGAATTGGAAAACTTTCTTCATTTTTGTGCAGTTTTTTGCATTACAAATATGCAAAGCTTTAAATAGATAAATATTTAGACGGTCATGCCGTATATCCTAAAAGTGATGGCAGAGAAATAATAATTCTTAACATCACTTGAAATTAATATCACCTAGTGTTCAGAGTACGCTCGATTTTCTTGAAAGTAAATATGGGTTTCCTCATTATGTTTCCCCCTACCGAAAATAACAATGATAAATTTTGCAATAATTTAACCTTCTTGTTTTAAGCCATATTAATTATTAACTGTTTGTCAACATATTACTGTAATAAAACACATTGGTGTTGGCCTGACTCGGGATTTAAATCCATGTAACTCTGCATAATAGGCTGCGGTTCTTCTCACTGAGATATCACAGTTATGAAGATTTAACTTAAAACTGTGGAAGTGTTAATTTGGTTCAACGAAGCTGAGTTTTACTCAATTGTTATTTTCTATTAGTGACATTTTCATGGAAAGTTAACGGTTAATATGGCTTAAAACAAGAAGGGATTTTAAATTTTTATGTATATTAAAAAAGTTTAGAAATCATAGATTAATTTTTAGTTTGAGGCTCGTTGTAACAATTTTACAATCAAATATTTATTTTTTCCATAATACTCCTTTAAAAGGTCTAAAAAGGGGAGCCAGAGATATTGAAATCAACGAATTGCAAATTAGGTAGGGAAAATATGATATAAGTTTTTTGTAATAAATCGCCTTAAATTTCCCAAACGCTTTATAACTTCATACAATACCCACGGGAGTCAACCTATTTTAAGTTGGTAATATACAGCAAATATTTACAAATCATCAATATTTATTTCAAAAGCTTATCACCAAACAGGAAATTAATAATAAAACAACGCCTAATACGTAAACAAACCAAACAAATAAAACCACAAAGGACTGTAAAGGTATTTGTTATTGCGGTATTGTAGACTTAATGAATATTTTTTTAATAAGCGCTCAATAAAAATATTGTTTTAATGTCGTCCCATTTTCCTGCTGTTTCATTTGACCTAGTTATGTTAACGACACCAAAGGCGCGCCTTGCATGTACTTTAGCTGTGGAACAGAAAACACGAGGAGATTGATTGTAATTGTCGTTTAGATCATTTAGCTTCGTCCTCCGTGGATTGAACTTTAAGATTAAAAAAATTAATTAGAAGATCGCTATTTTAAGCATACGTGTGGAAACTCACTAAGTTGTAATCAGTCATGTGAAGGTGTATTCACACAAAAGTGTGAACAACATGCCCTTTGTGAAGCACAATAAGGGCACTCTAACTGCAGGTGACATTGTTACCACGTGACGCTAAGAAGTATTGCCGCTCCTTCGGCGGTAATCAGCGTAAAGGTTTGACATAACATAACATAAACATAAACGTTCACGCCAAACATCCCCGAAGGGGTTGGCAGAGGTACTAATACTTGTGAACATCACGTGACTTTGTCACCTGGTGTTCAGAGTACCCACGTTTTGCATGGACAGTGTACTCACGTGATAGGGGGCAGGCCTATCGCCGTTTTGTACGAATACACTGTCACATGACTAAGTACAACTCAGTCATGTGGGTTTCCTCACGATGTTTTCCCTCACCGTTAACAACCATGATAAATTAACCACACATATGTCTTTAGAAAAGACAAATTGGTGTAGGCCCGACCCAGAATTTAAACACTAGTCGTTTGCACGATACCCGAGTGTTCTACCCACTGGGCTATCACGTTGCGAAAAGATTTGAGTCTTGAGTAATTGTAATTGTTTATTGCAATTAGACAGAAACATTGTCGAGAAACTTAGCTACGTAGTGTTAGTTTAAAATACCTCTAACACATTTATTTCCGTAGGTGTTGGTTGAGACTTCTTAAGTAATTGTTTGGCGTGGCAGTTGGAGATCCATGAACTAAAACCTCTATTTTATTTACAAGTATTCCCGACCAACTTTCAAAAATTGCTGAATTGTATTATTTCTAATTTCAAACTTTTAGCTTCTAGTTAGTATATACTCACGGCTATAGTTAGAGCTTTGAAATTATAAATAATTTACATATGTGTTTGCGTATGTAAATCATATATTACCTTCCACTATCTGACTCCTTTAGTTGTTAGTTCCATGGATCTAACTCTACGTGACTCTAGCAAGACTTAAATGATGTAAACTGATTTTTTTATTCGTTCTAGGTTTGAAATTAGACACAATATTTTTTATATCCGAAACGTGTTTGTATTCCCAGCTAAATGAATGCAAAGTTACAATTTTATAACGATGACCAATTGAAGCTACTCGTACAAAATTACATTACATTTTAAAGTATCTGCGAGTGCCATTGTTCTATTTTATATAGGTGATGAGTAAACATAACTCGCACAAATGATAATGAAGACTTCTGGTATGACAACCGACTATACTTTCTATTTAAGACTTTTATTGTTTCTAACGCAAGCAGCAATGGATTCTTAAAATATTATTTTGTGTAATTTTTTTTATTACTTATCGGTTTGGAGTCAGCAACATATGCATTTCTTTCATTTTCTTTCTAGTTCTGGACGTAGGCTATACTACGTTTGATGCCCTCCAAAACACGAAATTATTATATATTTTTTGGAAAAATAGTCATGTAAATCGGTAAAATCCAGTCAAGCTGGGTAAATATTATACATTAAATTTGAGATATTTCCCCCGGGAATATAACCCGGGACTCTGGATTTGAAGCCTAGCTCTGCCGCCAGACTTCTCGACTAGAAAGATGACTCAACACGGTAAAATACAATATCACCAAAACCACCTTTACTATATTTTTACATATCAATGTCGTGAAAATCATAAATGCAAGTAATATCACTCGAAACTGCCACGATCATGTAAGTACAGACACGTAGTAGATTGATTAATACGTTGTCTAGTGCTGTAATGAAGTGAGGCTGCTATTGACACGACCCGCTTGATTAGCTTAAACTTCTCAATCATGTCGCTACACGATATTACTTCACACTATGGGCTAATATAATTTGATGTGAAATGCGATATTGTTTGATATTATTACTGGTGAATATACATACATACATACATATGCTCACGGCTATAAATCCCAGGAAGGGGTAGCCAGAGCTAAAGAATTAGAAATTCCTCAGCCACTTTTGGAAATTTGAGTGGGGAAAAGATAGTAAAAATAAATGTTGGTGATGGGTCTCCAACAGCATCTCCAAAAGTCCCTTAATGGCCCCAAACCGTTAGTCGCCTCTTACGTACACCCACCGGAAAAAATGGGTTAGTGCTATTCTAAACCGACACTACACGGCAAGGTACTACACTACTGGTGAATATATTTGTGGTAATATAATATCAAAAGTGTCGTGAGAAGATGATATACTTAGTATGAAGATATAATTTTTAATGAGATGGTTTGAGCACATAGATGGTGAGTAGAATAGGGTGGCTTACAGCAGTAATTTAAAAGAGATTCATAGAGCTCATTGAGTGGTAATGTTAAAAGGGGAAAACAAGTGAACACCATCAAAACATACGGGAACGTTTAAAAAAATAGGAGGGCATATAAAAACTCTGGCATATGATAAGGATCGTACTAAGTGGCAATCGATAGCCTCTGGGAAATATGGGTGTGATTTTAGTTTCGAGAATTAACACTCAAATAGCTTGTATTAGTGGTCAACAGTATTGTAGATAAACTACTTAAACAGTGCCGGAAAGTCATGTTATTGAGTTTTCTAAATAGATAATAGATAATGAATTTGCTGTGTAGCTTAGAATAGCACTACCCCATTTCTTCCGGTGGGCGTACGTAAAAGGCGACTAACGGTATTGGGGCTTCTAAGGGATTTTTGGGCGATGCGGTTGAAGACCCATCACCAGGAACCTTTATTTCACCATCAATTCCCCACGCACCTTCGAAAAGTGTCTGAGAAATTTCTAATTCCTTAGCTCTGGCTACCCCTTTCTTGGGATTTATAGCCGTGAGTATATATATGTATGTATATATAATGAGAAACAAAGCATTGTTCTCTACGATTATTAAAATAATGTATCTCAAGATTATAAAATTTAAAAAAATATGTTACATCAATATGTTTTACAAAAGGACGGGGCTTATTTCCTTTTAGGTAATAAGCTTAAACCTACGCTTCATTTGGCCGTTTAATCCAAAGTAATTTCCTACGAATTCCTTTTATCATGGCTGTCACATTTTAATTATATGATCGCAACAAACAAAAAAGGCTTGATTACGTTTTAATCCTATTATAAAGCGGCCTGCAACCTTTCCCACCGAGCACGACAATCTGTCTATGTTTAGACGACATTGAGTACTTGATTCGTGGATCATAAGGTTTTAGTTTATCTGTCTCTTTTTAACAAGAAGGGTTTTAATTTTATCATCTTACCTTTGGCTATCTTTGTATGAAAAATATAGCAGTGATATTGTAATGTTTAATATTACTTGCAGAGTCTTAAAAGAGTGTTGTTTTAAATAGATGTCGTACGAGGTAACTAGTTTTTATACATACATACATACATATACTCACGGCTATATTTCCCTTGAAGGGGTAACCAGAGCTAAGGAATTATAAATTCCTCAGCCACTTTTGGGAGTTGAGTGGGGAAAAGATGGTAAAAATAAATGTTTTTGGTGATGGGTCCGCATCGCCCAAAAATCCAATAAAAAGCCCCAATACCCTTAGTCGCCTCTTACGGCACCCGTGGGTAGAAAGGGGTGGCGACATTTTAAGCCGGCACTACACGGCAAAGTTAATTTGTGTTTAGATATTATTTAATTAAGTGATTATGTTATATTTTTGGGCTTTATAACTGTGAGTATGTGTATGTGTTTAGATTTTAATTAAATAAGTGAAAAATACATGTGAAGCCAATGATGTAGGTCATGTCATTGGGTTATGTCAGTAGAGTAAGAGTGATGAATTTGCTTAAAAAGTCTAGGATAAAAAAGACTGGAAAGGTTTGATAGAATCGAACAAAATGGCAATTGGTGGTGTCTGCGGTTTCCATTAGGAACTAATTGTTTGAGTGCATCATTGTTTTATTAGTTCCTTAAACAGCATCCCTATTCTGATATTCTTAGATCAAATCCTCAAGACAGAGTTCCCGAATCAAGCAGCAAGCAATGACTCAATCCGAATATTGTGACAATAGACCGAGCGCCGCCGGACAAAGAGCGATGCGACAAATAATTAATGGAGAAGACCACAATAGTCTTCTGAAGAACCGACGACGCTGCACATGAAATGGGACAGAAACGCGAGATTGCCACACTTTTATTAATACCCGATCATTTGTTACGAGTGCATGGGAAGTTCACAAAGATATTCCTTGAGTTCTTATTTTAATTCATTTGTCATAGTCATCGATTGATTTCGCTGTATGTGGTTACATTATCGTTTAAAAATAAAACGTTTGTTTGTATTAAACGAATAAAATAAAATTAATTCTAGTGCCGTGTAGTGCTAGCTTAGAATGTCACTTCCCCATGTTCTACCCATTGGTGTCGTAAGAAATGACTTAGGGTATGGGGTTTTTTTAAGTGGTTTTTGGGCGATGTGTTGGAGACCCATCACCAACGATATTTTATTTCTACCATTTTGTGCCCAATCGATTTCCAAATGTGGCTGAGTAGTTTCTAGCTCCGAAATTCTGGCTATCCCTTTTAGGGATTTATGGCCGTGAGTATATGTATGTATGTATTTACGCAACGAAAAAGCAGTTGAAAAACAGACATACATTCATAAAAAAAGGAAGTGTTTGAATTAAAGGATACCTAGGTATTATACGTATTTCATAAAATACTTGTAATAATTGTATGCAATAAAGTGTGTTAATAAATAATTAATAAGGGATATGTATCAAAAGCTCGATGAATATATATGAAGCTTGAAAGGTTTTTAACATACATACATATACTCACGGCTATAATTCCCTAGAAGGGGTAGCCAGAATTATAAATTCCTCAGCCGCTTTTGGAAGTTGAGTGGGGAAAAGGTGGTAAAATAAAGGTTTTTGGTGATGGGTCTGCAACCGCATCGCCCAAAAATCCAATAAAAAGCCCCAATACCCTAAGCCGCCTCTTACGACACCCGTGGGTAGAAAGGGGTAGCGACATTCTAAGCCGGCACTACACGGCAAAGGTTTTTAAGTATCGTATAAAGTAGCAATTGATAGTATCTGCCTGTGTACGTACGTATGTACGCTCATATAAGGTGTCAGCATTTAAGGCTTTGAAATTTAAAGCAGTAGTTTTAAATCAAACAGCTCTCCTATTTATTGTTTCACAAATGACATACTCTACAATGGATATAAAAGCCTTTACAATTCTTCGAGGCTAGTTAAGATTTGTGTGGGTTGATATTAAGTATCTCTATTATGAACGTCTTAAAGAACGTCTGAGATATTACCCTCGGAACTATTTAGCTTGAATCTCATTACTCTTTTGAATTATTCTACTATGAGTTATAACGGATATTTACTCTTCTTGTGTTGTGACTTCTCATTGTCAGTATACAAATAACGTTACTATGACTATTGATAGCCCAGTGGAAAAGACCTTACCAAAAAAATCATGACCGTATGTTAAAATCCTAAAACGGGGTAATAACTTTTCCTTCAATTTGCATGCCTTGTAGTGCCGGCTTAAAAAGTCACTACCTCTTTCTACCCACGGGTGTTGTTAGAGGCGACTAAGGGTATGGAGCTCTCTGAAGTGGTGTTTGGGCGATGCCGTTGGAGACCCATCACATCCTACCTATCTACTATCAACTTCCAAATGTAGTTGGAAGTTTCTGGTTCTGAATCTCTGGTTACCCTTTTTTGGGATTTATGGCCGTGAGTATGCATGTATGTCAATTTGCCTGTGCTGGCAATGACTTTACCAAATAATATAGGCATGAACATATATCTGTCTATAATAAAAGAACATACTTTTATCATCAAAATTGTAAAATATAATAATACCAAAATTACCACATTTATTCTGTAATGTATCTAAATATTATTTTATAGATACGAAAAGATCATTTGTTGATAACCCGCACTTCTTTTTATCTTCATTTCTTTTAAATATCAGAAATAACCTCATACATAAAGTAACCTCACACATATTTCTCTTAACATTTAAACCGACAAAAGCAAATACGAGAACGTTTTCAAATTAAAATTTTCACGCTACAATAAACAGTTCCGTATAATTCTGGTGGAGGCGCGGCACTTATTAGGCGAAGGTGTTTAATTGGCTGACAAACTGTTCTCAAAGTAATTACGAATCACGTCTACTTCGTACAACGCGTCAATCCTGGTATTAAGGATGGGACTCTGTCGATAAATTTGCTTATTTGATTAGTTCATTAGCTTCCGTAGAGGTCATATTGTTTGATAGTCATTGTGGCACGGTTTGAGTTATAACGTAGTGCAAATGATTGTGTAACAAAATTATGATACATACACACATATACTCACGGCTATAAATCCCAAAAACGGGTAGCCAGAGCTGAGAAATAATAAATTCCTCAGCCACTTTTGGAAGTTGAGTGGGGAAAAGATGGTAGTACAAAGGTTGTTGGTGATGGGTCTCCAACCGCATCGCCCAAAAATTCCTTAAAAAGCCCCAAGTCCGTTAGTCGCCGTTAGCTGTGTAGTGTCGGCTTAGAATAGCACTACCCCATTTCTTCCGGCGGGTGAACGTAAGAAAATTATGATAGAAGTACTGATTTACGTATAGTAAGGATTATGATGCTGTGTGGCTATGAACGGGTGTTTCACTATTTGATGTGTTTACCACACATACATACATATACTAGCCAGAAGCTTCATAATCAGAAAATTCTTTAGCCACTTTAAGAAGTTTAGTGGGGAAATTATTATAATCTTTTTATTAATTTATTTATCAACAAAAGAAATGCATGACAAAAAGCCTATCTAAAAAATCTCGTTTCACAGTGTTGTATCCAATGTTTTTTCTGTCTGTCTGCTTCTTTATGTCTAATCAGTAGGCTGAAAAGAGGATTTTAACATATTTTAACATCTTTCTTTTTCTTCATAACCAAAAGATTTGAATTGTGTTTACTATCTTTAAAATTTTTCGAGTATGTCTATCTTCACAAAATGTTTAATTCATTCTTTTACTAAATAGTTTTTTTGTTTAAAATATTACCCTAAATTTTTAACTAACTTATCGATAATTTATCGATAAACTATTCACCAATTATTAAACACGTCAGTTCAGGCGTCCCAACTTTGCACCGACGTAAACGTTTACCCTGCGGTCTTTATAGTACGCCTTGCAAGTCGCGCGGTTCGCTACTTTATGCGGTTTCATCACCCACGCTATTTCACTATTTTGATCAATCTATCTAATTTGGTCTTTAAGCTTGAGTTTATAGTCAATTTCGCTTAGAAGTAATTTGAAATTACGTTTCTTATTCCTTAAAAGGTTACCGATAAATATGAGGAACGACTGATGGGCAATTTAATAGCTAAACACCTGGCTTGTTGCTATTGCTACATCACTATAAAAGCAAAATTTTAGGAATTTGAGGGCAGTACGTATGGGTCAGATTATAAGGAACATACATACATATATATACGGCTATAAATCCCTAGAAAGGGTAGCCAGAGCTAAGGAACTAGAAATTCCTCAGCCACATTTGGAAAGTTGAGAGAGGAAAAGATGGCAAAATGAAGGGTTTTGGTGATGGGTCTCCGGATCGCCCAAAAATTCCTTAAAAGCCCCAATACCGTTAGTCGCCTCTTACGTACACCTACCGGCAGAATGGGGTAGTGTTATTCTAACCCGACACTACACACTCATTATAAGGAACTGGTATTGTATAACTAGGACTGAGTTAAGCAGTGAACATAGGATCTGGGGGTAAAAGTATACATATACTCACGGTTATAAAACCTAAAAAGGGGTAACCGCTAAAAACTCCTCAGCCACATTTGGAAGTTGATAGGGGACAAGATGGTAGGAAAAAGTATCGTAGGTGATAGGTCTCCAACCACATTGCCCAAAAGCCACTTAAAAAAGCCTCATACCCTTAGTCGCCTCTTAAGACATTCTAAGCATACACGGTTGTAAACTTTATATGCAATAAAATAAAAACTATTAATAGTTGCTTAACGTTAATTGTATAAATATTGATTTATATAAAAGGAACACATACGTACCAATAACACAGTAGAACATTAAAACTTATTGGTGCGTGAGATTCAAATTGCGGTGGCCGCAGCTCGGGTCACGTGACGACATTAATGGCTCGAATTAACAGTTTAATTAAACTTGCACGATAACCTATTACGTACTGGTTAAGGCTAGTTTACTGACAAGGTACAGGTGGAGATTTGTAGATGGTAAGGTATCTACTAGCCTACGATACTCACGGCTATGAATCCCAAACGGAGTTTTAGTTCAAAGGAGGAATGTTATTTTTTTTTAAGTTCAGTGACGAAATATGGTATATGAAACAATGTTTTGTGATGAATTTTCAGCCACATTGTCTTACAATCGAAACTAAACTTCGCAAGATTTTGCAGGATCGTAAAAAGGTGCGATTGATTATTTCTGTCTACCCGTAATAAGTAATAGCGTAAATATATACTCGCTTGTATAGTGCATGTTGTTTCTCTCATCGGGTTTAGGAAAAAAAACTGTAGTTTATCAAACATTGTAAACACTGTAATTAAATTTGTGTTTATAAATTGTTTTTAAGTCACCATACCAAAAACATTTTTTCTAATTTGCTTCTTAATACTTAAGAAAGATAAATTTTGTGATATATGTATTTGTGTTTTTGCGGTGTAATGCCGGTTAATAATGCTTAAAATGTCACAACCCCTTTCTACCAATTTGTAAGAGGCGACCAACGGTATGGGGTGTGGAAACCCATCATCAGCGATATTTTACTTCTACCATCTTGTCCCCTATCAACTTCCGAATCTGACTGAAGAGCTCTGAGGCTCTGGCTATCCCTTTTTATTAATTATGGCCGTGAGCATATGTATGTATGTATTCGCAACAAAATCTTTGTACAAGCAACACAACACAACTATAAATGTGATATTTTAAAAGCAAAAGTTATATCTCCTAAAAGGTTTATTACACATATTAATTATACTGCAAGGAGGGCCATTTCGTTACATTTACTTTTATAGAGCAGTAAAAGCTAGGCCTTAATTACGTGGACATATTATGGAATGAACAACAGTATATGTTAATAACTATATGCTAGAACTGACTTGGCCGTAATATTGGATATTTAATATTTGTTATACAAATAAAATATTATGTAGACTCAAGCCGATAGAAAAAGAGTGGTAAGAGCTTCATAATACAAATTTTAAGCCTTTTTTGGTACCAAAAGGAACAAATATATACAATAAAGGAGCGAGACCAATGAAGAAACACTAATATAAACTATTAATAAAAAAAAAATAAACTTTTAGACTCTGGTTACATTTAATTAGGAGAATTACCGTAAATAGCGAATGGAACTATTATGAAAAAATATGAGAATTCTGCTCTTCTTAAATCAAATGTCTGACATGTTATATTATTTGACATTGCCCTCAGAAGTTTATTAAGTTACTGCGACTCCAAGGAGGGTAAGCAGAGAGTTTATTAGTTTACAAGTGTATCAAACACTCCCTTTATTTGACATTGTCTCAATAACAGAGCCTGATATTACTTTCCAACTCTTTCGGAAGTTTGCTTCCTTTGTTGACGTATGTCTGGAGCGATTATTGCAATATTTTCGATGTCTCTGTTTGGGGAACAGCCTTAGGCAGTGATATCGGTACTTGGATAGGAACAAAAACTATTGTTGTTGATATTTTAGGCAAATAAAATAACAGATTATAGAAAACAATCGCTGGGTCTGTACAAACATGAGTCATGATAAATGAAATATAAAGGTAAACTTACGAAAAACTGAATTATGAAATATACAACGTTACTCAGTAAGCATTTATAGACCAATATCCAAACCTATAATGAAGAGAAACCAAAAATAACAAGGGGTAGCCTAACTCGTATATTAAACTAAACTGGTGGGTGTCATGATAGTCCAGTGGGTAGAACACCCGCCCGAAAACAGAAGGGCATGAGTTTCAATCCTGGGTCGGGCCTACACCAATTTGTCTTTTCTAAAGTCAGTTAATTTATCATGGTTGTTAACGGTGAGGAAAAATATCGTGAGGAAACCCACATGGCTGAGTTGTACTTAGTCATGTGAAAGTGTATTCGTACAAAACGGCGATAGGCCTGGGGCCAGGTGAGTACACTGTCAAAGCAAAACGTGGGTACCTTCTCTGGACACTAGATGGCGTTGCCATGTGAGTTCAGAAGTATTGGTACCTCTGCCCCCCCTTCATTCTTCCCCCTTCGGGGATAATCGGCGTGAACGTTTTATTTATGTTATGTTATGTAGTGGGTGTTCGTAAGAGGCGACTAAGGGTTTTGGAGCTTTTAAAGAAACTGTTGGGCGATGTAGTTGTAGACCCATCACCTTTATATTACTATCTTTTACCTCAGCTTCCGAAGAATTTCTTATTTTGAAGCTCTGCTACCCCTTCTAGGGAATAAAAGCAGTGATATGTATGTAATCTAAACTAGAACTTGATGAACTTGAAGGTAGCAGAGGAATTAATATTTCCGAAAATCACTTGAAATATCTGTCATCAGGAGTTCAGATAGACCACATTCTGCTTAGATAGTGGATTGGAGGAGCAGCTAGCAGAAAATAGGTTATTATTTATTTGTTTAATTAAAATTAATTATAATTAATACATGATTTTGTTCACGGCATAAAAAGTTCTTATTGGCTACGAAAGTAAGTTAGTATGCTCATTTTGGTTACAATAGAACAGTAGAAAGATTTTATAATTATTACGTATAACCTAAAAGTAAAACTTGCTGTTTAGTGTCTGCTTAGAATAGAACTTCTCCATTTCTTCCGGTGAGTGTACGTAAGAGTACTAAGAGTAAGTGCGACTAACGGTAATGGGGCTATTAAGGGATTTTTCGGGCGATGCGGTTGGAGATCCATCACCAACAACCTTTTTTTTACCATCTTTTCCCAATTCAATTTCCAAATGTGGCTGAGGAATTTCTATATCCTTAGCTCTGGTTACCCCATCTAGGGATTTATAGCCATTGGTATATGTATGTATGTATTGTATGAATGTAACTTAAAAGCTTGATGGATGTCATCAGGATGCTGTGTAGTGTCAGCTTATAATAGCACTACTCCATTTCTTCCGGTGGGTAGCGTAAAGGCGACTAACGGTATTGGGGCTTTTAAGGGATTTTTGGGCGATGCGGTTGGAGACCCATCACCAACAACTTTTAAGTCACCATCTTGTCCCCCCACTCAACTTTCCAAAAGTGGCTGAGGAATTTCTAATTCTGTAGCTCTGGCTACCCCTTTTAGGGATGTATAGCTGTGAGTATATGTATGTATGTATGGATGTCATCGAAGCTAGAAAGGTTTGCCAGGACCGTACAAAGTGGCGATTGATAGTCTTGCTTACCCCAATGGGAAATCATGGCGTGACTATAATGTATGTATGTATACGTATAACTTTAACGTGAATTTATCGTTAAAAAAATTAAAACTAACCTAAAGTTAGCTAGCTAAACCAAAATGAAGCCTTTAAGCTTTATCCATGACAAAAAAATATGAGAATTATTTATATAATACTTTGTTTAAAACAATGTTCTCACTTTACTTCGCATTAGCGACCATAAATTTAGAGGTACGATAATCAAAAGCGTAAATCAAAATAATATTAAATTTAATCTATGTAATTTCCTACTTTCTTATCGCCCTTTAATCATATGCCACACACAGTTGGGCCAAGAGGTAACAAATCTAATACTTTCGTTTTTTGATAAAGTGGGTAACTGATTTCACAATAAAAATTTGAAACGTAAGAATTTTAAACATAGTATTTACAATTTTCACTAATGATCAGCCATTCTACGGTTCGCAAATATTTTTATGATTCGGCATAAGATACAGACTACGACTGAAGAATACCTTATCTTATGTTTAATAAACTATACACTATTGAATTTATATGCCGTGTAGTGCCGGCATTGTCACTAACCCTTTCTACCAACGGGTTTCGAGAGAGGCGACTAAGGGTTATGGGGCTTTTTTAAGTGGTTTGTGGGCGATGCGGTTGACGAGCCATCACCCAAGATACTTTATTTCTAACATCTTGTCCCCTATCGACTTCCAAATGTGGCCGAGGATTTTCTAGCTTCAAAACTCTGGCTACACCTTTTTGAGATTTATATCCGTTAGTATATACATGTTTGAAATTAAATTTATAAAATATTATAAAGTTACAAAATTAATTACAGGTTAATAAAACAGCGCTTCATAATTCAAGAAAGCAAAGTTAGTCATTAAAGCCGAGGTGTATCCTGTGCTGTGTGTGTTGCTGTGTAGTGTCGGCTTAGAATAGCACTACCCCATTTCTTCCGGGGTGGGTGTACGTAAGAGGCGACTAACGGTATTGGGGCTTTTAAGGGATTTTTGGGCGATGCGGTTGGAGACCCATCACCAACAACCTTTATTTCCCCATCTTGTCCCCCCACTCAAATTTCCAAACGTGGCTGAGGAATTTCTAATTCCTTAGCTCTGGCTACCACTTCCAGGGATTTATAGCCGTGAGTATATGTATGTCTGTATGTGTATCCTAAAGCATAGTGGTGTTATGGCACTGAGCGCTGTAATGACTATTTTATCACGCGTTCCAAACGACTGTTTTCAATCTACTTGCGACGAAAGTTAAATAATTAAAAATAAATTTTAACCTTACCCATACATTACACAGTACATTTATTTTGTTCTTTACTTAGAACTTTTCGGTGCTGCAACTTAACGAGAAGATTTAAATCTAAATATAACATTTCTTTTATAAATAGAATTAGAATAGCACTACCCCATTTCTTCCGGTGGGTGTACGTAAGAGGCGACTAACGGTATAGGGGCTTTTAAGGGATTGTTGGGCGATGCGGTTGGAGACCCATCACCAACAACCTTTACTTTGCCATCTTTTCCCCACTCAACTTTCCAAAAGTGGCTGAGGAATTTCTAATTCCTTAGCTCTGGCTACTCCTTCTAGGGATTTATAGCCGTGAGTATTTGTATGCATGTATATATGTTTTATAAATCCTGCCATCAAAACCTTGGCATACCAAAAATGCTGAGAAGACTGATTCTACGGTTGTTGTTCCACGGTACCTGAAGTGACACTGTGCCTTTTTAAAAATTCTAGGTGAATGTCTTTACTTTAAGTACCTTAACTACTTAAGCACGGTTTTTATGACGATTTCTCATAAATACACCAGTATTGCACCTGCTTATTAAAAGAAATTTCTATTAATCTCTTAGCAAACACCGACTTTTATTGCAGTTTTTCTTCCAATATTTCCCACCATAACGTTACATTGTAAAAGTTTATTGATAATATGTTATAGGGCGTATTAGAAATATGTCTTTTATGATGTGAAAGATGTTGGCGATATAATAAATATTTGCTAGTTTAATGGTTAACTTGTGAACAAAATAATTTAATGTGGTTTAATTTTTATTACATGTTACGTTGCTAACAATGTTTTATTAATGGTTTTGAGGGAACTTCGTAGAGAGCTTTTGATTAACTGATTGTGTATGTTTATTACAAAAGTTTGATGAATAGAAATTTCGCATTTTACGACCCACTCTTTTAGGATTGATACAATAAACAAACCTTATTGTAGGGTCAACTTCAGGGAGTGTGGAGGTTTTGAAATAAAAACCCAAAATAGCGGTACACTTCGTATAATTTCATCTTTCACAACCACTTGCCGATACAACGGACTACTGACAATTGCCCCCGCAAAAACAGAGATCGTATATTTATACCTTACCTAACCTTAAATCAACTGATAGTCTTATTAATAATACTTTACTCAAATTTACATAATCATTATTATAACTCATTTATAAATAAATAATAACATTTTAGAAATTAGTATTTACTAAAATTATGGATTTAATTACAATCATTATTTTAATCAGCGTGAGCTGTTTTGAAGTAAAGTCAAACTAGTATCTCATTATTCATACACGATACCACTAATACTTATTAAATAGGTAAATAATATGATTACACAATAAAACTATACAGTTTATCAATTATAAATAGTATAAATTATACAGTATAATAGCCAATCATAGCACACTCATTATTATAAGCTTACAGCTCGGCCTTCCTGTTATAAGCGAGTCCCTTCGCTTTTGGAAATATTTTTTTAAAGAATTAATAAAACATTATTATATTATATATTTTTTTATACATAGGTAAGTTCTTGAAATAACTTGTAAATCCTGGTAACAAGTGATTCAAAATTAACAGGTCCTAATCCTAATGTGTTAATCCGTACTAATGTTTCATAATTGCGATTGCATTAACTTTTTATACATATATATGCACACACATATCATACACATAGTTTTACAGACATTTACATATTATTTACACATTCAATATACATATATATTTTTATTTACATATTCTACACATTACACACTAACAATGTATTTTTTTATTTTTTATTTATACGAATTGTAACATTAAGCACATAAATATAGAATAGAATAGAACCCATAATGGTACTCATCACGTACCTCCTCCTCACAGTCCATATATGTCCCCACCAAGGGGCTCCAGCCCACCCTACATAGGGCGATCTGGCCACAGTCCACCACGCCGGCCAATTGCGGGCTGGCAGACCAGCGACCACCACCGCAACAGTAGCCGGGAGCGACGGCCCAACGCGCCCTCGGAAGCACGGAACCATCTTAATTCTCGGATAGTCACGTGATTCAAGCCTGCAATATCCCTCCAAACTCGGTCAAATCTTACAAATCAAATTTGTAAGGTGATCACCCCCCCGGGGATCGAACTCGAGACCTCCGCACCCGAAACCAAGCGCTCAACCGCGAGGCCACGGAGGCAGTCATCACAGTTAAAACATTTTACAAAGATTACACTGCTAAACAGAAGCACAATTGGTGGCTTAAAACTATCTCTTTCAGACAACTCTTCAAGGGAGAGATCAATACGTTAGTAAAAAGAATAGGCAGATTCCCAACTCACATACTCGTGAGGTTATAACTTAATTATTAATTATTTGTTTATATATTATATCGTACTTATGTGGTTTTTTTATATATATATTTTTATTTATTCACTATTTAAATCGCTTAGATCATTACTGCCTTCTAGGTATGACTGTCATTAGGGAGTGCTTTTAAGACGCGGTACGAGCCTTAATGTCACAATCAGAACTACTATGGTGGTTGCTATGGAAATATATTATACTGTATGGGACCCCATGTATCAAGTTTATATAAAAATGCTTCAACAAAATCGAAATAAGTGTATTAAACACCTCACTATAGATTTCCATATTTAGACAACCTTCCTAACTTCATCATCATCATCATCATCATCATCAGCCACTGGACGTTCTAACTTTAAAACCCTTAAGATGTACAAAGGACACTAGGGATCAACTAATTTTATTGAAAACCATCCATAAAAAGGACTTGTAATCAAGGTTAAACTTCAGCTGTTCGTCCTACAATACTAGAATCCGATTCACATTCCGCACCCCATTTTCCGAAGCTGACATTTTTTTTTTTTTGAGCATTTATTCATTTTAAATACTTTTGTAAACAGTTGGACTTTGTTGAATCAGCCGATCAACCTTTAGTGTTCGAGTCCTAAAACTTTCTCATGATATAATTATTTAGATTATGAATTTATTTATTTTAAAGTATGTATTTTAAGTACTTTTATCCATCAATATATGTATCTTATCTTGCAATACAACGCGGTAACGCTTCCAGCATCTTAGGTACCCTTTCCCGATAAGAGGAACTGGAAGATGTTTTTAGATTTTAAGTTAGGTTTTTTTTTTTTAATAATATAATTTTTTTCTTTTTTTTAAAATTTATATATGCCTGACCATGATAATTTAATGTACAGGGTTTATTAATTTTTCCTACCTTGACTTTTATTTAGTAAGCTTTATGATAATGGTAAGCTAGTTCTAAATAAGCTCTTATTGATTGTGTACCGAAAATAATAATTTCCTTGGAAAATAATAGTTGCACGGGGATTTGCTATAACTAACTCATATGGCCAATAGAAAGGAGTTTCCCGTTTCTGATTTGACTCAAGAGCATTCTGCTCCCGGAAAAACTGTTCGTCCACTCTTGGTCTTAGTACCTATGCTGACTTGTACCTAGTCAATAAACTTCGTACCAGATACCTTAAGTTGCTAGATTAATAAATCGCGCGCATAGCACACTATTACGCTGAGCGATTTCTGATTTATTCTCTGATTGATTATTGTTACTTTTGTGTTTAAATTACACCATCTGAATTTATTACTGAATAAACTTTTGTAACATAAATTACCCTTTTATTCCCTCAATATGGATAACTTTATATATTATCTTACATATATATCATACAATCTTACATATATATTTCTTTTTGTATTTGATGTTTATTACCAGTTTTTAAATATAAATATACCTACTTCAAAATTAGTACCATATATAACAAAGAATCTTATTTAGGTATACTTAATAATAATAATGTCATAATTAATCATACATGTACATGTTTTTAAAATCTTGTTATATTCGCTTGGTCTGGTGGGGATGACAATCTGATGCCTTCAAACGAATTCATCTCTATAAACTATCCATATCATAGCCGATGTACAATTATTTTGTTTTAAATACTTATTTTAATTTGCAATTTTCTATATCAACTTCAAAATTAGTATACTATACTATAACTATTGGTAGAAACTTTAGAGGTCATCCTTGCTCGAAATATTGTGTACAGTTTGTTTCTCTAATAAATATTAAGCTATGGTAAAATGTACATAATTTTGATTTATACCATTTTAATTTATTTTTACCTTCCCCTGCTCGTGGTTCTAATTATATTTTTAACAAATGGAAGCAGGGCGAAGATTTGAGGTAAAATCTACAGTTATTGTCTTGACAGTTATGATGAGCGGCACTCTTAAAGTACAGAAACAATGTTAAGATTATATATTAATTGTGCTTCACTTATGTATATAGATTGACAAGACAAAGATGACAGCGATATCCAAAAATAATACACGGTGTGCTTAAATAAGTGTGAGTGGGTGACCCTAGTGTGGCGGATTCTATACTAGCCCTATAAAAATTTACTTATTTGACATTTTAGCCCATTCGTACACTTTATCGTAATTAATTTATTGTGATGATAGAAGTTATTATTTGTTTTATAATATATTTGCATCGAAATCTTTTATTTCAGATCCAAAGCAAAGCATATAAGATGGTAATAATTACAGTCTTAATTTGGACATGAATGGCTAAAAATTTAATATTTCCCGAAGGATATGCAATGGATTTAGATTCTGTGCTAATGATTATGACTTAAATACCAGAATTAACGAAAATAAGACAATTATAATTCACACAGACAGTTCATCTTGATGCCTAAACCGTTGTAGGCAGCTATCGTGTCCGCGAGAGGATCACAGGTATACAGGAGGTATACCCTTGTTGACGTTTATGCCTATACACCAGCATATCTATTATGGTTAAGATATCTCAAAGCTACTAAAGATTTTGGCTAAAAATTACTTAAGATTTAAGAAAACTTCAGAAGAAAAGTATTGAATGTTTGATGCTGATTTGGTTTATATGACAAATAAAACATAGTCTCCACCGATGTACGTCTTTATCGTTCGTTTTACGTTCTGAACTTCTACGTTGTAGTTGTAATGCTCACGGAATTTATCAGAGCCCTACCTATAGCCCTGAGTAGAGGTATACCCTTTGGAACTATCATATCAAAGTTGAGCTCTCTGGCTTTAGTAGGTTTTATGATAGAGCGTGACTTACAACCTCTACACAGCAATTTAGTGCTACCCCATTTACTTTGATGTTAGTTAAGTATTTATCAAGTTCCAGGTCTAAAGCTGAACTTGAGCTATTTCATTATTTTTCATTTTTATCCTTCGGATTACCCTTCTTGGTATGTATATATTTTTTTTGTTCGCTGCAATGAACTGACAAATGAGAAGACTTTTCCAGCCAGACCAGGTGAACAAGGCGGTCATAATTATAATAATTTATCTTTGATATGGTTGATATTATTTAATTTAAGTAATGGAATTTAGCTTTATTATTGATATTTAAATACACTATCTTATTAATTTGCAATACTGAATATTAATGTAAAAAATATAAAATGTATACAAAACAGGAACAATACATTCACAAATTGTAACTATGATCAATTTTCGAAACAGAACATTCAATTCATTAAATCAGTAGTAGTCCCCATTTGATGTAAATATTAAATATTGGTTTTGATATCATTACATCAATAAGGCCTCCGCGTCAAAGTGAAAATTCCGGCATCTGCCCAACAGGTTCGCCCAGTCCGGAGACACAAATATAACAAACTTTTTGAAATTACCCGAAAATTCAAATCGTTTTCTATTATTATTATTTTAGATTGAGCTACAATTAAACACATTCGTAAAACCTTACATTGTTAAGAATTTGTAAATCTACCTAGCATTAATTGAGTTTATATAGTTAAATAATTACAAGTTGTATTTTGCCCTTTTCGGTAAATAAATTTGAATTTGAAGCATCTTGTCCATCGCAGAAGCAGAGTACATTTGCGATAAATTTTTCGCCTTGAGAATCATTCAAGATGGTCACCATATTGACCAACTTTAACCGTATTAAAGAAATTAAAAACTTGTTCGGGTTTAAGCAGCTGCCTGAGCACCTATCCTACACCGTGCAGCAGACAATCTACATCCTGGCGCCCATTAATTTTACATTAATTTAGTAGATTGTTTTGGCGTAATAATATTGATCAAGCGATTCTCCGTACTGAACTCTTTCAGCCAGCATCTCAGACAAAATAAACAATAGCTCATCCATTATCATTTACCCTACGTCGTTTCAAACTAAGCGACCCAACCAAAGAGCTGCGGTTACTGTCTATTTTGTTTTGGGAATAGTATCCACCCTCGCGTTTGCGTGCACAATGCTGTGAACATCGCTCCCTGCTATTTTCTCGTCCTCACGCCTCTACACTAGGCGAACGCTCTCGTGTACGCTGAACCGGCTTACGAAGAGACCTCTCCGCTGTTATTGGACTATTCGTTGTTCACCTGTTCACCTCGATTGACCTCGGTATCACGCTCCCGTAATACCCACGGTCGATTTACCTCGGTATCACGCTCCCGTAATACCCACGGTTGTCGATTGACCTCGGTACCACGCTCCCGTAATACCCACGGTCGTTCATCATAACGCTTCCTGTCATCTCCAACACCTCCGTGTTGACTGGATTTTTTTTTTTTTTGGCACCTCCATGCCAATTCTGCGCTCAATCTATCGTAACTGAGGCTACGACTCCTGCTCTCTTCTCGATCCATGGTGGAGAACTGAAACTGACAAATTTCAGCTTAGTAAACAATCAAGCCAACCCTCAGTACACATACTTTAGCTTCTTTGATCTCAATGGGCCTAACAATTAGTATAACGCAAATCCAATTTTCTTTTATTGAAATTAAAGGCGACCTTCGCAAATGTAACTTAAATATTTCACTGATAACAAATGTACGGCTGACTATTTTATTAGAAGGTAGTTGTTAAAAGTTTCAAAATGTTTAATTCTTACTTTGTATTGCAAACTAATATTTAAACAGTTACTTTATTAATCCTTGGTCATGTAATTCTCTTACGGATTCACGGTATTATCTTACACACGCTTTGTAGAAGAATGAATGAAGAAAATGTATAATACCTACTTGGTTTAATAAAGAATATTTTGATTTTGAAGTTTTTACCTCTTACGTGAATAATATGAAGACACTACAATAAGCGGGTGACTATCTCAAATTTAAAATAAATAATAAAGATATTATGCATCATGATGAGTATTAAAACAACTATGTGTTCCTTCGTATTATGTCCCAAAACTAGATTTATAAACATAAAAGGCCTCAATATTTTTCTTTTTTTTTTTTTTAAACTTACAGGTTTGCTAAAATTTTAGTAGCAGTAGTAGTAGTAATTTGTAGCAAACCTATGGTAAGTTTGCAGTTGAGTTGTACAAAATATAAAAAAAACAACCTGGATACTCACAACCAGGCATGGTGTAAGCAATGCGAGCAATGCATCACACGTAATATCGCTCGGACGCGTACTGATACATTACACATTACTCGACCGTTCCAAACATCACACTTAGCATGGCTTTACATTTCATTCCATTACACTACCATAGAGCACTGCAGTGTGATGCTGCGTGATTGATCGGTAACGAACGTATGGGTAAGCAAATGAAAGTGATACTTAAAACGATAGCAATAAAAATATCCTAAAGTCAATAGTTGTTTTAATTATAATAGCAAAAAGTTTTAAATTGTATTCAAAGAGTTCGGTTAACATCGATGAATCCCGTCAACATTCGTCTCAGGCATGTATTTTATTTAATTCAGTGTAACTAAAACTCTTACTACATTAAAATCAAATTGTAGTTTTCTAGGTTTACAACTAATGCATTAAGTTTTCATAATTTTGGATTAGCACCGGGACATTCAATTTATTTCTAAAATCAAGTTCAATATAATTTATTGATTGATTTTGATAATTGTTTGATATTTAAAATCGTGTTATCTTGACATACATTTCGAATCTTTGTAAACATCAAATGAATCCATGCACATTGCTAGTCCTAAGCCTGGACCACACTTGAGTTAAATAAACGCGAGTAAAAGTATGATGACAAAATAACTTTATTCAAAAACGTATAAATATTTAAAAAGTAATGGATACATTTCTACTCTAATCCCGTCTTACTCGCTCACGTAATTCTATAACTACCTATAACACTGCTATTCTACCTCATGTGATATATTTATAATCCCATTACACGAAATATTTAATTAATTACACAACACCACACGCCTGATAGTAGGAATTGTTAGATCGTAGCATCACATGTAATGCTTTAAACAGATGTTGTAATGCCATATGTCATAATTTCAAAGTGTACTGTTTTCGCACGTGTACTCACAATCATAAACGAAAAATGTTTTAGAAAATTCACTATACGGTATATCGATCCAACATTTCAATATTATTCGATAATCAGAGCTCTATACCAATCTTCAGATCGATAAGTTGACAAACAGTAGCTTTGAAAAAAAACAATCTGAGCTATCGGGAAAAAAAGGACTAGATATCAGGCTCAAGTATGTAACAGATTAACACTCTTATGTATCGCCCCTATGTTTTTGAGAATAAATGAAAATTCTTTTAAAATACTTTCTTGCCTTCAATTGAAATAGACTTTATTATTTACGACTGTTTATGGATGCTATTTTATAAAGAAGAAGGCAATTTTACCATACCAAGGATTCTAATTACGCAAACACAAAAAAAAAGAACAGGGTACTTACGTAGGCGCAGTACGAAAAACGTGATATTTTTCGCCTATCCTCACTTCTGAGTTGTAGGGTCAACTTCAGGGAGTGTGGAGGTTTTGAAATAAAAACCCAAAATAGCGGTACACTTCGTATAATTTCATCTTTCACAACCACTTGCCGATACAACGGACTACTGACAATTGCCCCCGCAAAAACAGAGATCGTATATTTATACCTTACCTAACCTTAAATCAACTGATAGTCTTATTAATAATACTTTACTCAAATTTACATAATCATTATTATAACTCATTTATAAATAAATAATAACATTTTAGAAATTAGTATTTACTAAAATTATGGATTTAATTACAATCATTATTTTAATCAGCGTGAGCTGTTTTGAAGTAAAGTCAAACTAGTATCTCATTATTCATACACGATACCACTAATACTTATTAAATAGGTAAATAATATGATTACACAATAAAACTATACAGTTTATCAATTATAAATAGTATAAATTATACAGTATAATAGCCAATCATAGCACACTCATTATTATAAGCTTACATTATTAATGAAAAAAATAATAGTTTTGGCTTATTTCATTACATAGTTTTGTGGTTTTTGAAGTAAGTATTGTTGTACAGATCTTAATTTCTATTAAATATTGTATTTATGCAACTTTTAATACATTGCGGATGAAAAGATTATTCTGGTAAACTGAAAAATTCTTGTATCAACGAAGTTAATTAGTTGCTATCTATATAAGATTTAATAAGTTGCATTGTATATTCGCGTCAGTTTATATTGTTTAAATTTGAATCCAAACCCTTTTAGTAAGCCAAACGAAAAAAGTCCTAAACTTTTAATCAGAAAATTGGACTATCTGACTGCATATTTCAGTGGAAGAGGTAAATAGTCTGTTTGATTCAGATATTGAGTTATAGTAAATCAATGGAGCGACAAACTGTGGCTCAAATATTGAGAAACTTGGTGTGTCTCAAGTGCTTGTGGCGTATCCTCTATTAATGACGGACTTAGAACTTCGAAACTCTCAATGAGCCAATAAATTGTCCTTCACTTGGTTGTTTCTTAGTCTCTTTGCATACTCTGAACAGATCAACTTTGGAGGCGACTAATAGGCCTAACAAATATATGAACTTTGCTTAACTTAGTAATCAACTTTAAATAGCGTTAATTAACTTTTCAAACCTGCCTCTAGAATGTACTATAGTGTACATAACGCAAAGTAACTACCCGCATCATGCAAATCTATATTGTCAAAGACATTTATGATATAAATATACTCGCGGCTACAAAATCCATACAAGGGGTAGCCAGAACTAATGAATAAGAAATTCCTCAGCATCTTTTGGAAGTTGAGTGGGGAAAAGACGGTAAAATAAAGATCTTTTCCCCAATCAACTTACCTCCGATTAGAAATAAAGGAATGAAGAATTTTGCATTAGTAGCCACTTGATTAAAGCTCAATTGGCAGAGCGACGGGGGCGTATACCCGCAGGTTGCGGGTTCGATCCCCGCTAGTGTCAAAATTTTGCTTTCCTTTATTTATTAGAAAAATTCAGTCACCTTACCTTGTGCCTGCCTCTGGATTTGATCACATGTCTATCAGCATCAGAGGCAGTGCTCTTTTCCATTGAGCTGTCAAGGTCGTTAGTATGTTACCACATCTTATTTACCACAAAAGAATAAACTATTAGTACCTCGGAAATAATTTGGGGCGTTATTTATTTTTTTATTAGAAATTCTTCTAAGCTTTTCTTTCTACTGATGTTTTTACATTCTCGAAAATTTCACAAGTCCCGCTAGGCATTAAAAATACATACAAATTTCAAAATAATTTCTAAGTCTTTTTATGTCCCCTTTATGTTTCAAGCATGGAAAATTGATGAACTATGAGTATAAGTTAAGTTCATAAATGATTTACTTATTAGACCCATCACTCAAAACAATCTCTTAACTAACAAACCGAACACTTTTTTTATCCGTTCTATCAAACCGGTATAACAAACAGTATGACAGAACGGACTAGCCGGCAGCATTTTGCCCCTGCACGCAATTCCACAAATCGGAAATTAAGGATGCAATAGTAATTAACTCGATTTCGGCTGCAACTGTCGAATTGGGTTCCCGTTGTCATAGCAAAAGAAGACATCACTTTTTCATTCAGTTTCTTACTTCAAGCAAACAAAGGCGGCGCGGCTTTCCTGTAGGCTCGGTTCAATGAGCTAATTATTTACGATCCGACACGCTACCAAAACTTTATTCCTAAAAAGCGTTACGTGAAATCACATTTCCTCACTTTGGTTTTACAAACACTTTTAGTTAAGGGATCGCTAGGTACGCCACCGTCGTAGATTTAATACAAATAAGACCTTTAAAGAAAGTAAGTAGAATTGTGATCGGATGTGTATATTTTTTATTCAATTATGTCTTTAAATAATAGTAAGTTGAATCAATTCCAAATGCATTAGACATATCGACCGAGTATTTAAGTAGACAGTAGACACACAAGCATTAATATTGTTTTATTCATAATCAAAGTCTGTGGTCTGGCAGCTGTGTAGTATCGGCTTAGAATAGCACTACCCCTTCCCTTCCTATGAGTATACGTAGAGACGACTGAGGATATTGGGGCTCTTTAAGTAATTTTTGGGCGATACGTTTTGAGAACCTTTGTTTTCTAATTCTGACTATCCCTTCTAGGAATTAATAGCCGTGAAGATATGTCTGTGGTAAAATTCACGTTGACGAATGGGTTATTATTCTTTGCCATCAATGTTATTTGTCTATTGCAAAAAGTATTTGTATACTTATAGATATATGGTTGAATTTCTATTACTGGACTGGACACCGCTAGCATATACTGGAAACGCCTACTGTGGTGTGATATTTATAACTGGATCACATAAAGTAAAATAATCAAAAAAATCCAATTAAAAGTTCAATACGTCCGATATACTTGTCAGATTTGAACATGGGAATGGTTGAGGTGCATTGTACAGTCGGTCGACTGCGTACGTTCGCGTGACCAGCTCGCGTGTCCAAACTCAAATTAAATGCGAACCGATAACACTGCAAGGGACTCACGAACTGTCGCGGACGCGTCTCTTTTAATTACGCACCCTACACCTTGGACTTTGTCCGAGTAATCAACCCTCCAAATTTGTATTGAAACCTGTTATTAGTCTTGCATATTTCTTTTAAATATTATCATTGCATTGGTATAATTGGTGGCGGTGATTATGTAATAAACTTTACATTGTACAAATTGTCTAATGTCATACATTTATTTATTTACAATTCATTATTATAATTTGGACGGTGTTGTTAGAATAGAAAGGGCATTAATGACGTTTGAAGAGCAGATTTAAAACCTTGAATTGAAAATAATATTAAAGAATGAAAATGAAGAATTATGAATTTGAGGAAATCAATAGATTTTTCAGGATCATGCAGAATGTCGATCAATAGTTTCTGCTTACTCAATGTTATTTAAGGGCAAGAGTGTAAGTAACCAAGGTTTATAATAGGTGTTTGCTTACTCGGAAAAGAAATAAAGGTGGGAGGTACGTTAAGTGCCCTGTTTTTTCGTTTATCTGCTATTGTCAGCCTTTCAATTTATAGTAAGTACACTGCCAGTTTATAACACCTTTACCTTAAGGATATTTGGCTAGTGGCTAACATCGTGGTCATCTTGTATGTATATCCATGAACATTGTAGTTGTGAATCCAAAAGTGGCTAAAAATTCGTGATTCTGTAGCTTTGGTTTTGATTCATAGTACAAGTAATATATTTGTGATATAGATAATGTACGTGTGAAGATTTTTCAAATGGCTTCCTGTAATATTTTTTGTTACTTTTAATCGATTTAAAGATGTAAATGTTCCAAACAAAAGAAAAGCAAAATTAAAAGACATACGTATGAAGCATTAATAGACATAAGAAAATAAAAATTAATAGACAATTGTAATTAATAAAAATGTATAATTAAAATGTGAGGCCCTAACTCAAAAAACTCAGCAACAAACTCCAGACTTACTAGCTCATAAAGATAGGGAAGTATTTAGCGGTACATTGAAAATCTTAACCTAACTGGACAAAAACTGTTACGCGCATTAATTATACTGTGCAGGTAGAATTCTAATTTTGCCAACATTTATATTGTAAACCAAGTTATGCTACTACAGAAACACAGACATTACATTAATCAAGTGTGACTCGAGGGCCTTAATGCATTAAATTTCGGCTCCGAAATATAGGCTCATTAAAATATTGGTACAAAAAGAACAAAAGTGTCCAACAGCATCCGTTGCCGGAATAAAATAAATGGTATTGAATTGATAAACGAAGCGTCTTGAGATCGCGTGCGACTGATCCCACATCGACACCTTCAAGAAAACTGGGTGTCAGTTTTAATTGGGGCACAGCTTTGCTCTTGTTCCGATTCGGTATGTGATTACTTGTGCTTGCTTATTTGGGGTCACGATTGTTTCTCAGAGAGTTTTTCTGTTTGGTTGATTTAGATTTATTTTATTGATGCACCATTGACATAAATAACTGGTCCCAAAGCCTACCCTTCATGTGTGGTTAATGGGAGTTTAAATATGTATGATTTACATACTGCATGAAGTGATGGGATTTTGTGACTATTGGAATTACGAGCTGTGTAATTCTCAATTACTTCGCAGAGATATAGTATGAGTCGACTTATGGTTGAGGTTGCTCATAACCTTGATGATGAATCCTCAGATTATGAGGCTTGATTTAATGGCAATGAATTTTTATATTCATGTCAGATACAATTAGTACTTGTACAAAAACCTTCGCTAGCAAGCACAAGTACTGATTGTACAGGGATTATATTAAAAATACAATTGTAGATATTAATAATTAATATCGAGCAACCGTTACAGCTTAAAATTTACTCTGCACATGATTATGACGCACAAATAAAGTGAAAACGACACTAACATTATAAGAATTCATTTATCACCAGTGGTCGGAGTAGGTATATTTAATTAAGGTCACTGACATCAAACGTATATGTTAATATGGATACGCCTCCGAGTTTCCGGATTATTATGATAAAAAATAAAATAGAATCAGTTATGGAACAAAATCCAGGTTTAGATACAATTAGAGAATACAGCAAGAGTATTGAAAAAAGCGTAGCAAATAATCAGAAACTTTATTTCAAATTCGCTCCATTGACATCTACAGATGTTGAAAGATCATTTTCCACTTACAAATGAATCTTAGATGTTAAAAGAAATAGCTTAAAATTAGAAAATATTGAAAAAAATATATTTATTTATTTTAATTGTATAGAGACAGAAATTCAAAATGTAGAACTTGTAACCGATGAGGATTAATAATTATTATTTTTAATAAAACTGTAATAATGATTATTTGTATTAACAATAAACAATTTTGTTTGCTTACATATGGTTTTTTATTTTATTACTCTATTTACCAAATTTTTGGAAACTCCGGTACATTCCGGAAAAAATGCATGTCCATGTTATGATATCATGACGCAAGTTTCTAAAATCAATATACCTACTCCGACCACTGTTTATCACACACTAAACTGCTTTTACTTATAGAACCAACTAATCATAATTATAACACCCACATGCGGATTCAAGAGCACAATACTGTTTCTACGACCACCCAAACCCAAAATAATCCAGCCATACAAGGCAGTATGATCACAAAATTAATCCAATATATTCAAGATGGCGTTTCATCTAATTTCATGGATCTCGAATCTATTCCCCGGTCGATTACCGCGCGAATTGCTCCATTCAAGATCCGGATGCACTTCGTAGATGAGTCTTAGATGCTGCAAATTCAATTATAACATCAAATTGGCATAAAATCGAAACAAGCTATTGGTTTTTCTGTACACAATGCTTGAAAGATTAAAGACACTTTCTATGTTGAACCCGTTAACTGGTGGGTAGATAGTGTGTGTCTCTAAGTTATAAATAACTGAATAAGGATTACAGCAGTATGATTTTAATCTTCGAGAAGTTGAAATTTTTACTAGAAAATAGCATTAAAGTAGACTAAAACACAACATAACAAAAGAGCAAGGTCATAACTGCGTATAGTTTCCAATTTCATCAACGCAACAACAATTATCTTATTCACAATTTTTGGCTTGCCTAATACATTGTATATTTATAATATTACATTTATACCATACCATGGAAAGGATGGATCACAATAAATTGGATAAAAAGATATATAGAGCCAATGTGGAAGGGTATGTTAGTAGAAGACAACCACGGAGGACACATTTGGACCAAATCAAGAGTGTGCTCAAAAAAGCAGGCGTCAGAAATATGAAGAATAAAGAGCGTGTATGAAAAGATTGATAGATGTAAACAAAGCAAAAAAGATTTGCCAGGATCGTACAAAGAGGCGATCGATAGTCTTTACCTACTCCAATGGCTCGAGTGTATGTATGTATGTTCTTGATTGACTATACTTAACTTGAAATTAAAAAGCACAGAATTTTCACAATCAAATGTCCAGAAGTCAGTCTTAATATTATATAGAATTAAACTAGAATACGTCATAGCAATAAACCAACCGTATAGGTGTAAATACGTCTCAGTTCCTGACTTTTAATTAGTATGATCATTAAAAACTGTGCGCTGTAAAATACTATTAAAAACTGAGTCGGATGGATGAAAGCTAGAGCTTTACAGCAATTACTTCATCAGCATTCAATTACGCTATATCTTTATATTACACGTATGTTGAACCAAACAAAAAGCAATGAATATACATTATATGCAAATAAGAAGGGCACACACTTCTATCCGAATACGACAAAAATGAGAATCATAAATATTTTTGCCATTGTTAATTGTTCTTAACTGAGAGAAACACAATAAACCTTTATGACTTATAACTAGTACTATATCGTTATATCCAACATTATTCTGATTAAAATTAGCTGCTGACAGTCATTTACATACATTATTATACTCACGGCTACAAATCCCAGAAAGGCGTTGCCAAGGCCTCAGAATTAAAATATTTTCAGCTACCTTCGGAAGTTTTTTGGTGTAGGGATTATAAAATAAAGGTTGTTGGCGCTGAGTCTCCAACCCGATTATCTCTTGAAAAGCCTGAATACCCTAAATTTAAGACTAAGAATTAGACGCCTCTATGAAAAACGCCTCTATGTATTTATCTCTATCTCTAAAACGCGAGAAGAAAAGGGTAATTGCTTATCTAGGCCAACAGTACACAGTTTTAAATAAAATATATCAAATATGAAATATACCACTAGCAAATAACAGTCTATAATACAAACGTCAGTAGGAGCATTAGTAGTGTTGAAATAATGGCGGAAAACATCAATCATATCGCAGGAAACCACAACTGGAAGTGCTCTGCATTGCCCCGATTAGACACTAACGCCATCTATGAGCGAAATTATGCGAAGAATGTGTCATTAACGTACCTTACCTACAGCAGAGCTCGTCACTCAATGTGTCTTTCATTATTCGTCAGTCCTTTTTCGGTAAGGATAAAAATATAAAAGTTCATTAGCGGTACATCATCGAGTTGGGTGTCACTCGTTTATATCACAAGTTGAATTTATTTATGGTTTTGTTTTTGTTGATAAAAGTTGGTTTGTTTGTTGTACAATTTGCAACTTAATTATAATTTATCATAAAGTTTTCTGTTTTAGCTTATTGACCTTGAAATTTTAATTTTGCAGAACCTTTTTAAAAAGAGAGAACTCATAAATAGTATGTATTATATATTATTATGCATAATATTTCAGAAAGTAAAAATTTATCGTTTACTCCAGAAGTTTGTACTTTGATACCAATTCGCATTTCATAATATATTTTTGATATTTAGTTTCTTCCTGGACCTTAACATGCAATTATGTTAACGTAGCCCGCCATGTCTAGTGAAAAAGCCTTTAAAATTGTCCAAAAAACAGCATTATCCTACCCCATACTTTGTAGTGCTAACATTAATATACAAAGCAACCACATCAAAACATCCACATTCAACATAAAACAATTGCCAAGCCCATAAAGACAAAAATGGCAAATTGTGACATTAAGCCACTGACCTTTGGCACGGTCGAATATGACGTTCCAACGCCATGCCTCCGCGACAGAATGACATGATTAGGGCACGTGCTGTAGACGTGAGAGTGATCGTCGTGAGTGACATAGCCACGCCCTCGTATATCCTACCAATCTGACATCTAGCACGTACAAACGAGAGCTTGTGGTGACGAAATCTTTTACCGAGCACCCGTAAGAGTACGAATACAATTACCGGAACCATTTCTTCTTACTACCTGCATACATCGAGATGCCAAACATTTCTTATTCGTTTTCAAAATTGTAGAAGTATAATTAAAAAAATATTAGATACATATACTCATGGCTATAAATCCCAAAAAGCAGAACCAGAGCTTGAAAAATGTAGTGTAGCCGCCAATTACTCCAATAGTCTTGCTCTTAGTCATACGACACCTACGGGAAGAGGTTATGTAGAGCTATTCTTACCCAGCAAAGCATACATAGATATACTCATAGCTAAAGGTACTAAGAAGGGTAGTCAGAGGTTGAGAGTGAAAAATTCTTGGGACACTTTTAGAAGTCGAGTCGGGAAAACATTGTAAAACGAAGGTTTTGCTAATGGGCAACTGCATCACCCAAAATTTCTTGACAAATACCCTAAAGCGGCTCTTACGAGACTTTAGGGAAGAAACGGGTTCATTTTATTCTAAGACGATAGTAGAAAGACAATTAACATGTCATACAATTTATTCTGTATAATAAAAAAATACTTGTAATATAATTTATATGTTGCAGTGTTTTTGCAATATATTATTGAGCTATTTGGTTTGCGACGAACTTCCTAATAATTCATTTCATTAAATACTTATTGCGGTTAAGTATAAATCACTTTAAAGCTTTGCTTACTTTTCATGGATATTCATCTAAATTATTATCATTGTTTTATATTTTATAAGTTTTAAGATGATTTATTAGTAACTATATAATCATGTTCATTTAATGTCAGTTCCAAGTTAAAAGCAGTCTTTAACAATTTTACATTTATACTTGTCATTTATAACGAACGTTGAAGTGATTAATGAACAAGTACATTAGTTATTGTCCACAAATTATCTTTAACTTCGAAAGCTTTTTGTAACTCGTTTCACCGTTAACAGATACAACCTCTCAAAAATGCAAATTGATTATTCATGATAACCCCGAGGAGGGGAGTTCCTAAAAAATGATTCAATTAATCAAATAGTCACGGCGTGACTCCGGAGATCTTCTCAATGCGAATTGACGACATTATTAGTCTTCCCTTGTAACGAGTCATCGAAGGCGTATTTCAATTTTGTCTAATGCAAATTTAATACCCTCTTCCAGAGCTACTGAAGGGTTTCGAATCGCGGTTCTTTGTTTTCCTCCTCTCAATAATTCCCCTGCCTACAGGCAAAGTCGCAAGAAAAATAAACGCACTGAGCGCGATTGTTCGAGCTCTAGGATTATTGGATGTAAAAGCTTTAATTACTATTTCTTAGGACCACACTGTAGCAACTGTTAATCTTAATTAATTAAAGTTTACAAAGGGGACGTCAGAGGAAATTAAAGTTTGATCTGTCTTGTTTTAGAGTGCGTGCTAATCAGCTGTCGCCTGTTGAAATAGAACGTGTTTTTGTTGTCCTGTTTTAAAATTGTTTGCAGTCGTTCACATTGTTGCTTTGTTAGGATTAAAAGTGGTTGGGGCGATGAATCTCGCGTTTAATCAGTTATATCTCGGGGAAAGTAGAGAGATCTGAATTGTTGATGTTTCATAGCACCTAAAGCGGTGGCGGCGCGATAAGGGCGCATCCATTTTTAAAATTTCACCCAACCATTCCACCTGGCTTTGAGAGCGAATAATACGGAGCTTCGCGAGAACGCTTGATTTATATAAAAGCTACTGCGCTTTACGCTATTTGGGGGAAATTATTTTTTATTTCCATTTGTATCTTTCCGTTTGCTTATTTAGGTCAATGTTTATTTTATTTTTGAGACAACTGGCTGGTACTGATAAATTGGGTGTGTTTGCGTTCTTAACTACTTAATTTAAACAAAATCACAAAAGACTTACTGTGCTTGATCATATACGTAAATTTATAGAAAATAAATGAATAAAATACTAATAAATGTAAACACCATAAAAATCCATAGTTATATGGTAGCACGCAATCATAAAGCCCAAAAAGGGGTAGGCAGAGTTATAAAATTAGAAAATCATCATCCACTTTTGTAATTTGAGTGGGGAAAAGAGGGTGAAATAAAGTATGGTAGCTGATGGGTCTCCAGCCGTATCGTTCAATAATTACTTTAAGAACCCCAAAAGCCTAAGTATTGCCTCTTACGATACCTCCAGGTAAACCTACCCAACACTATATGGATTACGATCAAAAATAATAATCACAGACATGTAAACTAAAGCAAAATAAATGCTTATAAAGACAACAGAATTGCTTCAAACTGAGGATAATTTCTCTTTAAACGGATTTCTAACTACTAAGCAATCAAGAGTACCAAATAATACATTGTAAAGTAACTTATATTGTAACCAGTGGTCCGCCTAGACTTCACATGACGTTTATACATAGAACAATATTGCCTGTGTTACTTCTGAAACATCTACATGCCATGTAGTTTTAGTAGTAGCCCACAGGTGTTGTAAGAGGCGACTAAGTGTATGAAGCTTTTATAAGTGTTTTTTTTCGATGCGGTTGGAGATTCATTGCCAACGATACTTTATTTCTACCATCTTCTTCCCTTTCAACCTCCAAATGTCTATCCCTTTTTGGGATTTATGGTCGTGAGTATGTATGTATGCACTTCTGAAAGTTGTAGTTTTTCATTTGACGATATAATTGGCTGATAAAGAAATAAATGTTAATATCGGTAGAAGAGATAAATATCCTAATTATCGTTCGCGGCGTGAAGACCTTCTGCTCTCTTAGAATCATAACAAATAAATTTAATAATTTAATACTCTTATTGATGGTTTTATTAACAATACGGCTACTTCTTTTAACCCCTTTTCGTATTTCAAAATTAAATACTTCTTAAAAATTTTTGAAAGACGATACGGTAATAATTTTAATTTAGTAAAGAAAAATGTCGTCATTTACCCATACTAAAATCCCAGATCCCTTGGTTGCCTAGTGCAATACTCACGGGATAAAAGAGGCAAGTACTTTTCTGAGTCGACATACATCATAAGTTAGAGATGGTTACATACTGTATATCCGAAACTTTTAAGCCCGAATATTATTTTACCGATAACTAATCGACTTTTTTTTAATTGCCATAATATTGTTTCACCGAAATTTCAATTACCATATTCTTACATTCCAGATCATCGATTGACTTTTTTTTTCTTTACTATCATTATGATTAACCACTAGAACGGATTCCCACAGAATCAAAAACCAGATATACCTTAATTCCGCAATATTACTTTTCCGAATAATCACTATTCCAAAAAATCATTTTCCATACATTTTAAATACAGATGTATTGAATGATACCTACTGCTATGAATAATTTTGCAGGCATATTTTATGTAAGTAGTATACCCCGCCCCCCGTCCCCTATATGTAGCAAGCATGCAAGCAAGCTGCAAGCAAGCAAGTATGCATATAGGCATGCATCAGGCATTTAGGTGCTCGCTCCGCTGCGCTACGCTCGCTCGTTTTATACATAATCTAACCTAACCTAACTAAATGTGACCTAACTTTTCTTTGCCCCCCTGCACCCCTCCGACATGCAACCAAGCATGCAAACAAGCAAGCAAGTATACATACAAACAGGCATGCATCCGCGTTTTATTTATACAATTTTTCTAACATAAATAATATTTAGTTACAGAGATTTATGATTTGTTAGACTATGGTTAAAGTTACTTCGGTCTTTTAAACCTTTGGAATAATGAGATTATTCGCTGGGTGCAAAGTAGGGGGTGGGGGAACTCGAATCGATCACAGCGCGCAATGTGGCAAAAAAAGGAACATTCGGCGGCTAATCAAGTGTAATTGAAATGATGGAGAAAATATACATAGTACTAAAATTTACAAATAATGCCAAGTTAATATATTTTCGCGAGTCGGAAATGAAGGAAAAACATTCATCTGCAATAATTTAAATCTTTTTGGTCATGAAAACCTCATGTGGGGATTATTACTAATAAATAAAGAATAAATAAACGAAAGAAAAATTTCGACACAGGCGGGAACCGAACCCGCGAAGCCATTGACACGGTGGCTCAATTGGCAGAGCGTCGGGGCATATACCCGAGGTCGCGGGTTCGATTCCCGCCTGTGTTGAAATGTTTCTTTCCTTTATTTATTATTCATCTGCAATATTTATGCACAAAGTGGCAAAGATATATGTGATTCTGAAGTTCAAACTGAAATATCAAGCAATTTGAAGATTTTCAAGTTTGGAAAAAAAACCAAGCACCAAGGATGTAAAACTATTGTAAAGACTTTCGCTCATCGAGCCACCTTGCTTGCAAATGCCGGCTTGCTTTCATCCAAATTACAGTAACACTAGAGTCATTCATTATTGATGGTACAGAGTTTTAAGTAGAAATATCATCTACAGTTGATTATCGTGTGTGGTGCTACAAGAAAGGATTTACTGCAAAGGTGCTCATGGGTATTACACGCGGAGGCTTCATTTCCTTTATATCAAAAGTGGCCGGTGGAAGGATAGCTATGCTCAAATAACAGTTGAATCAGGAATAGTTGATTAGATATTTAAAAAATGGAGATATTGTTTTGGCTGACAAAGGACTTCCACAAATAAAGAAAATTTAAATGAAAGTGGAAAAGAAATAGGAATTGTTATGCCACCTTTTCGAAGTGATAAAAGTGAATTTTCAAGAGATGAGATAGATGCTACTTACATCGGTATCGCTTGGGTTAGGATTCATGTCGATAATGCAACGGCTGAGACTTTATTAAAACTTGTTTGCCATACAGATGATATTTTGCATATTTGTTGTGAATTAGAAAATTTGCAGAACTCAATAAAACAAAATATATAACACAATTTACTTTTATTTAAGAACACGATAATAGAACAGAACAATATACTTTAGTAGATAATCTACAACACAGTATTCACCTAACTTCATAATTTTTATAGATTTATTATGTTTTTACCAGTAAAAGAACGCTTTGGCAGAATCTGTTTATTATCATTTTCAGATTTAATTTCTTTCACATCTTGCACATGTTGAGCTAAAACAAATTTTCTTCCTTTTGTTGTCGTTTGTAGTTGGAAAGTGATGTCGTGTGTTATTGCTTGGAATTCAGTTTTTATAATTAATTTGGCCATATTTAACTGAAAATACATAAAAAGGGTTCATTACTTACAACAATACAGTCATAAATTATCATCTGCAATATTTATAAAATGTATTATTCGATTACATTTATTTATTTCTGTACTTACTTCTCGTGAAGTCAGCGATGAGAAAGTCCGTGTATACTATCTGTAATTTATTTATCGTCACTCTAGACGGTTAATACAAAACATCAGCGTTATTATCGACGCTATAGATTTATATGATCGAATAGAATATATATAAATTACGATACTTTCTTGAAATTATTTGTTTGTTTACAGCCGCCCATTTGACATTTCAATGTCCGCCATAATTGTGAACGCTAGTTGGCGCTGCCGTCGTGCACCCAGCGAATAGTAAAAGATATACTTAGTTGGTAAAAGCAAAAAATTCATTTTAATAATCTGGTTTTAGTTTTTCTGGGAAGTGATACTTCTAGAAAATGTATTTATGTACTAATGAAGTTGCGGAAAATAAATCATCTGTGATACGTAAATTCTGTGAACCGTTTTCTGAATGTTGAAATTCGGATTTAAAATATTCGAATATTCGAAATGTTACCGTTAGGGATAGAGAGTTGCCAGTATCGTACAAAGTGGCGATCGATAGTTTCTGCCTACCCCAATTGAAACTAATGGCGTGAGTATACGTATGCATGTACGAGTATATGTATGTATATACGAGTATATGTATGTGTGTACTAGTATATTTATGTACATTCAACATCCATTTTGACCTTTTGAGTTGTCCATCAAAATGGCCATACCCTTCAGTAAAACATCTTCAGGTTATCCAGTAATTAATTTCACTGAGACATAAATAAAGCTAACAGGGTATTTATTTGGTCGAGTAATGGTTTTCCAATAACGAAATCCTCAATGTTTTTTACGGGCCTACACCAACATACGGAGTGTAGAGTGAAGTACATTATCGTAAAAAACGTAACCAACCCGTAGGTACCTGAGCTTTTGTGTTTTACTTTAGATTTGTTTTCGTTTATTATACTCGGCTTTTTATCGGTTTATTGTACGAATTGATTGTGTATACGGTAATTGAATAAGCAATTAAGCAAGCATACATTCTAAAATAGTAAAGATCAATTCATCGTTTTAGTCATACAATATAAAAATTTAATTTGTGAAAAATGTGGATGTACTTGCTGTGTAGTGTCGGCTTAGAAGAGCACTACCCCATTTCTTCCGATGGGTGTACGTAAGAGGCAACTAACGGTATGGGGCTTTTAAGGGATTTTTGGGCGATGCGGTTGGAGACCCATCACCAACAACCATTGTCTCACCATCTTTTTCCCACTTTACTTTCCAAACGTGGCTGAGGAATTTCTAATTCCTTAGCTCTGATTACCCTATCTAGGGATTTATAGCCGTGGGTATATGTATGTATGTATGTATGTACTTGATATTTAGTAAAGGCAACAAACGTTCTACTATCGCTGAAATAGATATATGACAGCAACACGAAGATGAGAATGACCAGACAAAATAGAAAATATTCAAACAAAGAAGACCAACGTGAAAGAATAAAAGAACATGTATAAGAAGAATGACAAATATTAGGCAAGCATAAACGCTTTGTCAAGACTGTACAAAGTCGTGATCATGTGGCGTTGCCTACCCCATTAGAAATTAATGGCGTAAATATAAATGCTTTTTGACGGCCTTGGTCACTTGATTGAAAACTGACGATAGAAATGTTTGTTTTTTTATGGTAAAAGTATTTTAGTTCCATTTTCGGCTGGCAAAAAACACTACGAATTATTTGCTAAATCTAGTAACTTTGATTAATGCTCTTGCAAATGTTCGGTTGGGAGGTGTTAACATGAGAACATTGTAACACACTTGTAAACACACGCATAATGCAAGTTAATTAAAATGTACTATTTTGTAACAGACGAGGAAATGTGTGTGTATATTAGTTTCTTACAAAGTTGTTTATTATATCGCATCGGCGGGACCGGAAACTTCCTAAAGGGAGGTATGCGACAGTAGTACTCTGTTTCGCATAAAGACGGTGTTACTAACATGGAGACGGAATTTCCTATATCGATAGTGTTATATTGTTTTAAACACTTATTTTAATATGACGACTGTTAAAACCTCTTTTCTTTTGATTTTATATTGTTTATGTATATTCGACTTATGTACAAAATAACAGAAAAAATATACTATGATTTTCACCACCAACTCGTTAACATTTATTTCTCCTTAAGTGTTTTATTGCCAACATCAACTTTATCATAACTATTTAAATCGGCATTTTTCTTCCGTAATAATGTAATATATATATATATATATATAATATATGATAACATATTTTACTACCTAATCCTTTTAATACACACGAATATTTCGAAACTATAGCGATAAGCCTTCCCGATTTCACGTGAGTACAGTGTCCAAACGTAACGTGGGTACTCTGGAAACCAGATGAAATTAATTTTACGCGATTTACAGAAGTATTATATATCCTCCTTATATAGCCTCCTTTTTAGGGGATATACGGCGTAAACGTTTGAGTGAGATTTCCAAACTACGGCCTGCATTTTTATCGAAGCTAATCTTACTCTAAAAGGTTTTTTTTACTTACATACGAAGATACTCAAATTAAATAGCGATTGGGGTAGGCAGACGCTAATAATCGTAATCTGGTACGATCCTGATAAACCTGACATTTCCCTTATACCTATTCTTTTATCATACCTCCTCACTTAGGTGTCCAACCTTTATTAAAACTTTGTCTGTCAGATCAACGATTGCATGTCCTTTACTATTGGTAGTAGTTTGATTGATTCCTTCAAAGTGTTACCTTATTCACAAAAAAACACTAGTGTCTGTAAAAGCGGTTTCCCTACCTATTCGGTTTTTCCCTTTCCTTACCTTATCTGTAACGCCCTTTTTGCCACCATATAATGGCGTCGACATATTGCAAGAGGGAGTTCAGATGTTTTTATTGGCTTGAAACTATTTCTATTTAGTCTGGTTTACAAACAACGACTGAAGTAGGAAAGGAATTCTGGATTCTAGTACACCTATACTTACGACTACATATCATAAATAGGTAACCGGAGCTTTGGGATAATCAATTTATCAGCAATTTTAAGATTATGCTAGCAGTAGAATAAAAAAAGAACACTTAATTTTCAGACAATAAGAATAATAGTACAACCCCTTTCAGTAAATTTATTCATAATAGTAACTAATGCTTTCCTTAAGATATACGATATTCAAAATTATTATTATTAATAATAAGGTAGCGATATTCTTAGCTGACATAGTATGCAGCTATAACCCAACCTAGATCTTTTGTACCTTGATCCGGTCTTTATCTCTACTATGACGAATCGAGAGGATAAATAGTAACTAAAATGTGCCGCCATACTGTAGCGGCGCCAGAAAGATTGTCTTTTCTATTGAGAAAGTATTAGCCGAGACTTTAGTAAATCTGTCTGCAGATTTGGTTTAATGACTACTGCCGGTGTTACTCTAATCTTAAACAGGTAAACCTTATCTTCTATCCCACACCTTTGTATGCAGAATAATGTAGATGACAATGAGTCATTTTTAGAATTTTGGTTTGTTGTGAATGCTTAGACAAATATTGTGTAAGCGTAACAACTCCAGGTAAACATTTTGGGTCTGAGAAAATGCAACAATCGTTTTTTAGATGATTCATAATGAGGATATTTTGGTGTAAAAGGTGTGCGTGTAAAATGTGACACATCATTTTTTTCATTTTGCTAATAACTGCAGCATAAAATTGTATATTTGGTTTAGTAAACTAGCAATATCAGAAGGGCAAGCACGAGCGCTATTTTATCGACACGATAACGGTTAGAATGAGATGGCAGTATGCGATACTAAGTAAGTGCGTAAGAGATGGCTGCTTTATCCCACGCGATAACTAGTTTAAACACCGCTCGTACTAGCCGGGCTGGACTCAGAACTTGAACACACACGAGTTTAAAATAAAGAAATATTAGGCATATTTTTAAGCTCAAACATAACATTTAGGCCGGATATTCCTAAAGCAGTGGAAGAGGTACTAATATGTTTAAACATCACATGCCATTTTGTGCATTCACGTGATACAAGGCAGGCTTATTGCCGCTTTGTACGAATACACCTTTCCCTTGATTAATTGCAACTTAGCCGTGTTGGTTTCCTTACAATTTTTCGCTCACTATTCACAAACTTGATAAATTAACCGCACATATGACATTCAAAAAGACACATTGGTGTAGGCCCGTCTCACGATTTGAACTCGCGTCTCCTACATAAGAAATGATTGCTCTCCTATCGAGCTATTACGGTTGTTTTTATACATTTATCATTATAACAATGGAGCTCATATTACTGATCAAGTTGGATTTTATTTTCAGAAATCGTCTATAATAGCTAATACTAAATAATGCGTAGAAAAACTTAAGATGTCGATGATTAGTATATTCTTGACGATTAAATGTTTCAAGAAAAACTATTTTCTTGCGACTTTTCGTGTTTCCAATCGTTTTTTTAAGATAAAAAAGTTAGTTGAGAATGTTTTTATGCTGTTGAAGTATGTTTCTTTGAATTTGCATGGAACTGGTCATTTTAATTAGAAAGGTATAATTTTGGCCCTACAACATATGTACATATTATAATTCTGAATTAGGCCCACTACTAAAATTATATTTTTACATTTCCTTTACCTAAATGATTGATTAATTTAGCAAGTTGGTTGATAGAGAACAATAACATAGCAAAAATATATTGTGATAGACGTGTTTCCAATCAGGTGAATGCACTAGTAAATATTGGATGATATGAATAATAAAATACTTAACTCTCAATCGCTTTTTAGGACAAGCAAATGAGTTGAGAATGTTTTTATGCTGCTAAGCTATGTTTCGTTAAATTTGTATGGAACTGGTAGCTCTAATTAGAAAATTTTGGTCCTTGGTAGTTTACAGGGAAGAACACAGCCTCGTAAGCAATAAAGTATAGTTTGTAATTCTAAATTGGGCCCACATCTTTTTATTATTAAAATGATTTATGAATTTAGCAAGTTGGTGGATAGAGAACAATAACATAGAAAAAAACATATTACGGTATTATTAATAAAATTTATAATCTGAGCCTAAGGAGAAGTAGGACTATAACTCTATTAATATATTATTATCATTTTAATGTGATAGCTTTTAAATTATTTTTCAATTAAAACTAAATTGTATTGACACAGGGTTCAAACCAGCTCTAATCTCTACAAAGTCTACTTTACAAAAATAAAATATAATGAATATTTGAAATATAACAAATATTAACCTTAGTCTAAAACAATCATTATCATATTTCACGTTACTTAGAAATTGAAGTGTTTGTTGATGCTACTCTGCGCTAGATGGCGTTAGGAGTATTTTAAGTTGGATAAGCTTTGGCGAGCTTTCGTTGCAGGGCGGTCGAGGGGAAAGGGGCGTAAGTTGCGCGCTCCCACTGCCACTTCTCTCTTCTTAGCGCTCCGATCCACAGTTGAAAGGTAACCGCGCAGCGAAGAGCACGCGTCACAAAATAACGCTGCTATACTCTACGTTGAACAACCTAGTTAAATTAAATAACGTTTCAAAGTGAATTAATGAAGATCAAACAACTCAAAGGATTTTTATAAAATAGTGCATTACGGACTACAGTGAAGTGAAATGGTAACACAGTTTTCAACAAAATCTAAGTGTTATCCGGACTTGGTTTCAAAAATGGTCGTATCGACCCACGGGAAGTGTTTATGAGACGTTTCTTATAAAATGAAAAAGTTGTGATACGAGATCAACAATGTTTACGAGAGCAGCCGTGTTATGTGCCCTGCTGCAACTTGGATCTAGTATACTGCCATACGGGTCTGACAAGTGTACTAAGATTAAAGATGCCGATGGAAGTGTACTATGCAGGATACGAACACTGGACAGCGACGGTAGCAATTTTGCCTCTGTTGCGTCTGACACCAGCCGTCTCTTCATAGAGTGCAATCATCTACTGCTATTCGAGAGTTCCTTGAAATCTCATATTTTTAATACTTTGACTGGTCTCACTGATTTATCAATCAATAATTGTAAATTATTACATGTGCCAGACAACGCTTTTCAAGACTTACGGAAACTTAAAAGACTAAAAATACGTTCTAAAAATTTAGAATGGGGACCCACAAAAAATTTAGAGCTCAATTTGAACTCATTCAGTGGTATACCAGATATTCAATCATTAGATATTGCTCAAAATAATATCAAATTTATTCCGTCTGGAATATTTTGCCAGCTGGAAAACTTGAACACTTTAAATTTAACCCAAAACAGAATCAAAACGGTGGGCCAGTTTGGATTTGGACAGGGATGTGGTTCTAGTGTTCATAGTTTGGATTTGAGCCATAATATGATTAAAACGTTATCCGAAGAGTCTGAATTAACCAAATTAAGAAGCTTACAACACTTATACTTACAACACAATAATATCACTGACATATCAAGTGAAGCATTTAATGGCCTTGTGTCAATGAGAGTCCTAAACATATCATATAACAATCTTCAAACTTTGCCTGAGGGTGTTTTTGCTAACTCAAGAGAACTCAGAGAGATATATTTAAATGATAACTTTTTATTTGAACTTGCAAGAGGTATTTTTCATAGACTTGAACAGTTGATTGTACTGGACCTGTCAAGTAATCAACTAACCAGTAATCATGTGGATGACGGAACGTTTTTGGGATTGATCCGATTGATAGTATTGAATTTATCGAACAATGGCCTGACAAGAATAGATGGAAAAACATTTAAGGATCTATTTTTTCTCCAAATACTCAACTTGAAGAATAATTCAATTGGCTACATCGAAGAAAATGCTTTCCTACCTCTTTATAATCTACATACTTTAAATTTGGCAGAAAACAGACTCCATACAATTGATGAAAACCTATTTAATGGGCTTTTTGTGTTGAGCAAACTAACTCTAAATAATAATTTGCTTGTCAGTATTGACAAAAAGGCATTTAAGAACTGTTCTGACTTAAAAGAACTTGATTTAAGCTCAAATCAACTTTTGGATGTCCCAGAAGCATTGTGGGAGCTTACACTTTTGAAAACCTTGGATTTAGGAGAAAATCAGCTATCAAGTTTTAAAAATGGATCATTTAAAAATCTTAATCAATTGACGGGACTTCGATTGATTGATAATCAAATTGGAAATCTGTCGGCGGGTATGTTTTGGGACTTGCCCAGCTTGCAAGTCCTTAACATAGCGAAGAACAAAATTCAGTCAATCGAAAGAGATACTTTCATAAGAAACATTCAACTGGAAGCTATTCGACTGGATGGAAATTTTTTGTCCGATATAAATGGTGTTTTTTCCACACTTGCAAGTTTATTGTGGCTTAATTTATCTGAAAATCATTTAGTGTGGTTTGATTATGCTTTTGTGCCTAGTAATTTAAAGTGGTTGGACATTCACAGCAATTTTATTGAACATTTAGGAAATTACTATAAATTGCAAGATGAAATACGTATAAAGACTCTAGACGTTAGTCATAATAGAATTGTAGAAATTTCTCCTATGGCGATTCCCAATAGTGTTGAATTATTGTTTATAAACAATAATTATTTGAACAATATTCATGTGAATACGTTCTTTGACAAAAAGAATTTAACGCGAGTGGATATGTACGCTAATGAAATTGTGCACTTAGAACTTAACAGTTTACGTTTATCATCTGTTTCTGGCAACAAAAGTTTGCCTGAGTTTTATATTGGTGGAAATCCGTTTCAGTGTGATTGTACTATGGAGTGGTTACCGATTATTAATAACATGACAACCATTCGTCAATACCCGCGTGTGATGGACCTAGAAAATGTTTTGTGTAAAATGACGAATACTCGTAGTGGTACGCATGTTCCCCTTACAAATCTTAAGGGTACAGACTTTTTGTGTGAGTACGAAACTCATTGTTTTGCCATATGTCATTGCTGTGACTACGATGCTTGTGACTGTGAAATGACTTGTCCCCAAAATTGCACCTGTTATCATGACCCTCTCTGGAATACAAATGTAGTTGACTGTTCAGGTCAGTCTTCGGTTGAAATACCGCATAAAATACCAATGGATGCGACGGAAGTGTTCCTTGACGGAAACAATTTAAAAGAGCTAGAAAATCATGTATTCATTGGTAGACAGAAAATGAGGTCCCTATATGTTAATTCAAGTAATGTTGAATATATTCAAAATAGGACATTTGCAGGGTTAACTTCTCTACAAATTCTTCATTTAGGGAGTAATAAACTAAGCGAGTTAAAAGGATTTGAATTTCAACAACTTAGTAACCTCAAAGAGCTATTTCTTCAAAACAATTTGATAAGCCACATAGCTAATTTAACTTTCTTATCATTAAAATCTTTAGAAACTTTGAGGCTTGATGGTAATAGATTAGTCGATTTTAGCATTTGGAATTTTGGTACAAACCAAAACCTAAAAGCATTATCACTAGGCAATAACCTTTGGTCGTGCAAATGTCGTTATTTACAAGAACTAACTGCTTATTTGGCCGAGAACGCACAAAAAATAATCGATATAACTGATGTGTGGTGTTGGAATGGAGAAGCGAAACCGCCGCAGAGAAAAGAACTCAATTTAAACGGGACCGCTTGCAGCGATTATTACGCTGATAATTCAGTCATTGGAAACATGCTAGTGTCGAACTATGTTCCCATGATGGTCTCTACTCTTACCGGTTTTATGTTGATACTGTTGGCTCTTGTAGTTTTATTTCTTTTTAGAGACTCACTCAGAGTATGGCTGTATACAAATTGTGGGATCCGAGTTTTTTCATTTGCGGGTGCATTTGAAGAAAGCGATAAATTATATGATGCGTATGTGTGTTATAGTCCTAAAGATGAAGAATTTGTAGTACAGTCGTTAGCCGCTGAATTAGAAAATGAGAATCCGTCATATCACCTTTGTCTCCATTATCGCGACATTCCACATCACGGCGCCCAATATATGCAATGTGCGCCACCTGTAGTAGAGGCTGCCGAAGCATCCAAGCGTATAATAATCGTGCTAACGAGAAATTTCATGCAAACTGAGTGGTCTCGATATGAATTCCGACAAGGGTTGCATGAAGCACTTAAAGGGTGCATTTATAAGTTGGTGCTAATTGAAGAATGTTCCGTAATAGCGGACGCAATGTGCGACCCTGACTTGAGGCCTTATCTCAAAACAGGATCGCGGCTTAGATGGGGACAAAAAAGATTTTGGGAACGTCTCAGGTATATGTTGCCGGATGCGACCCACCGTAGTCATAAACAAAGAAGTCATAACTATAGAAAAAATATAAATACTTATACTTTAGATTCATCTGTGCCTAATAGTGGTAGTCGTACTTTGCAATTGCCTAAAAATTCTCCTGTGATAAGTGGAGTAATACCCCAAGGGGCAAGTGCTCCTCCGGAGTACAGTAGTGAAGTAAGACAATCACCTGTTAGACAAACGCAGGGGGTAGTTTATGGGCCTGACGGTCGACCGATCTCAGATCACATATATTCATCTATAGATTCAGATTATTCCTCCTTGGAGCACGGTATGGCGCCAAATAGGCGTCGCGAAATACGTCAATGGCCTCCACCTCCACCCTTAGTTGATACTGGTAATGCTGTTCAGGCTTACCTGGTCTAGTTAAAGTCCCCCATTTTCAGTCATAAGCATCGTTGTATAGATAGTATATAGTTTGTAAATAATGTAATTATAGAATAAATGCTATACCAAAACTATTGTAAATTGATAAATTTATTGCCTGTTCGCTATAATTGTGTATAAATTTCCTTAAAAAATAAAGACTGCTGTAGTATATTGATATTGTAAATAGCAAAAACAAGTGATCATAGAGATAATATCTGTAATAATGTTATTTATACAAAATAAAACACAAATGATTTATAAATATCGAATTTTATTCAATTGTTTCCCTGCATTGTATTTATTAGTTTCATCTTGTATTTGAATTAATTCCAAATCAATTAAAAATAATACGTACAATATGCTTACATGCGTGAACTCCCTGCTCAATAAATAAGAAGATTTGGTCTTGAGCTTTGGTCATTAATGTAATTTATTATTTTAATATCATAATCAAGACTGTGAGCGTAGGTGTCTAGTCATTGCCTAGCAGTAAGATTAAAAAGGCGTGAGTGTTTTCGTATGAAAAGTATTCTGATCACTAGACGACTCGTCAATGATCCCTTTAATTATTTAACATTAAGTGTTCCATAATGATCGATATATAAACAAACCTATTGATCAGAAGGAATATAATGTTTGTGCTACACACTTATACAGCTGACATTATTTTTTGTTGAGGTAGGCAGAGACTATTTGTGGCCATGGCTACTTAATACAAACCTGACCAAATACTGTCAATATACTGGTCTTCTAAATAAATTACTCTTTTAAAATGACTAGCATACCTGGACCACAATCAAGTAGTCTAAATATTTTAGGATACAAGTCAAAAATAAATAGGTACAGTACCAAATAACAAAGGCTGTAGAAAATTTTGTACGCAAATTTTATTTTTTTCACTTGACTGATGATACTATCAAACATTTTTAGTAGCCAATTTAGTGAAATAACACAATTTGGTTTGCTGGAAAGTAGCCAAACATGGTTTGGCTGGAAGTTTTCATATTTTTCTTGCAATTTTGTTTTGGAAATATCGAATAGTTTGAAATACACAATAACCCAATTTAAGTCCCAGTTTAAAAGTAAAAAGAAGTAGAATTGTAGTACAATAGCTAAAGCTATATTATGTAACTATAACAATGACTTTAATTTAAAACATAGTTATTCTGTGGTATTTCTAAGCCACAGGCTATCTATTAAATGCTGTTCTTCCGTCAGTCTACTTTTTTATCTTATACCAAATAGTTAATACAATATGATGCTTTGTTTTAACTATCATTTTCCCAATGAACTTCTGAAAAAGAAGCAAAGGAATGGTTTATTTCGGGACTCTGGATATCTCTATTTAGTATTCATAGCCGTGAGCATATGTAATGTATGCATGTTAATCCCCCTAAAATTGCAAAAGTCGGGAAGGCGAAAAAACGTAAAATCTGCCTACTCCTTCGGGATAAATTCGTAGCATTAAAGATAGAAATGTTCAAAGTCTTGAGAAAGTGGTTTAAGCAACAATAATATCTGACGTTTATTATTATCACATTCGAGAACTACACTAGTTTACCATAATCGGAAACTCACTTTGGATTCTAGCCAGTTTGGAAGCTCTTCCTGTTTTCATTCAATCGTTTTCAAGACTTAGGCGAGTCGAGTGGCATTATTGTGCTGTATTTCAGACGTAGAAATAGTATACAATGATGTCACTTTGTTTTATACATAAATAGAGGTAGCTTTTATGCCATATATTTTATGTTGGATTTTAGATTGAATGTTCTATCACATGACAGTTAGGAACCAGTTTCTGAAATACACATGTTTTGCCATGATATTAAACCTCGAATCAAATGACGAGACTGTGCATGAGTGAGTCCGGTGAGTTCTCTCCCCTTGTTGTCACCACTGTGAACATGGATAAATTTACCACACTTATATTGTTTTAGGTGTTTAGGCACACAGAGGTTTGTTGATGGTAGTTTTATTGTAAAAAATATAATATTATGCAAAAGAACCATCCCAGAGGACTCACTTATCTAAACAAAAACACACGTCCAAAGTGGAAATATCAATAAGCCTGTCTGAAATCATTGAAGAATACGAGAGGTTTGCAAGGATCATATCAATTGTGTCTGCCTACTTTATTGCAAGAAAACGAGTGTACGTATATAATATATTAGCATACTTTATAATAGACGAAACGGTTTGCTTGCTTCACGGATTTCATAAAATTAATCGAATTTTATATCAACCAATTTTTGTTCCATAGTACAAACTATAATTGATTTTTTGGGGCTAACGACATGTTAAGGCTGTATGATAATTTAGTTTAAAACTGTATTTAGTTTACAGTATGAAAAATTAATCGGACTCTAAATATATTTCTTTGAACAAATGTTTCTTAGTTTAGAAAATCTCTAAATTTAAGAAATATAATGTACATACATACATATGCTCACGGCCATAAATCCCAAAAAGGGTTAGTCAGAGCTTTAGAGTTAAAACCTTCTCAGCCACATTTGGAAGTGGAAAAGACCAAGATGGTAGGAATATAGTATCGATGTTGATGGATCTCCAACCACCTCGTCCAAAAACAACTTTTAAAAAACCCCATACCCTTACTCGCCTCTTGCCACACCCATGGGTAGAATGGGGTAGTGACATTCTATGCCGGCACTACACGACACAACAATAAACAAACATAATGCATTTAAGAATTTTGCAGTTCGCTGTGTATAATCAAGACAATCAACAAATAAATTAAAGCAATTTTGCTTCTGAATACACCTTAATACTAATAGAAGTGAAAAGCGTAACGTATGCATGGCCCAAACAGAAATACCGAGTCTTAAAGGATTGAGTGTAGCCATTCTAGATTATTCCATATTGTTAGCTTCAAGTGTAGAGTATAAGCGAGATTTGTTAGAGTGAAGTGTTCTCAGACATTTATTAGGGACTTATCGTTTGCTGCATATTCTAACGACATTTCAAGATGCTGTGAAATTTTATGCTTGCTTTCTAGAACATTTTATGTTTATTTGATGTGACGGTTTGGTTCTGAATGTGGAAATTAAGGTATTAAGTTGGGTGCTTAGGTACGAGAACTAACTACTTATGTCTGATCTGTAGAGCATTAAGATCAGAAGATTTGTACTATCGTTTGAGGTGTATTAATAAGATTATTATGAACTTTTTTTTCTTAAACTATTAGTTTTCCGCTTTGTGCCATTACCTGTTTTGTAAATTACCATTAAGTGCTCTTTAGTGTCAGCTTACAATAGCACTACCCCGTTTCTTCCCGTGGGTGTACGTAGGAGGCGAGTAAGGGTATTGGAGCTTTTTAATGGTGTTTGGGCAATGCGGTTGGAGACCCATCACCATCAACCTTTATTTTACCATCTTTTCTACACTTAATTTCCCAAAAATGACGGCATGAATGTTTCATTTGGAGTTTGAGTCAACTAAGCCAGTACTAAGCAGTTGGTGTTGTATTAAAATTGCCACCACATAATTCCGTTGTATTCGTGTCCTCAGTAAAACCGTCGTCGGACGAATGTATCCGGTCATACATCCACGTGATCAGAGAGCTTTTTGTAGGCATTTTATATCCGAGTGGCTTATACCGCAGACTCATACTGCATACTTAGTAGCGTATTAACATAAATAACATATACATCTTGCGTTATGAAGCACTATGATGGTGCTGTTGATGTTGGTAAGGTGTTATTTTGTACAGGTTGTAAAGCTTTTCCTTCGATGTCTAAACTAGGCTCAAGACCCCGGTTTGGGCTCGTTTCCGAGAGGGTAAAATTTAATGTATTGTCAAATTAATTCAGTTTGGTTAGAATTTTAAGATAAATTGCCTGATTATTGTTTATACTTCAGATATACATACATGCATATACTAACGGCTATAAATCCCTAGAAGGGGTAGCCAGAGCTAAGGAATCAGAAATTCCTCAGCCACTTTCGGAAGTTGCGTGGGGAAAAGATTGTAAAATAAAGTTTGTCGGTGATGGGTCTCCAACCGCATCGTCCAAAAAATCCTTAAAAGCCCCCAATACCGTAAGTCGCCTCTTACGAACACCCACCGGAAGAAATGTGGTAGTGCTAATAGCCGACATTACACAGTGCATATACATAATACATTTAACCGTCAGTCCCAGCTGCTATCAAGCTAATATTCTTATTTGGGCCAAGCCAAAGTAAACCACTGAGTGGACAATGCAAGAGATGCCGTAACTAACACTACATTACGTACATACATATATTCACGCTATTAGTTCCCCCTGGAGTAGCCAGAAACTATTGATTGTGATTTTATATGAATTTGGCAAATCTATCGAGATTCACTTATAAGACGACATCACAAATAAGTGTATGTAATAGAATAGACTTAGTTATGATCTAATTTTGGTGTTCCATACTTACGATCATAATTGTCTTTTGTTTGTCTGGGTCTATACTGTTTTTTTGGGAAAAAGATAATTTCTTGAATAGAATAGAATAGAATAACTCTTTATTGTACATCAAACACAAATTTACAAAAGAAATTATCATACAGTTTACAGTGAGGTACAATCGGCGGTCTTATCGCTAAAAGCGATCTCTACCAGACAACCTTTGGAAGGTGAGATCGGTAAACTAGTTATCTGGGTAGATGCACAAAACAAGCTTTTTTTAAAACTAACTTATTTAATTGAAATAATAAAAATAACATAAATATTAATTACACAAAATAATATACATATTACACACATATGAACACACATACATACATAATTACATACTTTTATATATACAAGTAATACAAATACCTAAATAAAATACACAAATACGTTTCAGAAATATAATTAATACATATAATTTAAAAAGCAACAGTATATATTAAAGTGCGGAATCTAATTTTGTTAAAAATGCTGCTTGACTCAAATTATCTGAGTAGTATTGGATTAGAAAAGCACTAACCCATTTTTGTCTGTAGGTGTTTTTTGTTTTTTTTTGGTTTAGACCTTATAAGTGGTTGAAGATACATTACCAATAATCCTCGGTTTTAGAACCTCTTCCTCATTTAACTTCCAAAAATTGCATAAAAGTTTTAAATTCTGAAGCTCTGGCTACCCCTTATCGAGATGTATACCCGTGAATATATGTATATAACTAGTGGATGGTGTTAAACACATTTTCTGCTTACACCCTACGATGTATAGCCTTACAATATCCTATGTTCATTTCATTTAATTATTTCATTTAAGCAGCTTCATTTAAGCTACCTTTCTAACAATTTTCAGCCAGATCGGTTCATCTGTTCTCGAGTTATAAATAGTGTAACTAACACCACTTTATTTTATTTATATAGATTTTATAAAAAAATCTTCCACTTTATTTATCCAGCTACACTAAAAGCAACACCGACCATTTTTCCACTCGTATGAAATTTAAAACACCCAGTTATTGCGACAAGTCATTGCTGTACTTTATTTGCGCTATAAAAGTGATAAGTATTGCAAAAGCTCTACCAGAATCAAGGCCTTTGGTCCCACAATGGAGGTAATAACCAAGAGTTATGGCGTCCAAGTCTCGCTCGGCTATATCTACGATTATCTTGTTCCCTGTCTCCTTTAGCCTATCATGGCGCGCCTCTTGTATGTTACTTGTTTAGAACGCAATTTTGCTGATATTGTCAAGGAGCTTATATGCTTTACTTTAAATGGTATCAAAGCTGTAGAGTAGTCTTTGTGGTAATAAGAACCACTTTTATTTGTTTTGTATTTTTATGTCATTGTTACTCATTAAATTTCATTTGATACAAGATGTAAACGACGTGATAGCTCAATGGGTAGAACACCGGTTAACGTGCAAGGGACTGGTGTTCAAATCCCGGGTCGGGCCTACACCAATTTGTCTTTTCTAAAGACATATGCGTGGTTAATTTATCATGGTTGTTAACTGTGAGGGAAAACATTGTGAGGAAACCTACATGACTGAGTTGTACTTAGTCATGTGACAGTGTATTCGTACAAAACGGCGATAGGCCTGCCCCCTATCACGTGAGTACACTGTCCATGCAAAACGTGGGTACTCTGAACACCAGGTGACAAAGTCACGTGATGTTCAGAAGTATTAGTACTTCTGCCAACCCCTTCGGGGATATTCGGCGTGAATCTTTATGTTATGTTATGTTACAAGATGTAACGTAACTACGTCAAATTTGAGTTTTCTTTTTATTCGAGATTGTTTTTAATATAATTTTATTTTCTCCAAATAGTTATCCGATATTACGGATGTTCAAATATACAACCGTACTTTGCCAAACTAGCAGTTTTTTTATTATGAAAAAGGGTTGTTTTTGAACCGGGGCAAGGTTCGTTAGTAATTAAAACAAGGACACCACAAACACAAACACAGTATAGTAATTGTAAAGTCAACCTGCTCGCCAACAACCTTACTTCCACATACCCTAAGGGTTCCTATTTCAAGACATGTAAATGCTATGATCGAAGTATTGTATCCGTTCTTAGCATAATTATAAAGAGACACTGTCCAAAACTGCTTAAGGGTATACCAAGTAGGGTTTGACATTTGCCACACCTGGATTTTAAGCTGGTCACCGCTTCAGATAATATTCATTAAACAATCTGTCACGCTACTTATAGCCTTAAGATATTTTACGATATTTTAGTAAAGTAAACGTCATTTCGGTTTTATTCTATTAAACTATGGCTATGTTCTATTAAATGACGAACTAGATATCTATACTAATATTATAAAGCTGAAGAGTTTGTGTGTTTGTTTGTTTGAACGCTAGCATCTCGGAAACTGCCGAACCATATAAAAAAAACTTTTTGTGTTGGATAGTCCACTTCTTGGGGAAGGCTTCAGGTTATATATTTTCACGCTACAACCAATAGGAGCAAAGACTCAGCGAAAAATGTTGCAAAAACGGGGATAACTATTCATACTTTAAGGCTTCCATTGTGTTCGCTGCGTAAACGGTTTAAGTTACCTAAAAAGTATGTGTAAAAGAATTATTCCTCTTTAAATGATCTAAAAAAATGTTCCAGACAGTATATGCCTATCTTTTAAGATTGACTCACTATAACCATTTTTATGGTAATCAAATATGGTCGAAATTAATGCATTATTGTCATAATGTTTTATCACATAATATTAATCCTTATCCAAATAAATTGTCCTTGACATCACTTAATTTAAATTAACATCTTAGAAGATAATACCATTTTAAAATTTACACCCGTGCATGAAGCGCAAGACAAGACGGACTGACTGACTCAGAATCAACGCTCAGCCGAAACTACTATACTTATAAACTTAACATAACATAAACGTTCACGCCGAATATCCCCGAAGGGGTTGGCAGAGGTACTAATACTTCTGAACATGACGTGACTTTGTCACCTGGTGTTCAGAGTACCCACGTTTTGTATGGACAGTGTACTCACGTGATAGGGGGCAGGCCTATCGCCGTTTTGTACGAAAACACTGTCACATGACTAAGTACAACTCAGCCATGTGGGTTTCCTCACGATGTTTTCCCTCACCGTTAACAACCATGATAAACTAACCACACATATGTCTTTAGAAAAGACAAGTTGGTGTAGGCCCGACCCAGGATTTGAACACTAGTCGTTTGCACGATAACCAAGTGTTCTACCCACTGGGCTATCACGGTTGCTATCACTTATAAACTTAAAATTTATAAAGTGAAAAAATTGGGAAGACAATATGAAAAACACATTTTTTCTCATCGCATGGCAGAGATCCTCAAGGGGTCAGTTAAATATTTCAATTTTACGACGTGAAAGTCTACATTTTTAACAGTACGAAGTCTGTTGGGTCAGCTAGTTGGAAATAATAGTTTTATTAGATATTAAAGCATATAAAATAGACAAATGATTTAGTAGTTGTAAAACTTGTAAATAAAGTTATCTTTTTTTTATTATTCATTAAGTATAAGTATTACGCACAAAAGAACATTTTGTAAAAATACTGATGAACGGAAATGCAGCTTTGCCAGAATAGTATAAAGTTGCAATCTTTAGTCTTTGCCTATCCCGGTGGGAACGAATGGTGTGAATACATTGTTTGTACCTTTGTTTATTTATTAAACAAATCCTTTATATAGTTTTCTTTACACAAAGTGTTGGGTCTGTTAGGTATTGTGCGACTTATAAACAACATCACAGTTATGTTCGAAAAGATCGAATATCTTATACATAATAGTAATCATTAAAATAACATAACTTTTGCTACTTCATCACAGCCTTAATATGTTTCTATCTACCGATGGGATGCAGCCTACCCTTCATAAGGTGATTAGGCTATGGACCACCATTTCTGCCGTGTGGTACTGGCTAGGATGTACTATCCTTTGATTACCCCAAAATTACACCCACGGTATGGGACTTTTTTAAGTGGTGTTTGGGCGATGCAGTTGGAGATCCATCACCAACAATACTTTATATCTTGGTATATATATTGGATTTAAAGCCGTGATGTATTGTATGTACTACCAAGTTGGGCTAATATGATTTGGTACTTCAACGACTACTACCGTAATAGAAGCCGTAACTGACGGTTACACGAAAGAACAGAACCGACTTAATTTTCGGATCATCAGGTAATATCTTACTAAGCTGGGATTTTTCTCAAATTACATTATAGCTGTAGCCCTTAGAAATCAGAGCAAAGAGAAGAATTGTTTTTAGTGCTGATTGCTCTAACCGTTCTACTACGGAATGATGGAATATTATAATTTATTCAAGCAAAAATCTTCCTTTATACAATCAAAGTAATAAATTGAGTGCTTGGAAGAGCAAAAATAAACTGAATCTCATCACTTCACTACCGCGTAACAGATCTCTAGTACTATTATGCAATTCAAAAGGATGATTAAAACCAAGTCTTAATAATGCAGCTGTCATGATACTGCTTCATTAAATACAACAATAGTGTATACTTCCCATTCATGGGTCACGGTAATAAGTTTGCACGCAAAATGGGTATTAGCACTTTCGAATAGAAACAAAAAGTTATGGTTTTCATGAAAATTTGCTACAGTTTGCAATTAACTGCCAGTGACTTGCAAATGCTGCAACTTCATTAGCGCCTAGTAGAATTTACATAATTGCTGTTTCATTTGAAATTTTCATAAAATTTGAGATCTCATTTTTTGGCTACAGAAACAAATGTTATATTTTATATATTTGGGGTAAATAAAACTGCTTGTATTTTTCCTTTCAAAACATGTGTAGCTCAAATTTTTAAAGTCTTGGATTTCTGGCAAATATTACTAACAGAGTATGAGGAGATTCACGTATGACTGTAGATGAATATTAATTGAATTTTGAGAAATTCATCGTAGGAAGCATTTTAAGTGCATAGTGGTGGTAAATATTGTGGGTTGCGCGGAGATAATATCTTCCTATCTATCTAATTAAAGGCGTAATGTCAAGAAAGATAATCTTTACCAAAATAAATAAAGCTTAACTTTCCTGTAATTAAAAAAAAAAACCAAAAATCTGTGTTACTCGTATACAATTAGTAACATAAAATATACTAATGTATATGAAAGCCGTCTTATTCAGTTCAAGTCAGTTTGAAATTCGTCGCGTAATTGCCGACGCACAATTCGTGCAAACAATTGCTTCTTTGACAGAAGCCATTAATAATTCTCGTCGGAAACCTCGTCAAGAGGTTCAGGCAAACTCGAGTCTGAATTTAGCTCCTGAATAAGTTACCGACATCGACAGAGATGGTCCGTTATAAACAATTCATCAGATAGAATTTATACCTTATCATTCAACTAATTCTTAGTTGATCCATCCAAGAAATTATGTTAATGTATGTATGTTATTTTTTGTTACCAACAATATTATTTTAATCTTTATAGGTAAAACTCATTTACAAACATACACATACTCACGCCATTGCTTCCCATTGGGTTAGGCAGAGACTTTTGATTGCCTTTTTGTACGACCCTGGCAAACCTCTCTAGCTACACGTTAACATCCATTAATATTTTCACACATTCTCTTTCTTTTTTCATACTTTGGACGCGCCTACCTTTTTCGGCACAGTCTTTATTTAGTCCAGGTGTGTCAAAACTCATTCCTGCACATAATGGAAGGTGATCTTATCGCTTAATTTGATATCTTCCAACCTACACACACTAATTTTATCCCTTCTCTATTTATTAATTGTATTGTTTTCTCCTAAAACAAAAGATCTTATCAACTTTCTACAACAAAAGGTTAAATGAATAATTAAAATGCCAACACTCAAACAGTTTTCTAATATTGAAATAAAGGTGTGATTCATTTCCTAATTCGCCACTAAAACACGTTTGTGATAAATTAAAAGCTCAAATGTTTGTCTGCTCAGCAAACAAACCTCTTATGCCGATCCGTGAGAATAACTGTTTGATTCTAACTGACAATTCCCAAAGCATATTTGCTTGTCCTCTATTAGCATTGTGATGAAACTTCCATCATAACATGTGTTCACCTGCGACTGATGTGTGTATTACAAAAAATGTAAACAAACTTCGAATACGGGATTCGTATAATGAATTCATTTGACACGGACTGTGACGAATAAATTTTGCATCATATCTCGGGTTAGGGTTTTGAATTGCTGATGATTTTTATTACTTTATTTCAAAGCCCAATATAATCCTCTTCAATTGTTAGAATATTATACTATAAATGATTATAAATTTTTTTACGGCGTAAGTAACATTGTAATAAAATATATTTTTTCCGCAAAATCTAGAGCATCAAAATCACATAGCCTCAGAATACGATACAGCTCATGACGTTTTTACGTGAACAATATGCATTCTAAATTTTACAGACAGCCATATATATTTTCAAATTAAATTACAAGGTGCTATAGTGCTCAGTTTAAAGAAATATCTCCCTGTCCTCAAAGTCATTTGGTGTGGTTTGATTATTATGTAACAGAATCTACTTATATTATGCGAAAATCTCATCACCTTCATTGTTATTGCTATATTTTACCAGAAAAGCGTGAATTTTGGCTGTATATTTTTATGGAGTATGGCGAATGCGATTGCGATTATCTTAATAAAAGTATATCTTTAATTTTACACTCTCACTTTTATGTTCTTATGCAGTTTATAGTATGTAGCGTGTGACTCGGCGACACTATCAATTCGTTTCATTTACGTACTGGGTGTATAGGGTGCAATTCTGAGCGAAAACAATAATATATTTAACATAGTTTTTCCCGCAAAGTTTTATTTTTATATTTTATTAGTTTATTATCAAAAACTTCAACACATTTATATATAGGTATCATAGGATTTAAGCGTGGTGCATGAAAATCAGTAAGTCCCAGCTATTATGATAGTAAATTAGTAACTCTTTTTTCTGCTAACCAGGACTAAGCCAACGGTGTACTATGGCCAAATCAATCTATAAAGGTTAATGTCAATTAAAAAGTTTGAATCAATAGATATATTTACATGTCATAAAAGAACTGGATATATTTAGTAAAATTGAGGCCGTTTTTATGCATGAAGCGTACACAATAACGAATCACAATTAATTTCACTTTTATTTTTAAAAGTATCACTTTTATTAATTTACATGGACGAACATAACAATAGCCGTAGTTAACAGTATTAAACGGCTTAGGCAACGAGTTAGCTGAACAACCGAAAATGGGATTGCTGACACAACAAAGCTTTTGATCACACTAAAGGAAACAGCTCTAGAAAGTAAACCCCAAATTAATAAGTCGTGGCATAAGAATATTATACACGCGACTATTTCAAATTCACATCGTAACCAAAACAAATCATTTATATCCAAGATACGAAATGTGATTATTTTTTACGGATGTTTATTACCAATGGAACCAGAAGTCCAGAACCACATGTTACAAATACTAGTTCGAAACCATCTCGATTCACTCAATCATTACTCGATTAAGGTAAACAAAAGTTACACTTCGATTAAGTAATTATTTTACTTAAATCTAAAAAAACTGCTACTAACCATTGCTATTGGCTACGTGGGACTATAATGGGAGCAAAACAAAATAGTTCTTTTTGCTACATCAAAAATTACTCAAATTCGTTCTAATAATGTAGTTCTAAGAACATGATGTCTTATTTAAGGTTCGACATAGAAAAGCTCAAGCTGTGAAAGAATCAGTGAAATGGGCCATAAACGCCCCAATAGATCTGAGACAAATACACAACCTAGCTCCATTTCTAAACATTTCGGGCTTCCGTAAAAATATTTAGCTTGTTTTATTGCAGTATTGTCGAGCATATTTTGTCCTATTCATTGAGTTGTGACATTAGAACAATGGCCATAACTGTCCCGTCCCTCTTCTTTCGCCGACATTTAGAAATCTTTCGGGATAATAGCTGTTTTGCTCCCGTTCTACAGCCATCCCGCAAATTGTATATTTTTTGCCAAAATACGTTTTTTCGGCAATAAAACTGACAACAAAAAGTTATATATATTATTATTCTGTATTGACTAGTTAGTTCATTTTTTAATTAGGAATATGGCTATTCAAATTTTTATTTCATAACATAAACCAAGCTCCCAACTATCTTATCACGCATGTGTCAATCGCAAGAGTGGCTGTAATATTCTATCAACTTTATGTACTGTGTACAACAGTAATACAAGAATGTTACAACAAAAGGGTAAGTTTTATCTTTTAATAGCGCTTTTTGTCGCATTTCGTAAGCAAACAGAAACATATGCGAAGATCACCAGACCAAAACAGAAAGTCATTGAATACGCTTAGCTTTATTGCTGCTGGCTTTGACTGTCGCACTGTTTATGCATTCACTAACTTCCCTTCCCTTCGGTAGCAGTCGGTCGACATCAAATAAAATTTAATTTGGCCATTGTCTTTTTCTTTTCCTTCCCCCGAACTGTTAAAAACCCTCATTTAATGTGCATTCGTAAACAAGGAGTTACCGAAAAGCATGTGTTTCTCTATTCATAGTTATTTGAAAAGTTTGGGACATTTGTGTTCTAGTAGTATCGTAAATCAATGAGGTAGTCCGCGTACTTGGCTACTGTTATTGCTCGTTTGCTTTATGATTCTTTTGTTTGGAACTTTTATTACCGAATGTGCTTTACGGAAAATATTAGTCCAATTGAAATTTTATGACAAAGTTCTATTTATAGTTGTGTTTTATGTGAGATTTTGAAGAATAAATCTGTTGTCATATTTCAACGTCAGGAAATTAAGATTTTAGTTTTACGTAAATTATATCACACTTTATCACATTTGTCTTATCAGCTGAGAAAAGTGATAATCCGTTGATTAATATAAAGAATAAAGTCAATCTACCAAATGAAGAAAATTTGCAATAACTCTATACGTTTATTATTTCTTATCAACCACTTCTTAGACCTCATATACAATACTAAACATGTTGTGAAAGAAAATTTCAATTACAATCATAACAAACATTACATAATCTAAATCGAACGACAAACTCATCACTTCCACTATTACAGAGCATACAGATAACTTGGCCACCTAATACACGTTACGGCAGCACTTTTAGCCGTGAAAATAATTCTTTCATCCATTCGTAATGGGATACAGACAGATTTCTTTTGAACGTAATGAGTTTTAAAGGTTATTAAGGCAAATTGCCTTTGAAAACGGTTTGTGGCGATCAATAACGTCCATAATATGTTACGATGATGGGTTAGGAGGCGTTCTTCAGAAGCTTCGGATGTGGAATAATTACCGCTCCCTGTGTTAGTTTTGAGTGGAGAAGAGATTTATTGATGAACTACGCGTTGATATTGCTAATTTATTAGGATTCTGGTAATAAATCAAATAAATATATTGAAATTACAATAAACTCTTTAGAATTTATTCAGTTTTACAAACTTTCTAAACTATATACAAACGATAATGCCAAAATTAGCTGTCATGATTTTATAAGCCAAAAATTTATATCCTATCAAGAACATGTCATACGGCATAAGAGAATCAGATCGATTTTTGATTAAATTTTACTTATACATGCATACATACATACAAAATATTGTAGTGTTTACGAAAACAAATTGAACTTTTTATTACTACTTCTACCACTTAAGTTAAATAACCTGCAAAGTGAAATTGTAAGAGACAGTAAAAACAAAAGAGATATATTGAGTCAAATGTAGTTTTCATTATGCATAACTAAAAATCGCAAAAAAATACATGTATTTTTTAAATATAAAACTGTAAAAATATCCTTGATAAACAAATAGTATTGCCGACAAAAAATGATTTCAATTTGAGAGTTAGAAAATAAATAAAACTGTATGTTATGAGTATGGGTCAAGTGAATGTCATAGTTGGGTGTGTAATGTTTTTCATTGATTTAATGTACAATATACTAAACTGAATTACCATTAAATAGTCTTCACGCTTCCCTTCTGGTCATAAAATGGAAGTGCGCAAAATTTTATACTTCTTTAAAGAAAAGAAAGAAAGAAGAAAGAAAGACGTTTATTCGCCATGTGTGGCACAAAAAATATACAAACAAAAAGTAATAATACAAATAATAACTTAAAACTAAGACAATATTAAGTATGAAAAAGAGAGGAAAACAAACAACTTAACAAAAACAAACTAATTAATACTTATTCTAAGTCCTTTGCGCCACTGCAACAGCGACTTGGTACTGACTCAGCATTACGTTGTGAGTCGTTTGACTCCCAACACTGATTTTCAGTCAGTACCATTGTAGAATGACAACACAGGCATCACACTAATACACTTTATTATGTAGAACTTTTCAGCTTGACAAGGGACAGTAAATACACATAAATAAATATAGAACATTATTTGCAAACAATTACAGTAAAATACACGTATATGACAAAATTTCTGATTAAATTTTCTTTAACTGCGGAATTATAAAAAGAGGATAGTGTGAGTTATTTTGCTGTGGTAAACACAACTTGATCTGCTGACTACTATGAAATTAAGGACGTAAATAAATATTTCAAATAAAAAACACTTTGAATCAAAAGGAAAACATTGGTTATATCGGTTGGGCTTAAATAAACAAAACAACGCAGTTGCTACCATTGATCATAAAAATGAAATGAAATATCGATAAAGTTTTTAAAGTAGACATAAAGTTCATTAACCCCATACCAGGCTGCAATTAGAAATAAATAAACTCACTTTTTAAATAGATTTATTATCAAATATTACCTTACTACAGCCAATCTATCAACAGCGGTTTTTCTACACTTCACACAGCAGTCATAAAATATTTGTATCCATACTTAAAATATCAATCTACAAATACTTTCAAACAAGTGTAGACAAAACCCAACCATATTGATTGAATATTAAATTTATCATAAAACAGATCAATTTATAACGATGCAGGAACCATTTTATTACTTGTTTTAGTTGGAATGAACGGTTAAAAAAGGAGAACTATATCGATGATCGTTTAAGCGGCAGCGCACAGCCGAAATGGTTATTTAATGTGAAAAAGTTATACAACTCTTTTTATTCTGAGGTTCTGGTTATGACTGACTTAATTACCGGCTTACTATGATTTACGAGTATTACATAACGCTGGAATAATTTAGAGTCTGACCAATGACGTATGACTGGGCACTCGTGGAATGAACGGGAACAGGTCTGGTTGCCGCCGGCATTACGGACTCTATAATGCGATCGCTTTAACTTTTTAGAAGAGACACTTTAATTCTATCTTTTCATAAACGCAGAAAGGTTACCTTACCTATTTGAATTTTGATATGATGAATTTGATATTATTTTACCCACAGTAACATTGTGATTAATATAAAACGGTATGTAAAATACGAGTTTAAACTTTATACGATGACTAAATATGCATAACAAAATTAACGTCGCACATTTTTATTGCAATATATTCGTAAAATATTTATTTCATTAAAAAAAAATACAATAAAACTAAAAGATGTTATTAAAGGAAAGAAAAATTTTCGACACTGGCGGGGTTCGAACCCGCGACCTTCGGGTATACCCGAAGGTCGCGGGTTCGAACCCCGCCAGTGTCGAAATTTTTCTTTCCTTTAATAACATCTTTTATTTATGAGTAATAATCCCCACATGAGGAATTCATGTCAAAAAACATTAAATTACAATAAAACTATTTCATTTTGTTAAAACGATTTTACAAAATTTTTTTAAGTATTTTTTTTATATTTGTTTTTGAAAGCTTTACGCTATTTGGTTTGTCACTTCTGGGATTCATAAAAATGCTCTCTTTTAGTCTGTGTAAAGAGTACCTTTCTTTCATCCCATACGTTCCAATGCTGCGCTTATAAATAATAGTATAATGACAAGAAATTACCGTCTTTTGCTGTTGCGCTAGATTCTAAACATTACCTTTTTTGATATAAACTCATGAATCGACTCTATAATGCTGGGTTAAATCATATTTCCTATTCCTACTGTATAATAATAAATACAAAATGAAATGCATTGGTACGTGCATGAGTACGTATGAACGCCTTACACATTATTGAATCCATATTTTGATAGGTATTAGAAAAAAAATAGGTACTCTAAATTTATGAGCGTTCTGATTGTTCTGAGTTTCAATTAATTTATTATCGATACTAATTTGTCTATATTTTATCAACATAATGTCACGCACGCATGCAGTCTGAAAAGAGGTTTTTATCTATTATATTTAAGTGGAATTACGTTTGACTTCTATGTGCTTCATTTGAAATTAGAAAAGAAAATTACAAAGTGCTGAAGCAACAAGCCGTTCTAAATGGCTATTGCTGCATTTTATCGAAGTATGCTGGTTGGTACTATATATTATCTAACATCATTGATGCAGCATATATTATTTTTCTCATTAATATATCTTATTTTAGAACTACTATGATTTCAATCAATTTATATGAGAAAGATTATTGATTATTAATTATTTGAACATAAAATAATGATAAAGCCACCAAAACATCAAACTGGCCATTAGATTAATGCAATGTATTTCAATTCTAATCAACGCTTTTAATCCATTGTGAATTCATTGTAAGTCGCATATTTTTTTATAATTGCCAAATTCTTATTACACATACATACATATACTCAAGGCTATAAATCCATTGAACTGGTAGCCAGAGCTTCGGAATAAGAAATTCCATAGCCACTTTTGGAAGTTTAGAGCGGAAAAGATAGTAAAGTAAAGGTTTTTTGGTGATAGGTATCCAACCGCATCAAAAACCCCAACACCCTAAGTCGCCATTTACAAATAACCACGGGAAGAAATGGGGTATTGTTATTACCCAATCATTTTATTAGTTATCACATTCTGAATTATTCGCTACATCTTGCTACAAGTTGCAAAAATATTTTGGTTTCATCGTAAGCGCTTATACGCACGTCTCTTAGTATGTTCAGATGTAAAACAACAATGGGAAATCTTACGCACAGAAAACAACTTGTTCATGGTATTACATTCCTTACAAGAACATAATGAACACACTGTGACGTCATGCATCAGATTGCAAGACAATGCAACTGTCGGGGATACTATGTCGACATAGTTTACTAAAGTGTTTGTTTTAACATAGTTTGTGAGTAGAAAACTATAAAAATGTTCAAAAAAAACTTAAAAACCAATTTTAATAAATAAATTATTCCAAACATGCGATTTAATTCGTACAACCGAACATACTTTTTATGACTGCATGCTGTAAATATTTTTACTACAAGGGGCACCCTCGAGTTTTCTGGTAACTTCTTGTTAATGATCGGCAACAACAGCGTATGACGTCAGAGGTCATGTTACCACACAAGTTGCGTATTATTTATTTGAAACTGATCCAAACAACTGCATTAAAAGTTGTTCAGCATAAGCACGCGTCGTTAATTACAAACAAACATGACGCGGCTGGCTTAAAGGTAGTGGTCCAGGAGCATTGAGATTTATTCCAATTTATTTTACGAGGACTTTTGTATTTTTAAACAATTGTTTGGGTCTTTTTGACCTCTGAAGACAGAATGAATTCTACTTACACGTCTTACACATACAATACTAGACTAGTCGGTGACTATTGGTACCTTACCTTGTAGGATCCTCTTTAAGTACATTTCTTTATCACCATATATTATTTGCAATAGTATATTTATATATCGACTTTGTAATAATTTAATTGTATTTAACTGTTGCTTTCTTCCAAAGATATAAACTACCATATATAACTACCTACCTACCATATATTATATTTGTTTAAAATGAAGTTGTTTGATTAATTGTACTTTATATACATTATTCATCGATTTTAATCCGTTAAAAGTTGCAGTAATTTTACAGTAATAATGTACCAATTACTTTTAGAATTAAATGCATAATCATTGCACCTGTTTGTGGTATTCGAATATACCCTTTTTTATTTTCTGATAAGTTATGAGCACTGCATTTTTTTTTCGGTCCTTACAATTTATTTTCGTATCAATCGTGAATCTAATAAATCAAAATTTATAGCTCAAAATTGAAATAACTTGCTAGACCTTTGTAAAGTCCGAATGCTTAAGGGCACTGCTACACCAAACAATCGTAAGACTAGTCATAAAACTTCTGGCCTGGCCTGTCGGTGCTTCTGTTCCATGAAAGACCCATTGTCCGTAATACCGCTTGCTTCAAACCACGCTTTCAAAGGCACATCGCTAAATACTTAGCTAAAGATTGTTTTTGAACTTGTGAAAGTCACAAACTCTAAAAAGAGAATAAACAACAGGATTTATAGTTGTCTGCTATTGTTCTCGATGTTCATATGTTTTTGCATAGTTTCTGTCACGTCAGTGCACGCATTTGGTGAAATTGTTTTACTATGTTTAAAATAAGACACCTCTGCGTGTGTTCTTAAGACATAACATACAGTTATTAAGAATCATCTTACTCTAAACAATCGATGCATAGGTCCATATAAGTAGTTATAGCTTCAGAGTTACAAATTCTTCAGCCATTCTTCAAAGTTTTCTGGGGAAAAGATTGTAGAATAAATGCGGGTAATGGGTCTGTCTGTAACCGAACTTCCCAAAAATCATTCAACAAACCCTAATACTTCAATTCATCTCGTACAAAAACCGAAGAAATGGGGTAGTGCAACTCTCAATTCATCGATCACACGAAAACCATTGTGAAAAGTGTGATTTACAACTCCCAGTTCTAAGACAAAGCAGGAACTTTCTAAACTAACAAGATTCTTATACACTCTACAAAACCATAATATTGATGTTGTATTTCGCTGTAACATCCAGAAGTGGAGTAAAATGATGATAGCCGACAATAGAAAACTTGCTACTCTTCTCGCAAATCATAAATACATACATACATACATACATATTCTCACGCCATTAGTTCCCATTGTGGTAAGCAGAGACTATCGATCGCAACTTTGTACGATCCAGGCAAACCTCTCTGGCTTCGTTTACATCCATCAATATTTTCATACATGCTCTTTTATTCTTCATACTGCGGACACCTGCCTTTTTGAGCACATTTTCTATTTGATCCAAATGTGTCCTCCGAGGTCGTCCTCTACTAACATTACCTTCCACATTGGCTCTATATATCTCTTTCACCAATTTACTGCCATCCATCCTCTCTATGTGCCCAAACCATCTCAAATCATATCGGAATAATAAATGTACACAACAAAATACGGTCAACAATGCATATCTGTGTAATACATATAACAAAGCCTATGTTATTTCGCTTTGCTTACAAGTTACACGTCAGGCCGCTTTTCTAACGGTTCTCCATCCAGACTGAGTAACTGTGAACTAGGCTTTTGATTGCAAAAAAATGTAGAGCGTTTATATGAAAAATGTATGCGGAGATTGTAGGATAACATGAGAATGCAGCAGGTACGGGTTTTGTTATGAGTTTTTTTTGTCGTAAAGACCAATGCATGGTTTTTATTGTCTGTTCATAATATTGTATATACATACATATCTTTACGCTATTAGTTATTATTTTATTACATACATACATATACTTATGCCTATAAATTAGTAGCCAGACCTTCGGAATTACAATTCCTCAGCCACTTTTGAAAGTTAAGTGGGGAAAGGATTGTAAAAAAAGGTTGTTGGTGCTAGGTCTCCAACCGCATCGCCTTACAATCAATTTATAAGCCCCAATTCCTAAAATCGCCTCTTACGACACCCGTGGGAAGAAATGGCTTAGTGCTATTCTAAACGAACACTACACAGCTAGATATTTCATTATTATATATAATGAGTTTGCATTGGGGTGAGCAGTGTCTATGGATTGCCTTTTAGTATAACCTCCCGGGCTTGCTCTAGGTTTATCAATGTTTCTCAATGAATCTAATATCTATATTTTGATAGGTTAAGAGTCTTCTCACCCCTGGTGTCACATAATTTTATTGAGCTTAAATAAATGTTTCCTTATTTTGCATTAAATGTATTATTGCATATCAATAACAAATTGAGATTAATGCCACACACAAAGTAATAATTACTGAGAACTTATGATGTCTTCACTCGACCACTGTTTGGTAAGATGATATTAATTCTGATTAGTACTGATGACGAAGAACGGCACGGGCGGGTACCACCTACTGACATCTTAGAATTGCACGTCAATGAATTCCTTTCCTTATTGATGTCGTATGTTGTAAACATTGCATTACAATGGTAAGGAATTTGATGCATCTTCGAAGATGAAGTCGCATTGTTGATTTAGATTCTAGAAAGTTTTATGTCTTGACTTTATCGGATGTGTACCTCTAGCGTGAACTGGTGGATTAGACAGTAATTTTATAAACATTTTGGTTTATGAATGAACAATCTCAGGAGCACAGTGGGAACATCATCGCTTCTCATGTAGGAGTTGTGAATTCAAATTCTGAACAAAGCCTACACAAATATGTTTTTTTTTTCAGTTTTAAATGTCGCTAGGAAACCCACATGGCTTAGTTTAGTATTTTCTAAGATTTTCACGATTGCACATTATAATTAACGTTAACGGTGAGGGAAAACATCTGAGTTGTACTTAGTCATGTGACAGTGTATTAGTACAAAACGGCGATAGGCCTGTCCCCTTTCACGTGAGTACACTGTCCATGCAAAACGTGGGTACTCTGAACACCAGGTGACAAAGTCACGTGATGTTCAGAAGTATTAGTACCTCTGCCAACCCCTTCGGGATATTTGGCGTGAACGTTTATGTTTATGTTTACATTATAATTAAAGCCCGACCTTTCGAAAACTTTTTAGTTATCATGGTCACGGGAAGACTGAGGTGTTATTTGTCATTACACATGTAACTCAAATTTTGTGAAGGTAGTTAGTATTAATAATTTTATAGTACTGTATAATGACAAATAACACCTCAGTCATCCCTGACCATGATAACTGAAAAGTTTTCGAAACGTCGGGCTTTAAAAATAATGTAATAACACGCGATTAAAATATCCGAAAATCAATAGTTGTTTTAATTATAATGGCTTAGTTTACTTACGCACAAAACGGCTATAGGTCTGCCCCCTATCACTTAATAAACTCACTCCGAAATTTTACATGTATCAGGTTTACGCCGTAAGTCCCTTTTAGGATTTACGCTGTAAACGTTAACTTTGAGTCTATTTTGGTATTAGTTTAGTATTAGTTTTGGTAATGCTGTGTAGTGTCGGCTTAGAATAGCACTACCCCATTTCTTCCGGTGAATGTACGTAAGAGGCGACTAACGGTTTTGGGGCTTTTGAGGGATTTTTGGGCGATGCGGTTGGAGACCCATCACCAACAACCTTTATTTCACCATCTTTTCCCCACACAATTTCCAAAAATGGCTGACGTATTTCTGATTCCTTAGCTCTGGCTACCCCTTCTAGGAATTTATAGCCGTGAGTATATGTATGTATGTTGGTATATGTACAACCTACCCGTACTTAGGTTTATTCAAGCGTGTTATTTGTTATATGTGTTAGATACATGTATGCCATTCGCCTGTTTTGGGATTTGTAGACGTGTGAGTGTGAGTAATGTTAGAGGTTTAGATGAAAATTAAATATACACCAATATGTTTATAACTAAATAGTACCGTTAAAAGCCCTGATGCAGGAAGGTGATTAGTAAATAAATACCAAGGAAAATTATAGCTGAGTAAACAATTCGTATCAAACCGCTCAAGGGCCTAAACAACTGCAGATCTTGAAAGCTGACCAAACGGACCGGCAATTTCTCATAATCATAATAGCGTATTCAAGTGTAATGCCTTCATTGCACCTGCAGTAACCTTAGCTTAGATGAGCTCTAGATATTCATTATCAAGGTTTCTTCTCTTAAAATCCGCACTTTAGTTCTTTATGACTGAAACTAGTATTTGGTTCCATAGGTACTGTACATATGGAACATACAAGTATATGGTAAATATTCTATATATATATATGGTACAATAGGTCTCAAAGTGTTAGTGATATTTTGGGTGTTTCAATTAGATGCGTACTAGTTAAAAATATTTCATGTAAAAATCTATATATCTTTTCTCGATATAAAAACATACAAAATACAAAAATGCGATATAAAAATAAATAAGACCTAAAACCTCTTAAGTTACAATCTTAAACTTGCTTCAATTAACGCATTCAAAACCCAAATACATTTTATTTATGCTAAAATTTATATGCTTGTTTTTCAGGCTAAAAAGGCTGTACAGGAAAGCCCTTAGCTCTGCCGGATAGCATTATCAGAACAGAAAGTATGTAGCGTTCAGTAGCACCGCCTGGGTGGCTCTCTGCGATACCGCCTCGTAGGCGTACCTCGTGTTATCTGATGATTGATTTAATGTTTTAGACATTAACGGGTTTATGTGAAAAAGTTTGACGTCAGAAGTGGTGCCAAAGAGTTTTGTCGTACTTGGTGGTCAACGTTTAAAATATACTGTTGTTTACTGTAATTTTGAGAGTGAGGAGCTATGTTATGTTGAGCTATGGTTGGTGTGGTTAATAGGTGCTGATATTTCAAAATATTCATTTTGTATATATTTGCAAACATAGACTTAGATTAGTGAAAGTCTGCTTGGACGGAAATATTTTAAAGGATAGAAAGAAGCGTTTAATACTTTATAATATGGATTAATATAAATAAACTAAATGCATAATAGTAATATACGAGTAGCATAAACAGAAACGATCACCAAATATGTCTTATTAATTTACCCTCTGCATAAAGACAGAAAACAAAATTACCATATTTTATTAAACACATCAAAACGTAACTCATCGTTCGATCCCCACCCATGCGCGCGAGCAACTAAAACCATTCCATCTACATAATTACTCGAGCTCATTGGTGACTATTAGACTCATGATAATTCATGAGCTTTGGTGTTTAATTAAAACCGTATCATGTGGGATGTCAGATAAGACATAATAGAACTCGACTTTTTTGTTGTAACACCGCTTATAATTGTTGGCCCATACAATAACACTGAATGCGTGAAAATGAACGCAATACTTTACTGTGTGGGAAAACGTTAGAGATAGTGTTGTTATAAATACAGTTGGTTTGGTTAGAACAATGTTAGAAGAAATTAAAAGATGTGAAATATAGAAAAAAACTGTGATGAGTTATAATTGTATTTATTATCAATACAAATAGAATCGTAAATTAATTAAATAAAACCAAGATTCCACGATAAACTGGCATTCAAGCAATAATAAAATGATTAAAAATTTAAAATTTTATTCAATATACTAATATAAATACTTATATACAATTTAATTATTTTTTCATTATATAATGTTGTATATGTAATAAATAAATATACTATAAACTCTGCTATACACTAAACACTGTTAAATAACGAAGTTTTTTAAACCTAATATTTTGCTCAGTAGAAGTATTGATGCTTTCTTAAATAAAGCATTTTTTTTTAATTATGCCAAATATCACAATGCGATGCAACTCTAAAAAGTGAGAGGGTCGACCATACATTATTCATAAAAAGGAAGAATAACATAAGGCGTTTCGGTTTTAATAACAAATTCATTCTTATTGGGTGTGAATGGTTTTGTTATTGTTTATCGAATTCGTTTATTGTGTTTATATTAATTTTGATTGGGGCGGTCTTTTGTAAAACGCATTGTAGGAGTCACGATGATGGTTCAGAATTAAGGAATTTAGATGAAATGGTTATAAAGGATATAGAAGATAAATTGTTTTTTTAAAAATTAGGTTATTACAACTCAACATATTTTGCATTAAAAAAGGAATGTGTTTTTTGCTGATTTGATATAATATTCTATATCCTTTCGAAAACGTAAGTTTGTTTGTAAAAGTACTCACGCCAATAATCCCCATTAGGTTAACAGAGACTATTGATCGCCAATTTTTTCGATCCTAACAAGACATACATACATATACTCACGGCTATAATTCCCTAGAAGGGGTAGCCAGAGCTAAGGAATTAGAAATTCCTCAGCCACTTTTTGAGAGTTGAGTGGGGAAAAGATGGTAAAATAAAGGTTGTTGGTGATGGGTCTCCAACCGCATCGCCCAATGTTCCCTTAAAAGCAACAATACCGTTAGTCGCCTCTTACGTGCACCCACCGGTAGAAATTGGGTAGCGCTATTCTAAGCCGGCGCTACACAGCTAACAACAATCCAAACAAGACTAAAAGTTTTTACCTATCTCAAATATTTAATATTCACAACATCTAATGGATTATAGTTAAGGGGATGAGGATTGAACAACATTTAAATAATATAAGTTCTACAATCAAATCATTCACACTAACACACAAACTTAACATTCTAAATGTTTTTGAAATCAATATAATCATCAAATAATAACAAAAATATTGATATAAATATACTATGATCCAATATTGACAGCAAAGCAAAATAAATATTGATAAGCGGGAAGAAAACAAACCGAATTAAAGGCAACATAGATACCGCATCAAAAGGTGGGCCATCTTTAAGAAGTATCGGTGCCTTTGTCGGCGGAACAAAACGGCGCAGGTTGTAATTTGATAAAGTCAGCCCGCCTACAACATGGACCTTTTCTTTGAGGGTGAACCCACGCAGTCTTGAGTCTAGTTCGATTGCTATCCCATCAGAATTATTGGATGTGGCATTACAAAACAAAACATTGCATTATTTTTAAAGTGTAGTACGCAATTTCTATATATATTTCTAGAATGTAGCTGAACATTATATTTCTATTGTATTGAAGAATTCTTTTACAAAAAGATATATGCCATATCCATTTTTTAATGTTCTTTACCTGTCCGAATCAAAATTATACAGGTTTAATTAAATCGACATTAATCCAAGGCTTTTGGACTAGAAGTCGAATTTTACGACCCTTGGTCGCTGTCATTATGTCATTCGAATCACCGTTTGAAGGGTCCTGTAGGAATTTTTAAGGAATTCAGGATTATCTTGCTTCTTTAGCCAGTATTTTTATGACGGTGTGATTTGAAAGTATGACACAGGAACTCAGGATAAATTAACGTTCTTGATATTTTTGGTTGCGTTTTGATAGATTTGTGAATTTTATTCGTCTATTTTGTAGTTAAATTTGTAGCCATATAAATTGTAGTTCACAATTTATTTTCTTTTATAATAACAATGACTGTAAGTAGGCAGGAAGATTTGAATAGAAAATACTTTCAGAAAATCAAAAACAAAGCGAAAGCTGAGATGTAACTTAGCCCAACTAAACTGCCAGTGATTTCATTTTAATTTGATAATCGTTACCTTACCTATCTTTTACCCTTTAGAATTATAAAATTTGTAAATTATTATACGCAAAGAAATGCATATAATTTTAATGCACAAGAAAATTAATTATTTACTGTAGGTAATGATTCAATGTAGCCTGCATTTACGAGCGTATCAGTCCCTGGCCTCTACTCAACCATTTTGTGTAATTACCGACTAATAAAAACAAAGGGCGTACCGACCTCAATAAAATCGGATTGCAGCGTCTGATAACAGTATAAATCGTCACCTTAATCACACTTTGCATAGATATTGTCCATGAATACTTTACTTACGAACGAATATTCCGTTAATTTATTCTTATGCCGACCACATTGCTTCTATTCAATGATTTTTCAATCTATTCGGCTATTTTAGATTGAAGATAATGACACCAGTGGCGTATTAATCTGCAGACAAAATGCTATTTAGGTAATTCGATACAGAAACATCTAACTAGCCGCTGGTTCTACTTTAAGAAGCTTTATTAATTTGGATCTCGAATATTTTACGACATTTCATCAAATTATATCGATTTTGAATCGCCTTTTTATAATCCAATAAACTTTAGAACTAGCTTTGAGATTGAGTCAAATTATTAAATTTGAATGTTCCCCTTTGATGAACCGTGCGAAAATATGTTCGGTTGCGATTCGTAGTCGCAAATATGAAAGGGGCAAGCATAACATCGAAAAAATAATCCAGTAGTATTGTTATGAGAATCTTGGAAAGGGTTAATCATATTTGAAAAGAATTTATTACCGCAATAATTCAATGGAGTTAATCCTCTAGCAGACGTTCATAATCACCTCAAGTTTTTATTAAAATGAAATAAAAAGTGGGTTTTTAAATGTACACTTTATAACTACCGTTTAATTCTTAAAGTTATTGACGGATGAGGTAGAATCAAAGGTGAAATTAATATTTTTACTTACTATGTTTTTTAAGTATTGTATATAGTCATTTGTGTGTTAGAGAAGTGTAATGTTATTTTTATGAAACTAATAAATTGAAAAATAATGGATTGCTTTATTATAAGAAAAGAAAACTTATGTATATATTTTAAAAAGTTTTTAAAATATATACATAAGTTGTTTTTTCTTATAATAAAGCAGTTCAATACATATATATATATATTTTAAAAACATATATATTATCATTTTGATGGTTAGTAAAATGATAATATATATGTAAAAACAAACATACAAACATAATCATATAGAAATCGGATCAGTTACTACATCCAAACCACATGCAAATCAAAATTATAAAGTTTTTCCATGTATTCAAATTTAAGATGAGGCCATTAGCAGCTTACATCAGACTCAAAAAGACAAAAAGACTATCCTAATAGCTCAAAATTATTGTTTGCCCGCCAAGAGATATGCAGATAAGGGTTGTTCGGATAAAGCTCAAGCAAATTAATTCAGTTTATTGTTATGTTAAATATCTGAAACAACTTCTACGCTCCGTTTGGTTTCTGATACAGTTTGCTGTCTTGTTATGACATGGGTTTATACATATATGGACCAATACTGTCAAAATATTATATTCAAAACGTGTGTGGAGCTTAAAACCAAATTATACAGCTTCTGTCTAAGAATATAGCATGTAGTATTGTGACTGTAAATTTTAAGTATCTATGAATTTAGACTTTTTATAAAAGCTTCCATCGCCATAATTATTAACATTAGGAATAAAATACGAACAATTGTTTATAAACATGTACCAATCGCTAATATACGGGTAGCTATCAATAGGTTCTCTAAAGATATACTTATGTTATATTTGTATTCCCTTGGGAAGAAATTTTGTACAATAAACAAAACACAGTTACAAAAAATTTATGCGACTATCTCATAAAACCATTCAGAGCAGGTAAAGAGCGAATCTATTGGAACTGACCCGAATTAGGATCATTATAGTAATTATAGAGTAAACATGCCTTTGATCCCAATCCACGAAGCAATTAGCTCATTATTCTGTCTTTTATCCGTCCCAAAATTCCTATTAAATTTTAACAGCCTAATTTATCTTCTAAGAGCAACTTAAATTAACGGAAATTAATAGTGTGAGTGTGTGTTTAGTGCGGTCGTAGCCAAGAGAAGTTATTGATTAGTGATAAATACTTTGTTTAATCAAATCTAATAGTTTAGTTTATAGAGAACGTGTACGTGGCTTAGGAGTTTCTAGCTCTGAAGCTCTGGCTACCCCTTTAACGGATTTATAGCCGTGAGTATATGTATGTAGGTGACGTGAACAAAAAGATAGATGTCGAATGGTTAAAAATAGGGTCTAATAATGTTGATGTTTATTTAAATCTTTCGAGGTTTGTCATTTCAAATGGTTTGTGTATAATAAAACCAATCTAGTTATTTACTTATCTATGGTAATAAAGTAATATCTTATCTTCTTATTTTTAGAAATTCAAATATATTTGTTCTGTTGTGTTTTCTTGTTGTGTGCCGTGTAGTGTCGGCTTAGAATAACACTACCCCATTTATTCCGGTGGGTGTACGTAAGAGGTGACTAACGGTATTGGGGCTTTTAAGGGATTTTTTTGCGATGCGGTTGGATACCCATCACCAACAACCTTTATTCCACCATCTTTTCCCCACGCAACTTCCAAAAGTGGCTGAGGAATTCCTGATTCCCTAGCTCTGGCTACCCCTTCATGGGATTCATAGCCGTGAGTATATGTATGTATGTATATGTAATGTGTTTTCTATCTTGTTTTCAACCTAGATTAGTTAGACATTGTTAATGAATGAGATTTTGATTAAACAAAAGTTTAAGTTCAAAACATATAAAAAAGTTATCTTTTTATGTGTACTAGCAATAACAACCAAACTTTACTAAACAGATATCTAAAGTCACAAGTAAATAATCTCAGTTACGGGTAACAAAGCAAACAAGTGTAGTAGAACCGTAGAAGCCAGTTGGTAAATGTTGACTCTGATAATGTGATCCCGAACCTGTTACGAGTACAGATTAACTCCGAGGCTCGCCACTCCTTCATCAAGCTTAACATAAATGCGTTCCTAAAGGGATTAGTCCCGTCATTCACGTGAAAGTTGTTAGGCTTGATGATAGACCAGGCAAATCGTGTGCGCCAAACCGTGGCTAAAGAGATCTTTCACAGATCCAAACGTCTATATACAATGTGGTAATATCGATTAGTAGTATCACGTTCTACTCATCCGAGTTCTCGAACCAATAGGTCAAGACGTTTCGATTAGCTTTACGATTCGGCGAATCGCGAGGCAAATAACACATTGGATGCAAACTTGTAGCTATTATCTAGAGAAAATGGCCCTAGTTGAACGACTACATGAAACTTAATCATAAAGATTCATTCTCTACATGTATACTCGTTTATCTAGTGCAGTGCGCGGGAACCGAGAACATTCAGAATGCAACATAAAAAGCGGGCGACGTTCCACACGCCCGCGCTCAACCTATGATTACATGTCATGACACACACACACACAGGGGATTAACGCAAGACAACCCGTTTCCTGTTACCTGCTTAGAAGCAAAAAGCTAACGCCTTACACTAATATAATATTAATTTTACATAACCAATCAAATATCGTATTTAAAGTAACTACAAAATAATGCTCAAACTCATTAACGATTCAAAGCCACCAAATAAGATCAATAAAACTGAGATAGAATCGCCGGAGCGTATTGAAATGTACTGTATCAAAACGAAAACGTCTGTAACAAATTTGTTCAGCGGACGCAATCTACGGAGGTTTAAAACAAACAATTACTTCGGTTTATTTGAAAAGGAGAGCAAAAACCGGAGCAATCAAATCGGTGCAGCTCCCGTGCAGCAAAAAATTGAGGCTCGAGCGCTTCGCTCAATGTAACGGCGCACGACTATGGCCGCCACCGCCGCCGCGTAATAAGGTAGCTGATGAGAGCTGGCTAGTTTTACTTACCGCAAACTTTCACATATGTCAGCCTCTTACTTTGTGCAAAATATCTAATTTTGAATGTGAGTCCGAAGCTTTGAACTGTCTAAGCTTTGAGCTTAGAAACAGCTACAGATTCAGTTTGGCTTTTCTATGAGCTTTAAAGTTATTATGATGATTTGTAATTTTTCAAGTATGGCTTTTGATTAACAATAGCTTTGGTTGCTTTCAATACGATAAATTAATCTTATAATTTCATGATTTCTAGGCACATATTAAAACTTCCAAACTTAACAAATTAAAAGCAGTGTCGGGATAATTTTACATTAACCCTTTTTTTTCCGCGGATAACTTAGGGTTTGGGGCATTTTATCTAGTTATTAGGAAATGTACCTGGAGACCATGTAATTAATTATTTATTTTTCTACTAATTCGACTTCAATAAGTGGCTGACTAATTTCTGTTTATGTAGCTTTAGCTTGCTTTTTTGGGATTTCCAGTCGCAAATAAAGGAAAAATGGCATCTGTAAAACCTTACTACAAAATAAAACGAACATAATTTATTATATACAAAAATGCAATACCGACAACAACACGGCTAAAGTTAAATCAAAGACATCAGCTGGGAAGGCATGACTAATTTAGGCAAGGTGACACACTTTCGATACTATGATCAAGGTACCATAGCAAAATGTTAAACGAATACTCATTTAAAAAAAAGTTTTAGGATAGGAATAAGTTCTGTACAATAAATAAACTGATTTGCTTCGCTTGAAGCAGCTGTGCTAAGGAGCACGATTTGATACGCGCTTCCATCATCGCTGCCATTGTCAAAAGCCAAGCTAATAAAGTTTAGCAGATGTAATTTTCTAAACAAGACTCTAACAAATGGAAGCTTAGCATTCGTGATAAAATTATGATAAAACTGACAGCTATCAAAGGAAAACGCGAAACGAATTATTATGCAGCGAACCTCAGAGAATCTTCTATATTTTACAAATGTGTTGGACGAGTAGATATAAAACAAGATCGCCAATTTGAAATATATATCTTAGTATCACAATAAAATTGTATTCAGACACGAATAGCAAATATTTTCAACAGACACGAAAAGAATTTCGTGCGAAGCTCTGTTCTAAAAACAATGGCAACCGTTTTATTTGCACTATCGCGACACGATCAAAGTTGACAAAATTTTTGTGTCGAAAATGTGGCTATTAAAGTCCATACTATAGATTCCTGCAAAATTATCGCTTCGAACAATGGATGGACCCACATCATTACAGCTATTGTTGTAAATTCAAAATTTTTGAAAAACCGAGCCCGTCAAACGTAAAACAATTCGATACGCGTTTGAATTTGTTGTTCGGGTTGACTTCAATTCAATTTCTTCGTCCGAATCGTTCGCGTGAATTGGGTCGCGTAAACGGGTCCGCCCTTTTGGGACCAAAACGTTATTTTTTTCACACAGATTGCTCGTTCTTTGATCTTCAAAATATGTGCGTTAGCATTTCCCAGTCTTTGTGTTTGTTCTATGGGTGTCTTGTATGTTGTGGCAATGTCTTCCAAATACGAGAATTCGATTTGATGAAATAAAATCAGATATAGATAAATTGATAACGTATAAAATCTGTTCTATATGATTTGTATTGGCTGCATAGTAGTTTTGACAATTTGAAAGTTTAGTTTTTGTTTGCCTTACTTTAAACCACTTTAAACTAAAGGACTTTATATAAGGAATTTATTAAAACATAAACTTACTTTTCTGTCACTGATTTCTTCCTCCACAAATTTTTGGAGATAATCCAAACCATATTTTTACTCATGTTATAAAGTTGGGTCGTCTGATGCATTTAATATGTTATTAATATTTAATATTAAGAGATAATATTTTTGGTATTATATGCATATACAATGTGCTAACTTATTTATTTATATGATTATTATACCTTCTATCTTTTCTTTTTACACACAAAATAATTTCATATCGTAAATATTGTTTTCTTTCATTTCTAATCTCACTTGGTTTTGGTGTTGGAGTACTTTAAAAAATAAAATAAATATAAGATATTTTCTCCCTTTCTTTCAAATTAAATAAGCTTTGTTTGATGAAACAACAAAACTGTCTGCAAACATACATAATTAATAGTAAAAAACAATTAAGTATTAGTTGATTAAATATCTGGCTACGTGAACGTAGTAATATGAATTATATGTTAATCACAATAGAAAATAAACATGTTTGCCTGTGCAAAGCTGTCGTAAAAGATTTAATTCAACTCCAGTTTTCGTGTGAAGAGCTCATTCAGGTACTCGGTGCAGAAGATTAAGGGGCAGACATGCTTCATGTTGGAGTCGCGTGTGACTGTAGCACCTCGTAAACTGTTAGAGCTATTAGGTCAAGATTCTGAATTACTTGGCGCGTTCTACAACTCAAAATGAGCAGCGCATTCTCACTGCAGGAACTATTTTTTAATTAAATTTATAGTGTTTTGGTGTTGAACCTAGGGGCTTGACGTGTTAGTGGTTTTGTGAAATATAACATCTATAAACGAAGGTCTTTGAACTGTGATTGTAAAACACTGGATTATAAATTGTTGAAATTAATTAAGACAACAGTTTGCCCATGTAATCGCGAGACAGCATGTATTGTTTTAACTAGTATTTTTACAAATGAGTTTAGAAATATCAGTAAAGGATGACCATGGAGGACACATTTATTGTATTACCAGAGTAAAATGATACTTGTACAAAAAGGCAGAATTCCGAAAATATAAAGAATTAAGAGGACATGTAAAAATCATTAAATGATGAATATTAATGAGGCTTAAAAAAGTTTGCCAGGATCGTACAAATTGGCGATCTATATTCTCTGCCTACCACAATGAGAACCAATGGCGTAATTATAGGTATGTATGTATGTAATTAACATCGTTTGGGATTATGTATATCCGGTCGGTCTTTGTAAGGTAGCTTGAAGTAACTGCCATAAAGTCCTTTCCATAAATTCTTTAAATGCTTAGGACATTAAATTGAACTTTTAAGAAATCACAAAACTATATGGACAATGTTAGGAGATGGTATAAAAACTCGGCTATCAATCGTCATTCGTTCCCGTGGGGTCGGTCGGGCGCACAAAATGTATTTCTTTATTATAGGTAGTTGAATGTGTCTCCCAAAACATGAAGTGTTTTGTACCGTGTGCGGTCTTCCCTTTCGGCTCAGGTGACACGGCACCGGCACTAATCAGGATTCGATTAGAAAAAAAGATGAATACAGAAAGGGAAACGAAACATTAATAGGAAAAACGACGTATTGTGAAGAATGTGTTCAATCTTCCGCTGCTCACATGCTGAGTGCTAATTTTTCGCCCGACGGGGTTAGGGCACAAAAGGAACACCGTTACAAAATGTCAAAAGTGTAAAATTAATGCGACAGAGCCTTTTATTTCAGTCTTTTGTTTAGTAACAAAGTCGCTTTGTCTATTTTAGGTGTGATAATGGGAATGTTTAACGTCAAAGCTTTTGTTACGATACAGCAAAGCGATCTGTAGGAAGTTTGAATGGGCCACGTGGCGTGCTCATACTGTGTCGATGAACTAAAGATTTTTCGTGCATTTTAGTCATAGAATTGTTCGGAATATGCTTGAAATAGGAGAATGAGTAAAACTATATATTAGCCATACTTTACGTTGAAGCTTGTTTGTGAAATGACTATAGTGATAAATAGGTCCAAGTTATCAAGTATGAAACGAGATTATCGTACCCGGAGAAAGATAGATTTATTTGAATAAAACAGGTTTACATAAGAGGAAATGCGTGCAGAAAATGATAAAGATTAACGTTCGGACACGCTCTCTAGCGTGATCCCGTTTACTTGTCCGATTTAATAGAAAAAGCCGACTTGGAAAATTCATATAACGTTTTAATGAGAATCTATTGAATAACCATTTGAATAATAAATAAACTTGTCTGCCACTGTCGGCAGATAATTCAAAAAGATCCTATTCTACTTAAAAATTCTTAACAGCCATTCTTTAAATTTGCATTTTAATAAACCGTATATCATCCGCCTGATAGGTTGACGTGAATATTATTCTATAGGTCACAGGCAAATTAATGTCTCCATAAAATTAGGAGCTCCAAACTAATCTATGGTGAAAGAATTCGAAACAACCGTCTGTGGAGATATCTCTAATAAATTTTCGACACATATTTGACGCATTTTATTTCGGCGCGCAAATTTCTGCGAAACAAAGATTCTTCACTTTAAAAGGAAAAGACAATCGCGCATACGCATCCGAGGAATTTGAGCTTACTCGATATTTTTTATTTACATTAGCAGGAAATGCTGTATTAACATAATGCATTTTGGGTGCCTATACTTTACGACAGTCTATGGCTTTTGAATATTTTATAACCGGAATACCAGTGGCGCCGTAGTGAAGATAAAAAACGGTTCATTCGTCTTGTCTTCGAAAACAGGTATTTTTAATATGAAACGTGCTAATGAATGTCTGTTAAAGGAAATGGTTGAGCCGATCTTGGCGTGTGCTAATACTTCCTGCTAAAACATCGACTATTGTTCAACTCACCAGAAATTAGTGATGGGCGAGCAATGAATACTGTAGCCTTTTTAAAACCTTTTTTTTCAAGGATGCGTCATAACATAATAGTTTCATAGAACAATGTATGGGAATGAACGAAAGTTGAAAGCCCCACTTTTTTATCATTTTATGTTCTTTTTACAATTATATCGTTAAGTTTCATTATCAGTTCACTTTATAGTTACAAGGTTAATAAATACCTGGATAATTAGCGCAAAATTGCGGGGAAGAATTTACTACGAGGTTTTACTTTTTTTTTTGCTATTCCTTTTTTTTTAACGATCTACGTAAACATTTTTTATGAGGTTTCACGTTTTATATAATTGGGAATATTACTGCATTTATTAGTTATATTTTTAAAATATTCTTTTGATCTTAATATCATACTGACTACTAAAACACAACTTTAATGAACCAAAATAATGTAGAAAATGTTTGTACATTATAATTATGTTACAAATTAAGGTAGTGTCATGCAGTGGCATATAAACATGACTGAAGTGATTTATGCAAATCAGAATTAAAAATTAAATATTCTGCTTTAGACTAATTAAGACTAACCAACCAGACTGGACCAGCAACCGTGATAGCTCAGTGGGCAGAACACCGCTTATCGTGCATACTATGAGGGTTCCAATCCCGATCGGGTCTACACCAATTTGTCTTTTCTAAAAATATATGTTAATGTTAACATTGAGGGGAAACATCGTGAGGAAACCCAAATAACTAAGTTGTACTCAGTCATATGACACTATTTCCATACAAAATGGCAAAAGGCCTGCCCCCTAACGCGTGAGTACACTGTACAAACAAAACATGGGTATTCTAAACACCAGGTGGCAATATCACGTGATGTTAGTACCTTTGCCAACACCTTCGGGGATCTATGGCGTGAACGTTTGAGTTAATTAAGAACAAGAATAATAGATTATATTCACCTTAGAATCCTATCAGAAGTGGAACGACCTGACCGTATTTATGGCGGAATGTCTTTTACTCCTGTCTTATTTGGATTTTAACCAAATTTAATACAGGTCGATTTTGGAGATCTTATTGAGTGTAATATTTATGTATTAGCCTATAGCATTTATGTTTTGCTTTGACTGTGTATTTAAAATTTCTTTTTTCATAAAATAAAATTGCCGAAGATATTTAATACATATTTTTCAAGTTCAATACTAATTACGTTTTAGTTATTCAAGTATAGAGCTTACAAACATGCGCAAATGGATAAAAATAGTCGGTTGTTAATAAATATATTCCATACTAAATAGTGCCAATACTATAATTATTAAGTACTTATTTGCATTCTTCTTAGAATAAAATAATTACATATACTCACGTTTATAAATCCCTTGAAGGGGTAGCCAGAGCTAGGGAATTAGATTTTTTTTTGCCAGCCACTTTTGGAAGTTGCGTGGGAAAAGATGGTGAAACAAAGGTTGTTGGTGATGGGTCTCTAACCGCATCGCCCGAAAATCCCTTAAAAGCCCCAAACCGCTAGTCGCCTCTTGCGTACACCCACCGGAAGAAATGGGGTAGTGCTATTCTAAGCTGACACTACATAGCAGTTTCTATGAATGTAAAATATATATCACGGTGAAAAAAATCAACTCATGTAGATTTATATTAACTAAATTTTATAACTGTGATGTGCATTTGCAATGTTGTTCCCCTTGTGAAAGTTTGAATTCGGTATACTAAGTACATTTTCACGTGAACTGGTGGCGCCTGCATTTTGGGTTTTAAAGAGTAATTTATTTTCGCGATATAATAAAAAAAATAAAAAGTTCTATAGGTATCATATAATTGAAATCAAATAAAAAATATATTAGCGGACCATCTAAGTATGGAACCGAAAATCGATGGATTGGGAGTCAAAACAGTTAGATCGGGTTATTTTTACATTTAAATAATTGTTGTCTTCTAAGTTTTGGAAAGATGCTTTGAGAATGTTTTAATTCAATCTATCTTAATTACTTTAAATGATTCTTTTTTTTACCTTTACACCATTATATATAATGTGTTTCTAATACCTATATGAGACCTTAATCACTTCATTACTTAAAATGTGATGGTATAAAAGTAATATTCGCATAATTAAAGTATTTGTTAAAACTTCAATTTCCTCACTTCATGTAACAAAAAGAATTCCGGTACCGGGAATCGAACCCGAGCCTCCTGGGTGAGAGCCAGGTATCCTAGCCACTAGACCATACCGGAGAGTGATAATCATGTTGAAATTGTTAGAAGCGTGAAGTGTTAGAAATACGTTGGCTCTTAGCCAACATTGTATTTTGATAAGTTTCGTTCAAATACATGTTTAAATGAACATATAAAATATAAAAAGTTTTATTCATTTTGATATAAAAAATGAATTATAATACTTCGATTGTGTACGTTTAAGAACAACCTTCTAACAATATATCGAATCAGGCCATTCGGAGTGTGAGAGCAACTTTGTCACGTTTATTGCGAAAAACTGATAGAAGACAATTTGTAAAAATATTTTCGGCCGATCTTTGTTCTAAATCTTCTCTTGCCACCAAGGCAGTACCGGTATTGCCATTATTACAGCATAGTTATTTCGTAAATAAGGATATTTGTTATATATCAAAAACGTTTTTTGGATATCTATTAGTTAAATTTAAATTAGAAAGATTAACGCCCGATTTCTGAACTGAGTATTCCTGCTGAGAAAAAATTAAGTATCGTTCTGTCGCATTGAAATCTTAACAACTGAATGAGACAAATCGATACTTAAGTCGTTCTCAGCTTGAATACTCAATTCAGAAATCGGGCGTAAATTTGTTTTGTTAGTTTGTCTGAAATACTTAGGTTTATAGTACATTTAAACAATATATTATATCCAAAAGATGGAAAAGGAACAGTAATACAATAATACTTATATATTAATAAAATACATACATACATATTCTCACGGCTATAAATCCCTAGATGGGGTAGCCGTAGCTAAGGATTAAACCCATTTATAGTGACCATGCGAAGCTGGGGCGGTCCACTACTAAATATCTTAGTTACAAACAAAACAGCATTTGTAACAAACATAATTAAAAATGAATGATTTTATCAATTGCGATATCTTATCTCAACCCGACTGTTGATAGCTTCTGCTTATCAAACAACGAATTAAAAAGATGATTGTAGAGTTACGACCACCCAGGATTCACATCAATATGAATGTATGCACTCGTCTGTAAACTGTTTCATGATGAGTGTAATTTACATGCATATATTCACGGTTATAAATCCTTGGAAGAGGTAGCCAGAGTTTGAGAATTAGAAATTCCGCAACTACTTTTGTTCAGCGGATTGAATTGTATTTTTTCTGTGAACTGAATATTTTTTTTCTGTCTTTCTTTCTTTTTGGAAATTCATTCAGGAATACATGGTAGTATAAAGGATGGTTGGCGATGGGTCTCCCTCCAGCCGCCGAAAAATTACTTTAAACTGTGGCAGAGGTATATATTCTTCTAAAAATAAAGTATGTTTGTCTCATCCAGTGTTCAGAAAACCCACATTTTTCTAGGAGGAGTATATCCACGTGATAGGGGAGCATGTCTGTGGCCGTTTTGCACGAATACACCCCAACAAACATTTTGGCGCTAATTTCTACCTCTCTTATCGTTCGTATTGGTATAACAGGTCTATAAAAGCATCCAGAAAAACTTTTATTTGTTCAGTGGTCATGACTATAACTAAATAACTCATCAAGATGAGTAACAGTAACAAGAAGACATTATATGACTTAAGTAGGCATAAAAGCGGAGAGCTGAACCACAGTAACACTAGGTACTCTAACTTCAAGTGTCAATAATTACTTAGGGTAGTATTAAGGTTTCTGGTTTTTCTCACAATTTCCAAGTGTTCTAAAACAGTGCTTTTTAAATCTTTTATACCACCTAACGTGGCTATGAAACATAATTTTACTTATGGAGGTATAAGCGGTGTAGTCGCAACCATCATAGCACCTGCTTTTATATATTCAAGTGACAGATAATACTTGAAGTAATATTACGGTTTCTATTACGTCTCACTATTTCCAAGTGTTCTAGAAGAGTGCTATGTAAATGTTTTAAACTACCAAATTTGGCTTGGAAACGTAATATTACTTAAGGTGGTATGAACGACTTAGTCGCAACCATCATAGCTCCTGGTTTTTATAATTACTTGAAGTAACCGAAAATACTTTATGTAATAGTGTAGTTTCTAGTAAGTCACTATTTTGGAGTGTTCAAGAATAAGCTAAGTAAATGTTTCTACGACCTAACTTGACTAGGAAACCTCTTTTACTAATAGAGGTATAAACGGTGTAGTCGCAGCCATCATAGCACCTGTTTTTATTTATTCAAGTGACTGATAATACTTGAATTAAGTGACAGATAATACTTGAAGTAATATTATAATTCATTACTTCCAAGTGATCTCGAAGAGTGCTGTGTAAATAAGACTACCTAATTTGGCTAGGAAACGTAATATTACTAAGGGTGGTATGAAAGATTTAGTCGCAACCATCATATATCCTGCTTTAATAATTACTTAAAGTAACAGAAACTACTTTAAGTAAAAGTAAAGTTTCTAGAAGATTTCTAGTAAGTCACTATTTTAGAGTGTTCCTAAAGAGTGCTAAGTACATGTTTCATACCACCTAACTTGGCAAGGAAACCTAGTATTAGTTAAGGAAGTATGCAGTGTATAGTTGCAACCATCACAGCACCTGGCCTTAAAAATCAAAGTAACAAAAAACACTTTAAGTAACACAACAGTATAAGTTTCTTACAACTCTTTCTATAGACAAGAACTCTTTATTGTTATTTTGGAGTAATTTTGAGAGCTCTAATCGTAATACTAATAATAATAAATTTATTAATATTAGTATTGCTATGGATTTCCGCAAAGTAACGCCTGATTCAATCCAATAGCTCTAATCGTTACAACGGGGTTCAAAATTACTTTTGTGTTATTCTAAGCAATATTAACATGTAATAAAAACATTGTAACTCTTTTTTTCATCTGAAATCATAAAACATATAAAATATTACTTAAATAGATGTTTAATATCTCTAACCTCTAAATGTATGATTTCTGATCTGATGCCGTGCAAAATACAGTGAAACAATAGTCAGGATTTTGTGATCTACGCCCTTTTTCGTCATGAGTTCGTGGAGAAAAAGAAAAAGATGTGGAGGTGTTAAAAAAAATATCAGACGAATACAACAAAATAATTAGATTGTCTCAACAAGTGTCATCTTGCGCTGAAATCACCACATTGCAAACAGTTACCATTGATGAAACTGAGCATCATATTTTTTCCTGTATTGGAAATATTAAAGATGCCAGTGTGAGCTGTAGCAGTCAGATCTACAACAAACGTATTCATTCAGTACAGCCAGGAAGAGAAAAATGTTCGAGCTGTTGCAGCGATTCCATCGGAAATGACGGTCAAGTGCAGGAAATTCAACAAGGTTCCGTACATTTTTCTTTGTTAGTAAGTAGGTACCTAATAATTTTAGAAACTAACCTTTTTATAATTCACAGGTCAGGAATGTGATGATACATCAAATTCTTTAACGAATTTAACTGTACAGAAGATGCCTGTATAACGAATTATCCTATCAGTAGTTCTGATAGCTCAGATGAAGAGCAGGAAAGCGAACATACAAAAAATGAACATTTTAAAAATGACTTAAGAGTATGGGCGACACAGAAAAATATTAGCCAAGCTGCCTTAAAAAAATTTATTAGCAATGTTAACCTTTTTCTTTTTTTGTCGATATCGATAAAACTTTAGTGATGCCTCTATCGATATGTATATTAGTTTAGTACCAGACAACATTATTAATTTCAAAAAGATAAATAAAAGGACAGTATTTTTAAAATATTTTATTTCTCTTCTTCTTAACCTGTAAGTTACATATATCTTGTATGCTAACTGTTACATAGACCCCGTTTAATAAACATGCCGTTTTATATTTTCCTGTTTCATATTATATTGCACCAGTTATGGCCAAGCAACCGTATAATAAAAAAAATATATAACAGTTTTACTCTTCTGTCATGCTCTATACAATCTGACCAAGACATGTAACTTTTCGATGTTAATTTCTTACGGTTTCTTTCTAGTGCTTTTGTTCCATATATAATTCAATATTTGTAGATTAACTAAATACTATCTATATATAATCTTAGCCTTTGTCATTTGAGATACATTAAATTATTATTTTTAGATCTTTCGTAAGCTCTTAAATATACAAATATTTATGGATACCTCTGAATTCTTTGGCCGGATAAGTTATTTTGCATTCTTTGCAGTTATTCTTTTTTGCTATTTTTCTGCACATATATAATAATACTTCGTCCAATCCAAGCATTAGCGCACGCCGTTGCTTTATTAAGAACGCGAACACAACCACTCGTCAAGACGGTTCGAACCCAACTAAACCAAAATGTCAGGTCAGCCTCACCTCAACAACGCGTGGGGCGCGCGGGTGCTGTGTTGAGTAGCGAGAATGCTGAAATACCTAAACATAAGAAAATAATGAACTTATTATGATCGCAAAAAGTAAATTTTAATGTAAGTTTGAATATAATCTTAATTTTAAGACCTCAATCAAGAATTTCAAATCAAGAATTTATCATGGTTGTTAACGGTGAGGGAAAACATCGTGAGGAAACCCACATGGCTGAGTTGTACTTAGTCATGTGACAGTGTATTCGTACAAAACGGCGATAGGCTTGCCCCCTATCACGTGAGTACACTGTCCATGCAAAACGTGGGTACTCTGAACACCAGGTGACAAAGTCACGCGATGTTCAGAAGTATTAGTACCTCTGCCAACCCCTTCGGGGATATTCGGCGTGAACGTTTATGCTTTATGCTTATATGCTTTAAGACCTCATGATTATATATAGAAAGCGTTCATCTGGAGGTACAATTATTCGAGCAAAGGTACTGAATTGTACAATTTATGTACTTTTGTTTCGTATAAAAGGAGATCGGATTTACTATGGTACACTCACAATTTGACTCTTACTACATTACATTAGAAAAGCGTAACCCTAAAACACCGCTACTTTTACATCCAATTTTAACCGTTGTAACCCCAAACCCCGCAACTTGTACTCTTAGTACCGCTAAAACTATATTCTGGTATAACGAGTGTTACAATAGTCCTAACTACAGACCATCCATCACTTGGTGTTAATTAATAGTAATAATATGAACCTGAAGTAATATGGAAAAGACGCCATGTTAAATCAAACATAACCTAAAAATAATCTTGTAAATAACTAGTTTTAGACCCAGTTTTTGTATCATTTTCATATTTTAAAACGCAATATATTTGCTACATTACACAATGAATGTTAAAGACAGGGCCAGTACCTTGTTTTTACTTGAATGTAAATTAAATGTATGCTCCGTGTAATAAAATGCAAATTATTTTAACTTCAAATATCACTTATTTTCAATGCCCAGCAAAATTGAGATGAAAAACATATATGTTATTCTCAATAAAGTTATCGTCGCAATAAATATAAGCCGTATATCGAAGAAATCCAACTTACCGAAATATTGGTAATCCGTAAAATTATTCACTTATTATTCCTTAAGCGCCATCACATAACAAACAATACTTGTGGAAGTAAAAAAATGTGCTTGTGCATGCCAATCTTTTGAAAAAGAAAACACGATATAACCCTGAGTTGCTCATCAATACTAATTAAGATACAAAAAGCAAATACAAGAAACATTGGAGCTTAAAAAAGAACTAATATATTACTATAGCAAATACACCAGCAGACTTTGCAACTTAAATACCACCAATAGTTTTTATCATTACCATAGTGCAGACTTTGTACTACCTATAGTTTTTATTATAACTATAGTACCGACTGTAAGCTGATTTAGGTAGATTTTTATTATATCACCATTATAGATACAAGAAAACTTTTGCCCCTAACACCACTCTATTACTGTTGTGTTACTCTCAGTTACAAAATAGTGAGCATTGTAACCATAATATTACTTATAGCGCTATAAGACGTGGGCCTGATTGAGGGTTTGTGAGGGTTTAGAGCGTGCTCTACCTCCTAATTCTAAAACTTTTATAGAACTCTGGCTTGCCAAAATCACTCATGAACAACTCTTTTATGGCTAATTCTTATTACCAAAATGTTTGTTGGGACTGGCATGGACTAGGAACAACTCAGTCGTGTGCGTTTCCTCATGATGTTTTCCTTCACTTTTAACATAAACAAGACATAAACATAAACGTTCACGTCGAATATCCCCGAAGGGGTTGGCAGAGGTACTAATACTTTTACCGCCGACTCAGGATTTAAAATTACGTATCCTGCATGAGAAGCGGTGCTAGGAGTGCGCTATCTATAGGCATTAAGAACTAAAACACAACACACATCAGAATTTTTAAAAAAAGTTATGATTTTGCCGTGTAGTGTCGGCTTAGAATAGCACTACCCCTTTTCTACCTATGGGTGTACGTAAGAGGCGACTAACGGTATTCTGGCTTTTAAGGGATTTTTGGGCGATGCGGTTGGAGACCCATCACCAACAACCTTTACTTTACCATCCTTACCCCACTCAATTTTCCAAAGGTGGCTGAGGAATTTCTAATTCCTTAGCTCTGGCTACCCCTTCGAGGGATTTATAGACGTGAGTATATGTATGTATGTATGTTTGATAATTAAGAACAATACGATATGACAACTAGTAATCATGATGTTTTATTCATAAATACGAGCAGTATTATTACTGATAGCATTAATTAGGGAATGAACTAAACCACAATCTGCTTAGGCAGCTTACAATAATGTGTTTATTCATATAACTTACACATGTTTAATGTTGTTGTTCAAGTGATAGATATCTCGCGCTTCGGTTTGTTGAGTTTAATATACACTTATAGATGTAACAATTACTAGAAATTTACTCTACACAATATACTTTTACCAACCGTGAAAGCGCAGTGGGTAGAACACCACTTATCGTGCAGACGATGAGGGTTCAAATCCCGGGTCGGCCTATACCAATTTGTTTTTTCTTAAGACATAGTAGTGGTTAATTGATCCTGGTTGTTAACGGTGAAGGAAAACATCGTGAGGAAACCCACATGACTAAGTTTTACTCTGTGTATTGTCATATGTCAACAATTCAAATTCAAACAGTAGGGGTACTAATACTTCTAAACATCTAGTGACATTGTTACCTGGTGTTTAGAGTACCCACGTTTTGCTTGGACGGTATACTCACATAATAGGGGGCCTATCGCCGTTTTACACAAATACACTGTCAAATGACTAAGTACAACTTAGCCATGTGGGTTTCCTCACAATGTTTTCCCTCACCGTATTATAATATTTACTTTAAAAATGCATTAAAATAAACTGATTATTGAAGGCGGCTCCAAGTTCACCGGCGTTATTCTTTTACTCTTTTTTGGCGCGGAACTCTTAGTGGGCGAGCCGACTCACACTTGGCCTATAAACATATCTATTGAGATCATACCGAACAAGATGTTAGGTGTGGTGTTAAATTATACCTTAAACTCTATAACAAAACAATAAAGACACTAATTTTCACAAAAAATAATAATTCTTAGAAGCAGCTGTAACATAAACTGTTTATTAAAAATGAATTAACACTCACACATTGTTATTATGGTTGTGTCAAAAGGAAGGGTGAAAATAACATTAAAGAAATTATTAATCGATTTGAAATGTTTCACAAATAACATGTATTGGTAAATGAATTATTTATTTGTATCCGCTATTAAGGGAAGCTTTTGAAGTATTGTTTCAAAAATATACGTTCATGTTTAAAACCAGCTAGGAATAAGATTCGTGGATAAGGGATGGAATTATAATTTTACATGGAAAGCAGAAATAACACTATTAATATATTTTAACCGTGATAGCTCAGTGGGTAGAGCAGCGCTTAGCGTGCAGACGATGTGTGTTCAAGTCCTGGGTTGGGCTTACACCAATCCCACATGGTTGAGTTGTCATGTGACAGTGTATTGATACAAAACGGCGATGGGTCTGCCCCCTATCACGCTGTCCAAGCAACTGGTACTCTGAACACAAGGTAGCAATGTCAGTTTAGGTTTAGAAGTATTAGTTCTTCCAAAAGTGGCTGAGGTATATCTCATTCCAAAGCTCTGGCTACCCCGTTAAGGGATTTATAGCCGTGAGTATATGTATGTATGTAAGAATCAGTACCTCTGCCAATATACGGCGTGAACGTTTGTGTTGTGTTAATGTGCCTTGTAACTCTTTTGGTCATATATATAGTGTTCATAGTTTACTTTTACCATTACAAGTTAACAATTTTGATCAATTTTGCTGTGTAGTGTCGGCTTAGAATAGCACTACCCCATTTCTTACGGTGGGTGTACGTAAAAGGCGACTAACGGTATCGGGGCTTTTAAGGGATTTTTGGGCGATGCGTTTGGAGACCCATCGCCAACAACCTTTATCTCACCATCTTTTCCCCACTCGACTTTCCAAAAGTGGCTTAGGATTTTTTAATTCCTCAGCTCTGGCTACCCCTTCTTGGTATTTATAGCCGTGAGTATATGTATGTATGTTATTTTGATTAAATTAACCATTCTTACATAGTCAAGTTTGATTTGATTCAATATATAAATGGAACAATGTGATTCCAACCCTTTAAATTTACATAAAGGCTAACTCACGAAACTCAATACCCAAAACCGCATTCAAATACCTAAAACAAAAGTTTACAGTAAAATTACAAGTTCCATTGCGTTCATATTACAAAAACATTTGTTATAACCAAACTTGAATTTCCATAACGTATTACCACAGTCTGTAAAACAAATGATTTAGTGAAAAAGCAACAGAATCATTTTTATATATCATTGGGACATTGGTGTCCATTACATGATATCCTTCTTGATTTATTAACTTCGATATCGTACCACGAAAGGGTATAAAATAATACTGATTGTGAGGTCCAGAGCCTGCGTCAGGCGACGTTTTATCTGTAAAACAAAAAAAATACGAGTATTACTTCTCAATTTTGAGATTGTATTCTATTCTGATGTTTGTGTTTTGAGAAATGAAATTGGATAAAAATGTATTCCATTGTTTTATAAGTCGTTATACAAAAAGTATGCAGGTTAGTGATGTGAAGAGTTATGAAATACTATTTCATTTCTTCTTGAAGGTGTCACAGTTGGGAAAATATATACATATAAACATACATATACTCACGGCCATAAATCCCAAAAAGGGGTAGCCGGAGCTTCAGAGCTAGAAATTCCTCAGCCACATATAAAAGTTAAGATGGTGAATGGGAGAAGATGATAAAAATAAAGTATATGTTTGTATGATGTATATGTTTATATGACATAATAAATAGGTCAGAAGCTTGCATTGTGATCCTAACGTATGCTGTGCATTTGAAGCTAATCTTTTTCCCACTGAGCTTCCAATGCTTCTCAAGCCATAAAACAAATGGGATAAAACTCGTGATCCAATATATTAACGTAGTACTAAACACAAGTTCAATGTATAATCGCTTCACAAAAGACGACATTGACCTTACCCATGAACTTGCCTTAGGGCTACGAAGAGGCGTCAGATACCTCAGCTTGCCGATAGAAACGTCCGTAACGATACTTCACCGTTCACCAACAATCCTAGTTTATTGTCTGAAAACAAAGGCACGAGCTTAACAATAGATCAAGACTGAGTGTCAGCGTGTTGCCGACGATACAACGGGATGCCAATTACGAGGCTAACGTGGCAGCCACACGCGAACTACAGTCAATTTTGAAGCCTGAGAACCGACATGCCTTCATCGTTTATATTGGCCTGATAGGTTGTGTATTCCTAGTGCCTAGAAATTTAGCTTAATTTAATTACGGTGCAATGTGTTGTGGTTTTTAGTAAATATCTGGAAAAACCTTGCAGATGCATATGTATAGACTACCAATCGCTATTTGGAACCATCCTGACAAAACTCTTTTGTCCTATCTTTTGTCTATCGTCTCATCCGTGCGGTTTTATAATTCTCATTTTGGATTCCTGGTTTTGATTAAAAGCATAATTAATACTTACAGCCGAATTACTTGGGTGCTATTTTTTCTTTTATGAAATAAATAATTATTAGTCGATTGCATCGTTCTCCTATTATTCAAAAAGCTCAAGAGAGCGCTCCCTCGCTTCATATATATATATATATATATATATGAATGTGTTAGGATGATGATATTTGTTTTCTTCAAAGTCTTTTTACATACATATACTCACGGCTATCCTTTGAAGGGGTAGCGAGAGTTAAGCAATAAGAAATTTCTCAGCCACTTTTGGAAGATGCTTGGGGAAAAGATGGCGTGATAAAGGTTGTTGGTGATCGGTCTCCAACCGCATAGCCCAAAAATCCCTTAAAGCCCCTATACCCTTAGTCGCCTCTTACGTACATCTACCGGAAACATGGGGTAGTGCTATTCTAAGCCGACACTACACAGGTTTTTATTATTTTATGATATTCGAGCATTCATCCTATTGTCTTGAAAACAAGCCAATAAGCAATAAGTATGGTACCAATTTCGAATTAACAAATAAAACTACTTCACATTAAAACAAAAAAACAAAGTTATCGTACTTATCAAATAGTTTCTATATCATTTGAAAAAACTACGGTCCCAACATTTTTGTTGACGAACAATATCAAAACAAGCTCCATAGTCTCAAACAAGAGATTGTTATCAAATTTTTAGTACGTCACGATGTCAATTTGGTTTATAACAAAATGGTAACAAAAAGTCACAAAATCCAGACGTGATTTTCGAAAAAGGCCTACACATTAACGATGTTCCTTTCGGCTCCTAATGTCTTTATAAGTGATGTGAGACAAAACTTAATGAAACGGACTGGACTATTGATTTACCTGCCAAACTGATACACTTTTTTGTTAAAAGGAACTACGTATTAGGGTTCCTTAGCCTATAAAGTAAGAGTAAGTTTTATTTTATGTCTTCAGCTGTTACTGATACTAGATTCCTTTACTCGTGGCTATCCCTTAAAGAGGTAGTTAGAGTTACTAAATCTGTTATGAATAAGGTGCTTAAAATAAATTATTGTAATCTCCAGCCATAATGCCAAACAATTACTTAACAACCCGCGTATCTTTAGTCGCTACTACAGCAAAATATAAGTGTGGAATAATCTAAATCGTTAGCAATGGTTTAGAATAACACTATCCTTCATTTCATCGTATGTATTGTACAAGATGACTAGTGGTTGTAAGGCATGGTGGTTGCTAGCGCATAACCTACATACATACATACATATATATATATATACTCACGGCTGTAAATCCCATGAAGGGGTAGCCAGAGCTAGGGAATTAGAAATTCCTCAGCCACTTTTGGAAGTTGCGTGGGGAAAAGATGGTGAAATAAAGGTTTTTGGTGATGGGTCTCCAACCGCATCGCCCAAAAATCCCTTAATAGCCCCAATACCGTTAGTCGCCTCTTACGTACACCCACCGGAAGAAATGGGGTAGTGCTATTCTAAGCCGACACTACACGGCATAGAATAACACTATCTTACATTTCATCGTATGTATCGTACAAGATAACTAGTGGTTGTAGGTCATGGTGGTTGGTAGCGCATAACCTACAGCTTTCATTATCAAAATGCTAAAGCTCTGGTTGTCTATTTCGGGAAATTCTCCAATGTTTACATTAAGGATTATTGCATTATTATACATCTCTCTATTTACACACACTCGCTCATACATTTACACATTAATATATGGTTCATTTTATAATTATTTTTGTTTTTTTCCTGATATTTAAGTTCTTATATAAATATTTGTCTAAATTTTGCCTGAAAATTATTATTTTTTGATTCTTTTTATTGTTATAATTTTGAAAATTATAAATTTGTAAGTTAATTTATCTTAAGCAATTTTGTATTATTATTTTTATTGCTTTTTTTAGACATTTATCATAAAGCTTTTATATTTTCAATTCTTTATGTAAAAATGAGTTACCTTAAATTTTAATGGAAACCAAAAACGAAAGCTGCAACCTGAGATACAGGCGATGAGACCATAATTGAAAACTGATGTACCTCTTTTCTGAATAAAGAATTTTGATTATTTTGATTGATTTATATTTATCTATCTCAAAAAAATTTCTTGTAATTATACATTGGGGTAGTAAATATATGAATAAATTTGATATCGGCTATGATATAAATAGTTTGTTTTCGAAATACATATTCGAATTTACTCGTTCAGGGGTAAGAGGGCTAAATCCTCAAGTCTAAAGGTCACGGCTTCAATCTCGGCTGAGGGTAAGAAATTACATTTGATAAATGCCAATTTTTGTTTCGTACTTTCGTAAGAAAATAGTGCTCATAAATCATGTTAAACGGGCTTTGGATCGTATTTATAACTATATAAATCTAATCTATATTCTTTATTTTCATGTATAACCTATATTACAAATTCTGATTTTAACTATTAATTTATATAAAGAACCATGTAACAATAAACTTAATTCACTCTTGACTATTCTTTTTTTACCTTGTTCCTCTTCAATCTTAATAGTGAGTAAAAAAGACAGTTATGTAGCCAGGGACGACTACGGGACATTTCATTTCAAGACTTTACCCTTGTCATTAAACGCGTTTTAAGTAAAGCCCTGTCATATTAAAGTAGGTGAATGTTTGAGTCTGGCATTTCTTTTATAATTACCGGGGTACGGCAACGAATAGAAACATAATCTTAAATTATAATATGAATTCACTTCACGACTATGTTGCAAATATCTATTGAATATGATTCAGAATTTACTATTCAAAATTTAAGTAATAAGTTAATGGTCTAGCCCACTGTTGAATTCTTTACGCCCGATTTCTGTATTGAGTATTCCAGCTGAGAACAACTTAAGTATCGTTCTGTCGCATTGAAATCTTAACAACTGAATGAGACAAAACGATACTTAAGTCGTTCTCAGCTTGAATACTTAATTCAGAAATCGGGCGTTAGACTGCCAAATTAACTGCTTACACCAAACCATATATTCAAAGGGCCATATGTCTCGAACTATATTTAGTGTCACGAATCACCTTCATAAAAAAGTAATTAACTGAATTAAAAACCACAACTCCGAGCCATATGTCGATATGGTCACATGAGCAGTAGTTATGTATAATTTTATTATAATTTATGTCAGAAATAACAAACTGTTAACACCCGCATTCGGTACAATTGGACGCAATCATCGCAATAAGATTTGGGGGTTGCCGAGGACACTAATGTTATTGTGCGTCAAAATTGTTAGTCACTATTCAATGTTGTTTTTATTTGTCGAGCTGCGGGCAGAGGACATCATAATTTTGCTTCAATTGATGATTATATTTTAATTATAATCGCATTATCTTCACTTATTATAATTGCTTTACTTGTTTTTTTTTTGTGATTTTTATATAGTATGATGATTTGACAAACGCAACCGGTTTTAATTATGTTTCAATGCATTGAATCATGCAATAACAAAAACTTTCGCCCTTGTTTCTGATCAAGTTTTTAGATCAGATTTAATGAACAAACCTTTTTTTATTAAATACTGTCAAGAACTTTCAAATAGTCAATATGAAATAATAAATTGTCATTGCTTAAAATTTAATTGGTCAAATATAAACTTATAAAACAAACTTTCTATATTTGTATCTAATCAAACATACGATTTATCTGCTGAACTGAAAAGTTCAATCATTGTTAATTTATGTTAAGGGTCAAACATCACAATCATTTTCATTGTAAAGTAGACTTTAATACACTTAAAATAAATGTTTATTTCTAAGTACCAAAACTACATTACTACCAAATCTATATCTGAGGACATTACTTACGCACTTTCTCGTAAATCAAAAAGCCGTGAAAAGGCCGCGACTGGTCACCGCTGATAAAAGAACTTTTGTTTTCTGACACGACCTCTAAGACGCCGCTTTTTACGTAAAAAGGGTATTTAATCACCCTTGTTACATTTTTGAAATAAAATTACACATTTTTGGACAACCTTACTTAGCTTAAACTCGGAATGTAGGACATTATACGAAACAATAACGATTCTTGTAAATTAAATTCACAAAACTTAAGCAATGGTACTGCGCAAAATGCCGCAATACAACAGGGCGTGGTTTTTAGCGTGTTAAAGCCAAACAAACTGGGGAGCGTCGACAACTACATTTATTTGCGGGTAGCCCGAAAATGTACGGTTACTGTCCCGCAAGATTTATTCTCAAACATGGCGTATTCCTGTCTCTTTGTGGGCGTACTCGAATTTGTTTCAAGGAAAGCTATCATGTAGCTGTAGAGTAAAAACCTTGATAAGACCGAGCTGGAGCCCCTTGGTCGGCGATAAGACGAAATATGTTAATTTAGGTGCTACGAGAGTCGGTATAAAGACTAAGTGATTGGATTCAGTTCGAACGTGTTCGGAATTTCACTCCGATTGTTTATTCAACAGCGAAACAATGTTTATAAATAGGTTATTTTGATGAGATGAATGAATTTTGTTTTGGATATCTTATTATACCAATCTTTAGATTTTATTATGATGCCTTATATTTTGTGAATGTTTAGATTCAAAAAAGGTTTTATAATTGATCTACTTCTAATTACTAAATGTTATATATATTTCAATAATGAAGGAAGTTAATAAGGTGTTTCAAAAAGGAAGAATAATGTGTTTCAAAAATAGATGTTATTTTATTATCCAAATATTTTTAGGTGTTATGTTTTTTATATTGATTTTTATTTGTAATTTGTACTTTAAAATATGGGTAAGGGAGACTATTCATTGGATAATTCACGATAAAAGCTAGTTTCAAATCCAATACTTACTTTTAGCAATAAATAATAATTTGTCATTGCCTCACTTGACGCTGTTCATCCTACTTTAAATGCAAAATTACAAGCAAGTCATACTACTAAATTATCCTCGCAAACGCCAATTATAAACAAAACACAGAAGGGCCCAACACGACACCGTTTTTAATTTCCATCTTTTATGAAATATTATGGTTTATATCAACATCCTCCGGCTCAAAAGATCTTAGTTTAATTAAAAAATAGGCACACAAGTAATTAATTTCCGACATTAAGCTAAAAAGATGAGTATTATTAATGCAAACATAAACACAACAAATAACCTCAAAGACTTTTCTTTGTAGCTATATAGTGTCGGCTCATAATAGCACTAACCCATTTCTTCTCCCGGGTGTTCGTAAAAGGTGACTAAGAGTATTGGGGCTTTTAAAGTGATTTCTGGGCGATGCGCTTTGAAACCCATCACCAAATACCTTCGCTTTACAAATTTTTCCTTACTCAACTTCTTAAAGTGGTTGAGGAATTTATTTTCCTAAGTTCTGGCTACCCCTTCTAGAGAGATATAGCTGTGAGTATAAGTATGTTTGTAGTTTTAGGCCACATAGGAAAACTCCTCAACTTAATTAAGAAAACATGGAGAAATAAATGTATTGATGATATATTTTAACAACATCGCATAGTTTATATCATATAAAGTTCGAGTCTCCTTCAGTCTCCGCCAAAAATATCACTATTATTTCCATTTCCTTTGGTGTCATGTACATGTACATGTACAAAACAATTGAACCAGAGAATGCAAAATACGTCTTACATTCCATCTCTTGGCGGACATAAAATATTTACAATATTCCTATGATATGAATATTCCACGCTGTTTTAAGTTGCAACATATCTTCTAAAGTAATGCAGTTGTAGTTTTACGTGCATAAGCAGAGCTAAAAGGCTTAGCGAATAACAAGTTTTTATTAATTTCTTGGTTATAAGAGATTATTGTCACTAAATGATTTATTTATTTATTATGTTATTTATTTATTTATTATTACATACAAACATACAATTACGGCAATAAATCCCTAGAAGGAGTAGCCAGAGCTAAGGAATTAGAAATTCCTCAGCCATTTTTGGGAAGTTGAGTGGGGAAAAGATGGTAAAATAAAGGTTGTTTGTGATAGGTCTCCAACCGTATCGACGAAAATCCCTTAAAAGCCCTAATACCGTTAGTTGCCTCTTACTTACACCCACTGGAAGAAATGGGGTATTGCTATTCTATGCCAACAATACACAGCATTTGTCATTAATATTTTAACATATGTCTAAGGCTATCGTCGAATTCCAGGCTATCCAAAACTGAAAGAAATTAAAATCACTACAGTTTTTTCTGGGATTAGCGCTTGTGTAAACTAACTCTGCAGGTTTGTAGTAAGAATATAGATATTAAAAACTGTCAACACAACGCAAATATTCAGCTATTTTTTAAAATGGCATAAAAACAACGCACTTATAACCATTTGTTAGTGTGAAAATACCATTCACACTCACTTACGAAATATCATTACTATTTCTATACAATACTGGCATACAATATATCAAAAGCTATTTTAATACCAAAACCGAAAATTTGGTTAGAAATCAATGGAAACGACAAATGCCGGCCGCACCCTTATTTATCGTCAGCAATACAAGTAAAATTAACTCGATTGGAATAACGCAACGATGGCTATCAATCTCTGCCGACTTTAATAAATTGATTGCGTTGTCACTACCAACTTCTGGTTGGGTTTGTTTTGATATCTCCTGTTTCAAAATAGTTTTGAATTTTACATTGATTATGTATAATTTTGTAGTGCCGGCTTAAAATGTCTCTACCACCTTCTACCCACGGGTGTTGTAAGAAGCGACTAAGGGCAGGAGGCTTGTTAAAGTTGTTTTTGGACGATGAGGTTAGAGACCCATTACCGTCGATACGGTAGCTCAATTGGCAGAGCGACGGGGGCGTATACCCGAGGTCGCGGGCTCGATTTCCGCCTGTGTCGAAATTTTTCTTTCCTTCTTATATTCATTACTAGTGGATCGTCCCAGCTTCGCACGGGTAGCGTTGTTTTTTTAAATATCTGAGGTTTTTCTTCAATCACTGCTCAAGCATTGTGAAATTCAGCGTAATGTTTTCAATTTATTAAATTTATAGCACTCCCTTAACAGTGTAGTTTGGTGATTTCGAATGCGCTTTAATGAACGGTTCAGTATTTCAGTTTAATAGCAAATTTTGGAATAAAACGCCATGAAGTATTTATAAAAATCTAAAAAATAAATCATTACGTTATGTAGGATGCAACTACTGGCGCCATCTAGTATGTTATATGTAAATTAGTAAAGATTTGGTTTCGATCACGGGCGCGATGGCTTATTTTATAAATAATTTCGGTGTTTCTCTACCGATTTCTATGATTCTTTTTTTATTAAATAGGTAATAATGTTACCTTTTTTAAATTAGGGATGAGTGAGAGGTTTACAAACGTAAGAGTAAACAAATATAATCAGGATGTTCCAAACTGCTAAGCTATCAGGAATTACACGTGTTATTGTGAGTCAACCGTAAAAGATAGACATATACTGTTGAGGTTTTTTTTTAGATAATTTTATGAAGAATATTTCCGCCACACATGATTTCTATGTAAGTTTAACCATTAAGGCTGCACACGCGACGGAAGCTTAAAAAATGGAGTAACTTCTCCCGTTTTCCAAAAATTTCCCAAAATTCCCCTTTACTTCGCTGCTGGAAAGTATACAAAAACCTGCGCAGGAGTATGAAGAATAATTGTACCAAGTTTCGTTAAAATCCGTCGAGTAGTTTTTGTTTCCATAAGGAACATACAAACCGACAGACAGACAGACAGACAGACAGACAGACAGACAGACAGACAGACAGACAAAAATTTTACTGATTGCATTTTTGGTATCAGTATCGATCCCTAATCACCACCTGATAGTTATTTTGAAAATATATTTCATGTACAGAATTGACCTCTCTACAGATTTATTATAAGTATAGATATATTAGTAATTATACTCCCACCCACTTGATTTTTCAGCTGAACAATGAAGTTCCAAATGCTTAGTATTTTAATTAGATAAATTTTGTTGGTTTTAAATTTTAATATTCGTCGAATGTCCTTCAAACATAAATAACATCCGAAATTTTAACAACCACAATATATGTAACCTTTTTACTAGTAAAAATGGCGAACTAATAAGCCTAGAAATAAAGTCAATCGACATGGAAAATACTTTCCCATCCGCTCAACATCAATTTAAAAGCCATAGGAACAATATTAGTAAGCCGATGTATATCCATTTGTTTGAAGGCGGATGTTATTAGCGTAAGTGCATTGGAGCAAACACTTCCAATTGAAAGCCAATAAAAACATAAATTATCCCACACCAATAATTACAGGTAGTCAAAATTATGTATTTCGTTGAACTTTAGAGTTGAAATTTCTAGACACTTGAATTTGAATTTCGTAGCTACAATGTAACATAGATTAACCAACCAAACCATCCAAGTTATGACGTTAAATATGTAATCAATGTACGGAAAATATACGTTAATAAGCAAATGAAATGGGAAGGACTTTTAGCGTATTAAAAATATCTCGACGAATTGATAACCTTTCTTTGAAGTCGGTTAAAAAGTATGGTATAGTAATTGAAACAACTTTTTGATTTTCGGATATTTTAATCGCGTGTTATTACATTACTTTTCTTTTTGTACATAGCAAATATTAAACGCAAATGTAACTTAAAATTTTGTGAAGGTAGTTAGTATTAATAATTTTATAGTACTGTATAATGACAAATAACACCTCAGTCTTCCCGTGACCATGATAACAGAAAAGTTTTCGAAACGTCGGGCTTTAAAAATCAAAAAGTTGTTTCAATTATAATGTGCAATCGTGAAAATCTTAGAAAATACTAAGTATGGTATAAATATGTAATCTAAATTATATTATTCGCATATTGTGAAGTGCAAGCATGCCTTTGAAGTTTACATGACTGAGCTATTACTATTTTTCAATCTGCACGATTACATAGTAATATTTTTATATGTATTTGTTGTTGAGATTAAAAACCAAACTGTTTAAAAATAAAAAAATCATTTTTGAAACTAACATAGCAAGAGAAATGTATACGAATCAATAATTAATATTAGCTCTAAAGCTGCAGGTGTTTAATTCTCTGTTCGGAAGTCTACCAAGTTGGCGGTAATAAATATAAAAGTTATAGGTAGTGGAAGCCTTAACCCTTCGTTTAAGGCTCACCGCAAGCGGATTACAGTCATTTCTCATCCTAACGTCGCGGCCTGCCCGTAGGCGACCATTGAAGATGTGTTTGTGAAAAAGATGTTTATCGCTCACCTTTTTCGAAGTTGCGTTGATGAAGTAACAGTAGACATTGATAAGATATTTTGATATAACTATGTAATCCTTCTTGATTTGTCATAGCACAGGGCTTGTTTGGAATTTGAGATGTTAATGTTGATAAATCGTTTGCATACAGTCATTAGGACTGATTCTGTTTATTTGAAATAAATTTGAACGGTATTACTAGTTGATTCTAGTCGGTAAATAATATACAATATAATGATTCAAATAAAGGAATACATTTAAAACTAAAAGTATGATTTCCACTGCAGTAATTAATCGTCCCCACCTAACGCCTTCTTTCCAACGGAAAGCCAGATCAACTAAAATTGTCAAATTCAAATATTTATTTTAAAGGGATGAGTTATGGGCACTTATAACTAACTAATCTTAAGTTTTTTTTTCCATTCGGAGAATAGTAAGTAAAATATGGTATGAGATTACCATATGTTATCAGTGGCAAAAATCGGTCTGTAGCTAAAATTTGGTTTTCTGCAAAAGGAAGCAACAAAAAAGCATGCTTACAACAATTTCGATAGAAGGGCGTGAGTTCCAATCCTGGGACGGGCCTACACCAATTTGTCTTTTCTAAAGTCATATGTGTGGTTAATTTATCATGGTTGCTAACGGTGAGGGAAAACATCGTGAGGAAACCCACATGGCTGAGTTGTACTTAGTCATGTGACAGTGTATTCGCACAAAACGGCGATAGGCCTGCCCCTTATCACGTGAGTACACTGTCTAAGCAAAACGTGGGTACCTTCTCTGGAAACTAGATGGCGCTTGCCATGTGAGTTCAAGAGTATTGGTACCTCTGCCAACCCCTTCGGGGATAAACGGCGTGAACGTTTATGTTATATGTAACAAGATACAGCAACATTATGTTAAGAAAAAATGTCTAAGACTTTAATTCCAAAAAAGGTTCGTAATGGCTCCAAAATTACCAATCCCCAGTTAATTTAATCGAACATAAATTACAATGCAAAAATATATATAATGTTTTGGCTCACAATATTCAAATTATTTCAGTCGAATGTATAAATTTCCAGTGCATTTCATTCTGAATGAGTTTTGTTAATGAATTCATTATCATTGAAAAGCCAATGAATTATCTATTCCGTTAGTACAAAAGCTATCAATTCATTAATGAGTTGACAACAATTAAACTGCTTAGTACAATAATTTGATATAGAAAAGTTTTCAATAATGCTGTAATAGTTATTTAATCGATATCATCGATTTTGTAATTGTTTTCAGACTTATTTTTAACTCGTAGAGTATTGTATTGATTTACAGTGTTTTGTTATAAGAGAGACATGCTTTCAACTTCTGGTATTAAATTTACGCATTAAATAAAATCCTTTTCTTAGGCATAACTATCTGAATAGTTTATGTTGTTTTTTTATTAAGGTAGGCAGAGCAAGACTATCAATAGCCTATTTTTTTGACCCTAGCAAACCTCTCGTTCTTCGTTCATATTTATTAAACTTAATATATAATGGAGAATCGTTTTTTTGTACTTGTAATAGCGTATCATATTAATATCATGCAAAAGTATACATTTTCAGGAGGCTAAATTGGTGAAATATTCTTGTCAATTTATTATTTTGGTAAAAGTTGGCAGAAGAAAGAGATAAAAACGGTAAATAAATGATCTTCGGTGAAAAGAGAACAACACTCACTAAATGCCTCGTAAGGTTGCCACGTTTTTAGTATTAGCTAGTGCTATTTTAAACTAATACCACAGATTAATACTAAAGATTGGTCAGTACAATAATATATGCATATTTGTTAAAACTTGTCTCTTTTAAAATAAATGAGTTAAGTGTGGAAGTCTAAATTATTGGGGTTTTTTTCCATACCTGTAAAAATAAGTTTAGATACTGCTCAACCAAAAATCTGTTTTTTTTTTATTTTAATCGTATTTTTTCTATATTTCCTTGGCTGCATAAATAAATACCTTTCGCCTTTCATTCACTGATACTACGCAAAATATTTTCATTATAAGCAAGCATTGTTTTGAGACAAAGCCTAAATCTATTTGTGTGGCATCTTAGAATAAAAGTATGAACAACGAGAATTTACGATGTTTATTCAGTAAGCTTAGATACAAAAGCATGTCATTTGAGAGCTTTTGTTCGCAATGTCCGAATAACAATTGGCAACATTTTGACAAGTGACAAATCATTGATGTAAAGGATTACTGGAACTTAGCAAATCAGTTGTGTTTTTTTAGCTGTTCGTCTGAACAAACTTACCCAGCTCAAAAATGTTTACTTTACCAACCGAATTCAATTATGTGGAATAAGCGTACATACTCACAGTCACAAACTTAAAATCTTCTGTGCTCTTTATTCTTTTGGAGATTGCTTACAAGATTTTAAAATAACGTAGTTAGATTTGGAGTGTGATTGTTATTTTATCGCATATATATCAAACAGATTTGGCCAGTGTCATGTGTCATTCATTGTAACATAAAATCATAGTTTTAATAAGTATAATAAAATGTGTTTGCTGAAGCAATATATCATAGGCATATATTTTGCTTTAATAAGTTAAAATAGAAAATCTAAAAATCTACTTAGAGTATCTTCATGGGAATAATAAACTCTCCTCATCTTTAAACTTTAAAAATCGGTTAGTCAATAGGGTTTTTGATAAGTGATATTGAAATAAATACTTTAGATAAGTTTCTCTATCGGAACTCAAAACTACATAGAATTTCAATATTATACCAAAAAAAAAACTGTGTAAATTAAAAGAAGGAAATTATTTTATTAATATAATCGATGTTATAGTACTATTTAACCTAACCTAAACATACTTTATTAGGCTCATATAATACGATAATAAATTAAGTCAAATATCTTTAAAGTCAATCTTTATTTAGAATTCATAAAAGTAAAATTTTAGCAAACACAAACTGATTTATGTAATGTTAAATCCAAAAGACATTTTAAATCATACGGATAATATGTACATATACTGAACACTTTTATCAAAATTAGTATTTGTTTATCTTAATTTGGTCATTCCTTCTTCCCATTGGTTTTACAACATGTCGCTGTTTACTCAACCACTTAGTTCCAGAGAAAGCACATTGCGTCGTAAAACATCACTCGAGTGCCCTAACAATAACAACTTGTAAGTTTTTCTATAAGTTTATTTCTGAAGCAGATTACAAACATCGTCCACGTACGCACACTCTTCACTCCCATCATCCGCCCCTTGTAGTGACATCAAAACTATTTGTCTTGGAAATAACTTGGTGACTTTCTCTGGGGTTTGAGCTGCAAGATGATATATGGCAATGTCGTCTCAAGAAACACCGGTGCTCGTGTTTGCAACGAGAATCACGACAATACTCATGCATCATTTCAAGCAGGGTGCTTTACTATTGAGTTATCGTCCGTTGACAACATTCGATTTGGACGGAAATATTTCAAATCCCTCCCTGCAAGTGTAATTTGGTCGGTGTCAAGTAATAACAATCCTTTGTTCGATATAATACACTGTTCTCACGCAACTTTTAGGAACTCATTCAACGCGGGGACTCTTAATAAAATGCATTCCGAAATAAATTGTAAAATTCACGCCTTAGGCATCGGGAGCGGCCGTTAAATGTACAACTGAAGGCGCTTATTAAAACAGCTTTACTATGTCATTACTTAGGGAAACAAAAAACACTTTGGAATTGTACATCGCGTTTCATATGATATGGGGTAAGAGGCTCTGGTACGAGTAGTTTCTATCGTAAACCAAAGATATTAAACGGAATGGCGGAACCTCTTTCGAGTTCACAATATAAATTATAGAGGCGCAAGGAGACCTTTACAGTCACCCATAGGGTCGTCGCCTCGTATCGTGCGCGTAAATCAAAGTGTAATAAAAATACAAGCTAGCAGGATGACGTGTTATGCAAATACTTTGCGGTCATATTTTTACATGTATCTGACATACATTTTGACCGAATGACTGCATGAGTATTGCCATTTTATACCAATATTATAATTGATGCGAATGTTTAAAAGTGTGTGTACATGAGGTTTTAATATTTCTGTAAATATATACTCATTTATTTATAGTGGAAGTTAATAAAGTAAGCAAAATAAGTTGGTTACTATATCTAAGGAATCACTTTTCCAAACGCAATCACGAGCAAGTTATTTTACTAATTTACTTCTATTCATCTTCTTTAAGTGCCCAAACTATCTTAACATTCATTTTGTATCTATTTTTACACTATCTTCTATCACACCTCACTGTTATATTTAATCAGCTGCGAAATTAATTTTTCATTTATACACTACGATTTTACAATTATACTAAACACGGATATATTTGAAATCGCATTTATTCACTAAAAGTAAATGATAGTGAAAGTTAAAGTCAGTTTAATACAAGCACTTGTTTGAATGCAATGCCCAATGAAAAAACGAGTGAAAATGATTAATATGGTTGTATAATTCCAATTTGATAAGAATACAGATTGAATGATTGCCATTTGATTGAAATAGGCAACAGTTACACAAGTATTGGTATTCAAACCGCAATAAAGCGTTTAATAAATTGTATTGGTGTCTTTTGTTAGCGTTAACTTGTCAAGCACTTTCACTGCACCTCACGAGTCTCAGGACGTGCTTTGCGGTTAAACTTAAAACGATGTTCTGCTTGATCTTAGTTTCATTATTTCACGATTTATTTGAAAGATTATTCTGTAATAGCGGAAGGAGAGCCATCAATATCAATTTTAATTGTTTAGTTGTTACACAATGTTGAATGACATTATTTTAATTTTTTGAATGTTTTTTTAATCTATTAACATTTTAAGTATTTAAGATATCTTGGATATTTCAGTAAATGTAGTGTTAAAAGTACATTATAGATTATTTGATATTGAAATTGATTACCATTACTATATTTTTTATCAAGGTGGTTTGGGCACAAAAGGAAGATGGATGAAAATTAAGTAGCGAAAGAGATATATAGAGCCAACGTGGATGGTATTACTAGTAGAGGACGGCCTCGTAAAAGGTTTCTAGACCAGTTAGAAAACATTTTTATAAAGGCGGGGATCCGAAGTGGGAAGAATAAAAGAGCATGTATGAAAAAAATATAAATATAAGGTAAGCAACAAAGATTTTGTGAAGATCGTGCTAAGTGGCGATCGATAGTCTCTGCCTACCTCAATGGGAATAATATGCGTGAGTATACGTTCAAGTTTAAACCTCTTTAATGGAATAAAATTGTAGACTAAAACAGTCATCCTTGATTTACATTCGCAGTATCAATAAGTTTGTTTGTCATCTAAAGGACTTAACGTCTCATTGGGCTATTTAACTGTTTTGGTTGTTTATTCGCTATGATGTTGGTTTTTGCGATCGTGGTAATTAATCCGGAATAACCACGTAGAAATCATGATGTCAATCTAATAAAGATAACTATGAAATCATAAACACTTTCTACTTCTTTCACAATTCCGAAGATCAGCTCTTTGAGGTCATTTATTATCAGATGTTATATAAAATCAATATCGTTAGTTTCATCTCCAAAACTGCAGCATCATTGATTATTATAGAAGTGTTATTATTTGTGGAGTATTGCTTCAATGTTTTCTTGTTAACTTCGTGACAAGATAATACTGATAATTCAACAATTACAACATTGACTTCATTGACGCTGCTCTCACAAAGATAAAAGAAAGTATTTTGTTCTCCTTGTACGGAAATGTTAGTTATATCATTGTTGTATAATATTATTACAATACCTAAGAAGTGGAGAACAATATGGTAGTCTTTGAAGAAAATCTACGAAGACTATATGGTTGATTGTTCAGATCAGATTTCTTATCTTTATAAGTTATAAGTACCATATTGTTGCATTGAAATTAAACTGAGACGAAAATTTTGACTTCTGGCAACCCCATTGCTGGTAGTAAAGCAACAAATAAAAAATAAATTAGTCAATATCTGTATGAAATAGTAAATTTGTAAGTATTTAAGTTTAAATTCTATACCATTAAATGATAATATATAATAAATTTAACATTCGGATTTCGACGTCCGTTTATTTGTTCTACACATAACCTATATTTTTACATGATGTATGGGTAGTTAAACTATCATAGTGGTAAAAGGGTCAGTAGCATCGTTTTTTTATTAATTTTAATATTTTTTTATTATTCAAAATAAAGTAATTCAAACAATGTGTCTAATAAGATTTTTCAGCTGGTTTAATATATTTTTTATTTCACTTAAAAGTGGAGTGCTGGTTTAGATTGTCACTACCCCTTTCTACCCACGCGTGTCGTAAGAGGCGACTAAGGGCAAGGGGCTTTTAAAGTGGTTTTTGGGCGATGCGGTTGGAGACCCATCACCAACGATACTTTATTTCTACCATCTTTTCGTCTATCAACTACCAAATTTGGCTGGGGAGTTTCTAGCTATGAATCTCTGGTTACCCCTTTTTGGGATTAATGGCCGTGAGTAAATGTATGTTACACTAAAAATAAATAAACAAATTATAATTACTAAGTAGCCCGTCCTTATAACATCAATATAGCATCATTGATGACGATGATGTTTTTTACTAAACTGTGTCATTATTTAGAAAATAACTTCTAGTTTCGAGTGCTCGTAAACCTCTATAAATAAATATGTCCATTCAAACTTGGGACATTCGTGGTATATTATCAAACAGTTAGAGTTTATCTGATTTGGATGAATGCCAAAATATAATAAGGTGTAAACAAATAGCTTCATTCTCTTTTTGTTTAAAAAAAGTTTCTTTTTAAATATCTCAATCTGAAACTCTTTCTGCAAGAGGGTTAGAAGAGGATACTTGTGAAATTTCCTTTACATTGTCACTTGGTGTTCAGAGTACCTACATTTTACTAACAGAGTGTACTTACGTGATAGGGGGCAGGCCTATCGCCGTTTGTACAAATTCACTGTCACATGACTAAGTACAACCTAAACATGTGAGATTCATGATGTTTTCCTTCACCGCTAACAACTATAATAAATTAATATTTTTATGTATAAATGTCTTACAAGTACAGTACAAGTACAAGTACAGTAAAGTCTGAATGTTAAAATTCTTAAGGACAATGTCATCAAATTTAGAAGATATAATGCATTTACACATTAAAAAGAAACTTACACTGCTGCCCTATTTTTTCCCGAGGGTGTCTTTTGAGGTGACTGAAGGTATTGAGGCTTTTTAAGTGATTGTTGGGTGGTGTGGGTGGTGGAGACCCATCACCAATCATAGTTTATTTGGCAACTTTTCCCATTACTATGCTTCCTTATACTTCCTAAATTGGCTAAAGAATTTGTGATTCTGAGAGTGTCTATATCCCTTGATTTTATATTCCCTTTTTTGGATTTATAGCTGATGGGTAAAGTAAATATGTAAGTATAGTATTTGATTAGTAACGTTTTTAAAAGCATGATGTGTAAATGAAATAATGGATAACATCATTCAATACCATTTTTATTTTCTCAACCTACACGTCTTGAATATTGTATTGAGAAAGAAAAAAGTTGGGTTTTTCTAACTCTTACTAAATAAGTGTAAAACATTATAATGCATAAATTTTAAAGGACAACGTATAACCTTATTTAAAATAATACCTTATCTACAGCGAAAACTGAATTTGCCAATAATTAGCATTTCAAGTCATTACTTTAAGTTTCATATAAAACGAAACATACCTTTATTATATATAAATCATCAATATTGCAAAATAGTGTCAGGTTGACAAAACACAATATTGAAAAGGAAACCACAAAAAATGAACTGTCATCTTTACCGTGGTTAGTATAAGGTAAGAAAGACGGTGCTAAGTTAGATAAATCGCTCGGATGGTTGGTGCACCGTACACCGGAACATTGGCGTCTGTAACGACCCTATGGTGAGGTTCTGAATCGAATCAAGGGGTTGATATGATCAACTTTTATACGATTTGTAAAGGTTTTCATTGGGATAATAATTTTACTAAGGTTGCAGTTTTATCGAGTTAGGTGTGTTGAAAGTTGTTTTATGCTTTCTGATACTGAATTTTACAATGTATATCTTACTCGTCGATTTAAGCTTTGTAGAAACGAATTTTTACATATACATACATGCATCTAGTTTGAACGTCTATTGTAACAGAACAGTTTTATTTTATAATTGGAAACAGATATACTCACGGCTATAAATCTCTAGAAGAGGTAGCCAGAGCTTCGAAACAATAACTTAAAAAGGCCCAAACACCCTTGGTCGCCTTTGGGTTGTGCTATTCTAAGCTGAAACTACACAGCTTATTCTATAACTCATAGACTAAAATTATTTAAAGGATCTTATTTCTCATTACATCACAATGATTTGTACTTTTGAGTTTATATATCGTTTCACCTTTCTATTGCATTCTCAGAAAATATGATTAAATATATTTTTTAAATAGCAATGTCTACGTTTGAATCCTAGATATGCTCAGTATAAATTTCTATATGCGACAGTTTAACAAAAGGTGTAACACTTGAAAGGCGTACACTCGTGCTCAGTCTTTGCCGACTCTGTTACATAGATTAATGTGCGTGCCACATCGAATGTGAAGAAAGATCATTGTGGGAACATACTTTGAAAATGGAGTAAGCATCGTCTTATCGTCTTGTTGTCTTTGACACTCCCTTTCTGTTTGATTTATAGATTTCAACGTCGGCCTTGTCTTTTCGGGCTTATTAATGAATTTATTTAAACGCTAATGAACAAGTTAGGCTTGGAACAAGTGAAACTAATTTATATGCATCCATGTGCGGGGGTTTGAAATACAGTTTTTGAGATTGCTATTGTTTGCTTAATTCCATTATATACACTATACAAATATAAAACTGCCTCTGTGATTGAAAGGTCAGAACTATTGGCACAAATCCGATACAAGAGGGTGAAATACTAAGCAGCAGAATAAATCATTATATTGTCCGAAAACTGTCATTTCTATGTATCATAACTACTCCGATATTACTCAAGCCGTAAGCTTTAATTGGGGTAGGCCTCTGCCTACTAGTGAATATCAATGAGTTCAATCTTGGCATACGTCTCGTGAGACTTTTTAGTGCTCCCTTAATATTATATATTTATGCAAATTATGAATAGTCAAATTAGATGCAGTACCACCGATTGTTATTATTAAAACACATTGTACTAAAAACGAATATGCAACAGTATGGTTATGAAATTATAAATCATGCCAAATTCGTTATGACAAATAATAATGGGCAAGATGCGAAAAAAACGTGCTTGCAACATATTGCAGAACTAAAGAATTAATGGCATTTAGTTAAAAGGGTTAAAAACCCTTCAGAAACTGAAGCTGTGCATTATATTTTTAGTTTTCATTTTCCAGCAATGACTGTAGACTTTGTAGTTCTAATCTCTGGGCTATATATATAATTTTTGAGATTTTAGCCATAATCAACGATAAGTGTTTGTAGGCAAATGTAGGAGTGTAAGTTACTATGTGTTGCCTGATGAACTGAATTTTAATATATGTGTATATGTCGTGGCCATATCGTAAATTTGAACACATCATGAAATGATCGATCATTTCATGAAATGGTCGTATTTCATGAAATGTTCAACTGTTTATTGGCCACATCGTGATGTGGTTTGGGCAGATCAATGATAAGAAATCGTTTCTCGATATGGCCAACTAAACGCGCGGCCTCTTCATGAAATGGGTAAAATTATTTGGTCATATCGTAAAATAGTTACATTAATTACCGGTAGAGGCGCTGAAAACGCTTTGTTTATGAGTGAAGATGGCGGCCGCTGACAAAAGTGTTATTTCTCTCAGTAAAAAAGTTAGTAATTCGTTATTAAGCGAGGAAGAAAGTAATAACAAAAGAGTTTTCGACGAAACTGAGCAATATGTTAATAAACGGTACAGTTTGGATCGCATTTCACAGGTTCCCTATTTCTACGATCTGGCCAAGCGTGGATGACAAAATCGTGAAACGTTGGCGATTTTATGATCTGGTCAAATTAAGTTGGCCACATCATGAAATGTGACCATTTCATGAAATGATCGATCATTTCACGATGTGTTCAAATCTACGATATGGCCACGACATATACATTGTATTAGTTTCCAAATAACTCATTTGAAATTTCTCTTCCGAAACTACAGCGAGTTCAATACATGTAGGAAGAGCCGTATGTCTGCATTGTATGCAAACTTGGAACTCATCAGCAACGAGTAACGTAGTGCAATTTCGCAACTCCAACAAAGTACCCTAGTTTCTATGAGAGGATGTTAATTAACTCTTTGAAAGCATTAACAAAAAGCTGCCTGTACAGTCTTCTGTGAATAAGCTTCAATGCAGAGCGAGCCTCTGGCGTTTTGTGTTAAATGTTGCACGTTTGACACCAGAATGGTTCAATTGATGCAGGTTGCATTATTGAAAAGCAATTTTAGACTTCGATTTACAAATTTGTTGATTGAATCTTAGAATAGAGTTCAATAATACCGATTGATTTTTTGTAAATACTTTGACTAAGTTTTAATTTGAGATTATTGGAATATTTATAACTTATTTATAATAGATTTACATAAATATTAACAACTATTATAAAAAAAAAAATATGTTAATCTTTTTTTTAAACTTCTTCCCTTGTATTTTTATATCAACATTCATACATATACACATATTCACGGCCAAATCCCAAAAAGAGGTAGCCAGAGCTTTAGAGCTAGAAACTCCTCAGCCACATTTGGAAGTTGATAGCGGACAAGCTGTTGGAAATAAAGTATCTTTGGTGATGGGTCTCCAATAGCTTGCCTAAAAAATACTTTAATAAGTCCCATACCTTTAGTCGCCTCTTACAACACCAGTGGGTAGAAAGGGGTAGTGACATTCTAAGCCGGCACTACGCGGCATCTAGTTTAAATAATTGACAATTAAAATCATGTTTTTATTCTGTTTATTACGCAATATTTTGATTCTTATGCCAGTTTTCTTATGTAATATTATTGACATTATGACACATAAATTAATCAATTAAAAATATTTTTTTTGTAATATTTTGTCGGCTGTGAACAGTGCCTAAGAATTTTGTTAAGAAATCCATGGAAAATATAAAATATCCCTTTTACATAAATATCACTACCCCATTATTTTTGCGGGAGGTGCAAGAGGCGACTACGATTAGGGGGGTTTTAAAGTGGTTGTTGGGCGATGTGGCTTGACATATTTTCAACTGTATCTTATTTTCACTATGTTTAATTATTAATTCCGGGGTTCTGGCTACCCCTTATTGGGTTTAAAGCTGTTAGTACATTTATCTATATCGATACAGGATTTAACACAGACTTATTCGTATCGTCAGTTGTTGTTAAATATTTAGAGAATTTTATTGTTTTTTCTATTCCAAATTTCTTACAATCAAATAATTCAGTCGTAATTTAGAAGTCACTAAAAGGCCGACATTGAACAAATCCAATTTTAGGTTCTAACTCGAGATCCATCCGAGCGGGCGACGATTTAGTGTTCATTTCGCTACCCATAAGTTATTCCACAACATCTGGAGCTGAGCCTGATTTTAAATTGAAATGTAACATTCAAATTGGAAATTTCATTAACTCCTTGTTCTGTGCCAACATATTTCGTAATTGGGAATCAAAGTTGAACATTCTACTTTGTTTCCAACTGTTTTAAGGTCACAAATATATTCTCTATGATAAAAACAAAACTTGTCTTTTTTAGGTGCGATAGCGGAACTAATAATAAATCACTGTAAAGATTTGTTGGATTGTAAACGAGACACGTTGGATGTCATCGTTTATTGAACTATATGATGGAATAGAATGGAGCTAGTGAACTTGTTAAATTGAAAACGATGCTGTTAGAGCATTATTGTATGCTAAACGGGTTAAAGCGTTCACTTCAAGTCATACGGACATTTGGCCCTTTATTTACGTAACAAGCACTGGCTTCTTTGCGTAGTGTCGCAGTTCTCGCATATAAATTCCTATAAAATAAGACATAAATAGTCTGCGATTCTCAGAGCAGAGGGGAACATCAAAGAGCTCATTCAAGGAAGCCGGTCGCTCGGATCCAGTTCAGACGAAGCGGGGAAGAGCGGTGAAGTGGAGCGCGCAAAGTAAATGTTATTTTTTTAAGGCTTCTCTCAATTTCTGCGGCTATATTAAAATCTGAACGATTTGAAATAGTCATATTGTCATAAATTGAATGAATCTTAATGAATTTCTATTGAACGAAACGAGTCGGAAGCGGGAAGTCGAATAATTGCTGGAAAGACGACGGGATCCGTGACCGCGTCGGAACGCTGCACCAATTTCGGTTTATTGTTTCGATAATTGCTCGAGGAAAATCCACGCAGAGTTTTGGCCCCGCTTTAAACTTCAGCGTCTGCCAAACCACGGCATTATCTTTTAGTTTTACAAATTATACGAACGGGTTTTGTTTTAACTTGGCGATAATTAATATTGTTTTTAGTGTTATATTGATTTAACTGATAATTAACAAGCTTGTTAGTAGCAAAGACGGTCATTTTCGTTTAGCTGTCATTGAACTTTAAACACTTTAACGTTGATTAATCAAATAACAATATTTTTTTTTGGGTAATTTTTGTTTTTGTTTTTAATGCCAGCTATAATAACACTATATGACTTCTATTTCTAGCTGTCGTTGAAAACAAATCTATGGCTTTTTAGTCAGTGGTGTAAATATGTGGCTTGGTTAGTGATGAACTTTTCTACCCTATATTGAATAATAATAACAAAAACTTGGTGTGAATGGTCTCTGCTTCACGATTGAGAAAGTTTATAGCCACATTGACTAATGCACGCACATACTCTCCGCAGTTGACTAGATTACTGTTATACCATTTGTCGTTGCAACCGCGCTATCACAAACTTCTACATTAAGACGGAACCTCGATAAATTGTGTCCACTTAATATCTGACCATGATCATTCATTATTGAGGTATTGCCTTAATATATTTTCGGTCAAGCTCAGTTCTTCCAAAAAGATTAGGGACACCCACATGTTTTATCAAGAATCCATTATGAGTGAAGCAAACAATGAGGTATGTTATCAGGCGTAGTAGTATCAACTACAGTGATGATGAATTGCTTTTGTGGCACATTAGAAATGACAATAAATAAAAAGTTATTATCTTTCCTTCGTCATCTCTTCGTGGCCGTTTAGTGTGAGAAACTTGAGATGCGACGCGGCTGACCATCGCTGCATATATCATGACTAAATCATGCATAATTCATCGGAATCACAATAAAACGAACCTTCGAATCTTGTATGAAATCTCGAATTTCATGAATAGTAGCCGATGTAATTTGTCAATAGCATTTTTTTTCAAGGATTATGTTTGCTACTAGCGAAACAAGATTTTGCATTAAGTATGAAAAATTTCTGCTATTAATTTTGTTCTTGACGTATCGCAGCTAACCGTTTTGATTCATTAAAAGACGATAAATAGAAACCGGCTGTAAAGTTTATTAATGAGCAGTAACAGTAGCTATTAAGATCTAGTCAGGTTTTTAGTATAGAATATTTGGTTTTAGTAATTAATATAAATGCTCTATAATCGACAACTATCACAGGAAGTCGGTAATTGATGTACTTTGATCTGAACATTAATTGAATTCGTGTTTATAATCTTGAGATTTTTATGTAAACATGGAGAAACTATTCATTCTGTTGTAGTTGATTGAACGTATGAATTTAAAAAATAATCTCTTATAAAGCAATTAACTGTGAGTTTAATGAAGATAATGTGAAAACGATAAAAAATAAGGTGTTTCGTTTCGGCTTAGAATAGCACTACCCCATTTCTTCCCGTGGGTGTCCTTGAGAAGCGGTTAAGGGTATTGGCTTTTTAAGTGATTTTTGGGCGATGCGGTTTACAGTCTTTTTCCCACTCAACTGCCAAAAGCGGCTGAGGATTTTCTTATTTGAAAGCTCTGGCTACCCTATATGTATGTATGACAAAAATATTAATACCGAAAGGACTTATAACTTCGGTTGTCTCTCAACAGACCACAAAAATAAAAAAATATGACCCAAAATTGTGCAAACCATATTTTGAAAAAAATGAAAAAATGTGAATGTAAAGAGTTTCTTTGTTGCTTCTTCTCTTTACGAACACCTTCCGAAGCAACGGACTAATGATAAATTTTAAAAAAATTGACGTTCAAAAAATGTTAGTTGTTAACTTAATTTAAAAAAAAAAAAAAAACAAGTAAGTTTCTGTAATTTTGTTGTATAAAATTAACTATCCCTTAAGCATGCATAGAAAGCAGTATGAAAAAAAAACACGGTCCTCTCGAGTTCAATAGTAACCTATCTCGTTCTCTACGCGCTCGATTTGCCTCAACAAACCCGAACTATTTGTACGCCAAGCAGATCCATAGTTCAAAGTGATAGAGTAAATTAGTTGAAAGCAGATTCTAATCCACAGATGTTAGTTCTCACTAACTTCAATAAGGGTTTCCAAGTTGCTTGATTAATGAATATTTCATTAATATGGATACAGTAAATAAAACTTACTGTTTACGTGGTAAAAGTGCGGTATTAATTAGAACTGAGTAATTACTGTTTAAGGATAGATAAGTATATGTTAGTAAACGGATGCATTTTAAAGGTATTAAATAAAAGATAAGCCTGATTTGATATGTAGTTAAATATCACTTACTTATTAAATGTAACTTAGCTGTGTAGTGTCGGCTTAGAATAGCACTACCCCATTTCTTCCGGTGGGTGTACGTAAGAGGCGACTAACGGTATTGGGGCTTTTTAAGGGATTTTTGGGCGATGCGGTTGGAGACCCATCACCAACAACCTTTATTCTACCATCTTTTCCTTACTCAACTTCCAAAAGTGGCTGAGAAATTTCTAATTTCTCAGCTCTGGCTACCCCTTTTAGGGATTTATAGCCGTGAGTATATTTATGTATGTATGTATGAGTAATTACTGTATATGTTAGTAAACGGATGCATATAAAAAGTATTAAATAAAAGATAAGCTTGATTTGATATGTAGTTAAATATTATGCCAATTATTGGATTGCGAAATGCTTAATTTGGTGGTAACTTGAAGTGACGGCTTAAAATAGCACTCACCTAGCATAAATAACATTTCCCCTGTGGGTGTAGTAAGAGGTGACTTAGGGTATTTAGGCTTTGCTAGTGATTATTGTAATGTGGCTGAAGCCACTGACGTTCTTTTATTTTACAACCATCTCCCACTCATTTTTTCAAAAGTAGCTCAGGAATTTTTAGCTAGTTTTTTTTAGAAATTAGCCGTGTAGTGTCGGCTTAGAATAACACTACCCCATTTCTTCCGGTGGGTGTACGTAGGAGGCGACTAATGGTATTGGGGCTCTTAAGGGTTTTTTGGGTGATGCGGTTGGAGACCCGTCACCAACAACCTTTATTTCACTATCTTTTCGCCACTCGACTTTCCAAAAGTGGCTGAGGAATTTCTAATTCCTTGCCTCTGGCTACCCCTTCTAGGGATTTATAGCCGTGAGTATATGTACCTAGTATGTAGCTCAGGAATTTCTAATTCTGAAGCTTAGCTACTCCTCTCCGGGATTTAGTATTTCTCCTCTCTGCGAGTATATGTACAATGACAGTAGTCGATTTTTGTTTGTTTAACTGCTCTGGTTCTATAAATTGTTTCACTGAGAGCATGTTAAGAATATTTGAAGGCGCTTGTAATCTACAACTTAATTCGTTTAAATTTTACATATTATTTCTTTGCGACTTAACTTCCAAAAGTGGCTGAATAATATAGTATTTATAGCCATGAGTATGTATTTATATATATTTACTTATACCCACGCCTGTTGTTTCTATTGGGGTAGGCAGAGACTATATATATCGATCAATTTGTTCATACGTAGGATCGTTGCTGACAAATCTCACTTGCTTCCGTCACATTCAGCATTGTTCTCATACTTGCTGTTTTATTCTTTTTACTAAGGTAAGGACTATCGCCGTGGTAAGAACTTTTTTGATTTGGTTTTCAAACGTCTAACGTGGGCGTCCTCTACTAACTACACCATCCACATTGGCTATATATCTGTTTATTGTATTTACGTATGTATAAATATTAATAAAATTGTAGTTGATAAGAACATTCCACTCTTGAATATAAGTAAAACGTTGAATCGATAATCCAGGGACTATAATTAATAATGCTATTGTTACAGGACGCATCGTGGTGCCTCTATTAAACGTTGACAGTGACAAAGCAGCAGCGATCCGCATCAGCGACTGGATTTGAATTCTACTAATTCTAACTAAATTTTAAAACAAATAATTTATGAATGGAAATTCTATGTGAACCATTAATTCATTTTAACTGCAAAATAGAAATATATGGTAAAAACTGTGTGTTCTTTTTAGGTATATTGAAAAAATAGACGAAGGCTATAGAAAATTATTAGTTTTCCGAAAAACCAAGGTGTGGTGCACAGCAGCGGGCAATAGTATCGTCTTCATTAATTTAATTCCATTGACCCGAAGACAAACTATTATAAGCATTCGTCGTCAACTATTAGAAGTCATAGTCGTTTAATGTCAATAATGATCTCAATAATGACCAGTTCTTCACTGCCTTTATACATTAGCTTGATGTGGTTTTCACAACTTTTCACCTTGTAAAGATCCTACCTACAGTGCGTCACCCACTACTACCGAACCTTCGGGGACTCTCTTACACACTTTGTCGACATGATGTCACCCCGGTTCTTTTTCGTAACTTCTGAAGATTAGCACAAGCGATATTTTATCGATGCTCTGTCAGTTAGAAAGAGTACTCGCTCGTGCTAGTCATACAATATTATGAACATTGCCAGATATTAATTCGTCTGATTGTAAAAGCACAAAATCAAATGAATTAAGCACAGTTTGCGTTTATGGTACTTTAATCTGAAATAGACATTTGTAAGCCATGGAAATGTTTGTTTTAAAGTAAATTTATTTAGGAAACTTTGCATATAGCTAAATAAAAATAATAGATAATCATTAATAGTAGAATTAGGCCCTTCAAAAAGGAGACAATACATTTTTTCACCTTAAAACATGCAACTAATCAAGCAAGACACCTAAAGTAAATACAGCTATCCCGCCATAAAAGAGATTTTGACGGTAAATTAAAACTTCCGTTGTGGCTTACACCGTTACTGATTGATACAAAATTATATCATCAGGATTTTATTTATTTACGTACAAAGGCCTTATTTTATTATTTTAAAAGTATGAGCTTTTAATAGATTTTTATTTGGTATATGCCAATACTTAGGTCTATAATAAAACCAATGAACATACAAAAATTTGCCAAAGATGCAAAATAATAATATTCTAATGTACCTTATTGTTTTTTCCTAGGTTACTAAGTTACTTATACTCACGCCAATTATTGACATATCGGGGTACACAGAGACTATCGATCGCCACTTTGCACGATCTTGAACAGTCCCTCTTGCTTCCCTCACATTCCATTCTTTTCATACATTTTATACACAATGCAATATAATATTCTAGGCATACATTCAAGATTGATCTAGATATTTGGCCCCGATGCATTTAATGTCAATTCCCCAAGGAATATTAAAAGAATATTAGTGATTGATAATACAAAGTACCAATAAATTTCATAATGTATATATTTTGATTAAATAGCTTAATAATCAGGTTAAATCATAAAATAAATGTACTTTAAAGCTTAAAAATTATCTATAAAAATCTTGGCATGAAAAATAGTCTACCGCAATGGAGAGTCCCACATCGTTAAGATTTTATCCTCAGTGAGAGCTAATCTTTCGGTGTCTCGTTGGCTTTTAATGCAACCTGGTATACAATGGTAGGGTTGAATAATGGGACAAGTTTTTTTTTCTTTTGACAAGAACTGAGAGCAGAGACCCGTCATACACATGACCGATCGTCTAGTTGGTTGATATAAAATATTTAACTGCTTTAAGTATTTCTTAAAAAGAAGTTCATACAAGTATATACTCACGGCTATGCATCTCAGAAAAAGGATAGCCAGAGCTATAGTTTTAGATTTTTTTTAGCCAGTTTTGGTGATGTCTTAAGCCACATCGCACAAAAATCCCTTGAACCCCCCCCCCCCCTTGAAAGTCGCTTCTAATGGCACTCGCGGAAAGAAATGGGTTAGTACTTTTCTAACGACGCTACTCTAGGTTTAAAATAGCTAAATTTACATTGCTAGTCTTTTAATATGTTAACCTTTTTATGCTTAATATAAAGCGTACATATGCATAAAACTTTTATCATAATTTTAGTTACAACATACAGAAAACAACTTGTCATCTTATGCTAAGTAAGCGACATAAAACAACAAATGTAGCTGTTTTAATCTAACTGTTCTCTTTACAACTGCAACAAAGCACTCCTACCTACTTATTCATCTTCGAAAAGAGTGCCACACGCGTGAGTTTCTCTAAAACACGCCGACCTTTACCTTCAAATATGCTTATGACACGCCCATAGCTAATTTAAGTAGCATTGTAAGTAACACAAGAGAGGTGCGCTTGAATAAGATTATCATGAGACGAGGAACCCGTTGGGAGTCATCGGTCATAAATCATAACCCATAAGATGAGACTGACAATACCTCTTCCTAGATCAACTTATTAGCAAAGTGAAACTACATTTATTGTCAAGCCATTACAGCTCATATTGTCTTGTTCAATATAGTGAGTTAAGAAGGAGGGTCATCAAAATGACAGACAAACTTAATACTCCGTTTGATCAGACCAATTGTTGGTATTGTGTTTACTGTTGATTTATAGAAAGCAAAAAAGATAAGTTTCTTGTTAATAAGCATAGTATATTGTACGGGTATTTGGTGGTATATTATACAAAGAATGTTCGGTCGGGGACAGACATCCATCATGTTAGACGTAGCATCATTTTCGACCAATTTATCGATTATAAGCGTAGATGATCAATGGGAAATTATAAATTTGGAATTAAATGTCACGTCTGATTTCTACTACATCTTTTGTAATCTTATAAATGAAAATAAAAGCAGCTGCAATATTTTTAAAGTAAAAGCTACCAAAGATACTGTTAAGGTTAATTTTGTTGAACTTTTATAGAATTGAAGACGAAAAAAAAACATTCGTATAAACTAAGAATCTGTATACGATAATGATGGTAACTAACGGATAAGACAGTTCAATCAGTTTAAGCGATTAATTGTGAAAGTAGACATGAGAAAGAAAAAGTAATAGCTGTTTAGCACGAACCACCATTTCAGTACAATACCCTATTAAACCAAGTTTGATAAATATAATAAAGGTTACACGAACACATTACTTTTATAGCGTTTGGTGTCCAACTGGAATGGAATTTGTGTGCGTAATTGCAAACGAGGGAATTAGATCGGCTGCATTCAGAACCTCCCAACTATCCTATTGAGTTCTCTCGGAAGGGAACTGGATCTTGATAAGGCAGATCGTTGATAGGGACCCCCTTTTTCTTTGCGCGACACCTTTGTCATGACAAAGGACTGTTTGGCTTGAGTCCTGGCATCTGAATGGGCTTGCAATAACGCGTCCCGGCTCAAAGCTCGCATCCCGCAAGATCGGCCGCAGATACTCTACTCTTTCTAAAGATTTATTAATCTCTCCTTTGGTGGAACAATGAGTGGTTTCGGAGAGGCACCTGGTAGTTTTTTCCTGTCACCGAAACATGTACGAGTCTTGTATTAAGTTTTTGCCTGTCTTTCGAGAGTTATGTCGAGTAGGGCTGAGAGAGCGCGCGCATTGTAGTAGCGTTATGAACAAAAACTACTTAAAAAATAAACGAAATAAGAAGGATTAATTTCAAGCATTCCGGAGAATTTTCTTGGTCTCCTTCCTAAAGAATGTTTCATCATTGTCTTAGATGATCAAGTTACGTATTTAATTTGTCTAGATCTCGTTTACTGTGACAATAGTAATAAATAATGATTTTAATCTTAAATCAGTGTTAGCATTCAGCAGAAATATTTCCACGTCCTCATGTCTTGGGAACCGTGACACTTTACGGTTATCTCAACAATCATAATCATCAATTTAATTCTATGAAAAAGTTATACTTGGAAGGACAAGGGCATTAGGGAAATTAAGCAAAACAAAGCGTATTATTAAAATTTATTGTTTATATTATTAATGAAAAAAATGTCTACTACTTACAATGTAATTTTGATGTCATGTATTTTTCAATCATATCTTTCGTTTCAACAGGGTAGTCGGAAAAAGATCACCACATTGAAAATACAATGGTATGAGTAAACAGTTACCTCCCCTAAAGTAAATTCTTCATTTATTTTTATAACTTTTTTAATAATATTAACAAAGTGCGAATGGATAGTAGTGCAATTACAGTTTCATATCTGACTTATGTGGCGTAAAAACTGACGTCACAAAAAGGCAGAAAAGGGAATAATAAGGTTTTTGGCCTACAATTGATGTAAGTAAAGAAGCGATACTGTCCCAATGTAGTGTTGTAAATAGAAGACAACCAAAGTAGACTTATCAAAGTGATATTATTAAAATAGGTGGAAGCCCAAACTAAGAAAAATAAAAGATCATGTATGAGAACATTGATTAACAAGAGAAACGAGCTTTGGAATTAGAAATTTTCAGTTATTTTAGGAACTTGAGCAGGGTACAGCTTTTTAAATAAAGAGTGTTTTTGACGCGTCATCATCACCAGCCTCTAATCACAAAAATATAATTTAAAGTCATAATTTACGACACCTGCGAAAATAAGTTCTTAGTGCTATTCTAAGCCAACACTATTCAGCAAATCTGTCTCCTTCAATTGAACTACTAACGTAAATTCAAGTAACTAGATCTCCTCCTTTTAAACCTAGGACCTGTGAATTAAAACTCTTTTTATGGTGGTTGCCAAATAAATAAACGTTAAAATAAATGACACTAGAAAGCAATGTGCATTTTATGGCGTCGAAAACATCAGCTGCCCTACACATCTTGATAAGATGCCCCTATTTTGGCAAATAGTGCTCAGCGTGTTGCCGTCACAATATTTTACTATCTACAGCTAAATCTTTTTTGATGTCACATTCATAGTTTTTGTGGCGCGTTTCGAGATAGTCTCAATAGTCTTCTTTGATTTATAAAAGCATTGTATCTGTTTTTATTGCATTGTGGTATATCAAAACAAATTTACTAAGTCAAAATATAGACATTTTCAAATTTGTTGAAATATTTAGAAGCCATTATGATTTGGCAGATATTATCTTCATAATTTTAGCATAATAAATAAAGTATTTAAAAAAATGACGTGAAATAAAATTGAAGATCTGAATAAATAATTTTGTGTAATAAATGATAAATAATAATGTACACTGTTAGTGATCATTTGGGTAAGAAAATATGGGCGCTCTCTATTTATTGTGATCCAGGCTACCCTCTGGCAAACATTAATAAACTTTCTTGAATTTTTTTTATAATAAATTTCATTCTATACTTCTGGAGCCTACGCCTGCCATTTAAGCATTTTGTTTCAATCGTTTATTACTCTATTTCTCTTCGAAAGAGTTAAATACATTGAGGCAGAATTTCAATTTTAAATTATAATATTTTCACATATTACATTTCCTATGTCCTTATCTTATATGCAAAAACTTAATTTTACCCCTACTGTATGTAAAATTGATTTTATTTTTGACTTCATTCAAAGCACATTAGTAGAAATATCGTAACATACATTTCTTGGAAATGATTAATAGATTCAGTTCACTCCTTATGTCCTGCGAAATCAGACAAAGAATTTTATTCGAAAACCAAAAAAACCTTTGGTTTAGATTCAAACCTCAGCCCTTTGTACTGTGGCATTATATTTGGTCGCCCCTCTTCAAATTTATTGTCGTAAAGTGATATGATGTCTTTATGTTGCGTCTTTATTGTGAGACACTTATCTGATCGTATCCCATGTTTTGTTTAATGGCTCAGAATATTTGGTGTTATTGCTTTTCTAATGGTGTTTTGTATGTGACAAAATTCTTATTTTTGTCCGTAAAGTTTGTCCGTGTTTTATTATGAGCAAATTGATGAACTTTATCACATTATTAAATGATAATGTTGAAATACAAAAAAACCACCGAAAGATCAGTTTTCATAAGTGTGTTTTTACTTAACTTTATTCCAATGAACATTAGTAGTAATTCAATAAACATTACTGTTTTAATAAACAATTTAATTTCAACATTTACAGATTAAATTTTATATATATAAAAGTATTAAAATGTAACTAAAATAAGAAAAAAATCTGTGTACATACATACATATACTCACGGCTATAAATCCATGGAAGGGGTAGCCAGAGCTAAGGAATTAGAAATTCCTCAGCCACTTTTGGAAGTTGCGTGGGGAAAAGATTGTAAAATAAAGGTTGTTAGTGATGGGTCTCCAACCGCATCGCCCAAAAATCCATTAAAAAGCCCCAATACCGTTAGCCGCCTTTTACGTACACCCACCGGAAGAAATGGGGTAGTGCTATTCTAAGCCGACACTATACAGTAAACATGTGTTTCACAGCAAAAATTAGGTGTATATTTCAAACATTTTCAATCCTCCAGGGTCCCATCTACCCATCTGCGGTTAGCAAATGACTATATTGATGTTTGTGGTTATATCATTTTTATCGAAGATCTAATATGTTAACTACCTTTTGATCAATTGTGTGACGGAGATTGGTTTTGTTAAAACCACAAATAAATTAGGTACTTGAAATTGAAACATCGGCGATCAAATGTTTCATTACTAATTTCAAATTAAATTAACTACTCTGTTTAGCCTATATAGGTTATTTCAAATAATAATCTGTTTATTATGATAATGAGATAGAAAAAACAATCAAAATTTTCAGCATTTATACAATTAGTATAGACAAGTTTCTTAAGTAATTTGCACAAAATAGACAACCGTTCTCGAAGCATCATTTTCGAGATTCCAAATTCTTTACCTAAACAAATTCAAATGAGAACGAATTAACCGTTTAAGTAGAAACCTATCAAATAATTAAAGCAAAAGCTTTTAAGCCTTCGATAGGAATTAGAAAACCGGTCGGGTTTTTCGTTAAACCAAGTTTGGAGACTCCACATCGATAAACTAAACGGTTTTAAAGAACGGCTTATCTTCTTTATGTCTTTATTTTGCTTTGGAACGTTCCATGCCAGGTATTTAGGAGCCAATACTTAGTTAACTAGAATTGTCAATAGATAAAATAGCAATAAAAAAAAACTATAAATTACATACAAGATCAGGATTCTGTAAAGTGGTGGCCTGGCGTAAACATCAAAGAAACATTTTAATTGATTCAGCAAATTGATGGATATGCTAGTTTTTTTATAAACTAATTTTAACAACTCCAACTGAGTATCAATAATAATCTAACGCAATATTATTCATATACTCACTTTTATAATCTCTAGAAGGGGTTGGCAGAACTTCGGAGAGAGTTTTTTGGAATAAGAAAATCCCCAGGTTCTTTTGGAAGTGGTGTGGGGATAACATTGTACAACCAAGGCTTTTATTGATGGGTCTCCAATCTCATCGCCCAAAAATCATTTAATAAGCCCCAATACGATGAGCCATCTCTTGCGAGCACCCACGGGAATAAATGGGGTAGTGCTATTGTAAATTGAAATTTTCCAGGTACCTAACTACTTTAAACAAAATAAAACAATTGGTGTAATCAAATAAATGCGGTTACGAATTAATCTTCTTAACTTCTAACCAAATTATTTCATTGTTTTAAACCAATGCAACGGTGATCGTCGATAATCATTTACGACTATTTTTTTGGTTTGGGAAGACGTATATTTCTAAGTTGATGGTATTGGACGTTTTAGAAAAGACAAACAATATTTACAAATAATTTATGAAGTGATTATTCTAAACACTTAAGTATGCATCACAAAAGTCCTTTTTTAAATAGTATTTTAAAATGTAACTAAAAGAATGCTCATCATTTTCCCAACGTATTCTTACAAGCTGATTACAATTATAGCACCAACAATACACTGACACGTGATCCTGACATTAATAAAATACTCCACAGTGTGTTTAGTTCAAGATTAGTAGAACAACATTTCATCGAACGTATTTTTTCTAAAGAGTGTGACGTATATTCTCCTAGTGGGCAGTCACGTACAATTTGAAATAGTGGCGCTGAAATCAAAGGAATCTATTCTTGTTACCATTATCTAGAGAATCTCAAACTAACTATGGTTATTCTATCCAATTCTTAGTATTCAGAAACTAAAATCTGGAGTAGTGTGATATATTGTTGTAGAAATATTTGTTATAAAATGATCAGAGATTAGATAAGATATATTTTTAGGAATTTTAATAGTACTATTTACTTACTAGATATTAAGATATTGTAAACAAAAATGTGCGTACACTGGTCTCTATATACGTTACCCATATCCCATATGTTACGTTTTGAGTTGCTATCGTTGACTCCTGAGAGTCTCTGGCTAGTTAATTCATCTTTGGGCTGTGATGTACATAAGTATACGTATAATTATTTGAAAACAATAAATTTCCACAAACGTAATTGACATTAAACGGTTTACCGCAGCAACTCATCTCAAACTCGATCATAATAATGTCAACGCTATGTAAATCCAGATTGTAGCTATTCCAGACACAAACAAAAGAAGCACCGTCCCAACCTCATTGAAACGAAGCATCGCACAGACACTAATATTATCATAAGCCAAGCATTACTGTCTCCCTAACGCAGTGTTTCAACATTGTGCACCTTTGTTATGAGTACCGGTCATGGCACGCATTTGAATAATGGAAACCTGCCTTGATGGGAGGCTCGAGAGTTCGAGATGACTTGACATTATGGCATTGGAACGGGCGATGTAAGGATATTGGAATATCGCTCACTAAGACTTTTAGTATGGATGTGTTGAATAAGAAATATCATGGTTGTTTCGTTTTTTAGTATTACTTTTCTCTCTATCTACTCTTTACTCTTTTATTCTTGATACACTCGGACTCGTCTTTATACGTCGAGCACACACTCTATTTGGTCGTGGTGTGTCCTCCGTGGTCGTCCTCTATTGACATTACCTTCTACATTGGCTTTATAGATCTCTTTCACCAATTTACTGTCATCCATCCTCTCTATGTGCCCAAACCAACTCAACATTACTTTTTTTTACTTTTTAACAATTTCATCTTTCACGCCGCACCTTTCACGAATCACATCATTTCACCATCGTCATTTCCTCTTATCTTCGTATCTTTGTTGTTACTGCATCATTTTCGTATATCATATGAATCATCACGTTTTGTATTGAAAAGCATGGTCAATGTAAATCAATCGTTCTTGAAACATATGCAATATTCTAGGCATGTCCATATAAACCTCTCATCTATTCTCCAACTGGCAGCTCCCAGGAGTCGGTGGAAGGTTACAAATTATTCCTCCCACATACTTACGTAACTGCAACTGAATCAATCAAAACTCATACAAGTTGGCTTCTATCTTTATGGACGAATTATACGCAGTTTTGCTTATTGATTCTCTGATTTACTGTCCCATTCGAAATACCAGCAATGAATGTTCAATTAGGATTTTAATGTGTTTGAATGCGTTGGTTTTTAAAGATTTTAAGTCTTATCAGAGAAACTGTTAAATAAGGAAAATAATTACCAAATTAGGCTTACAGTTGTTTGGGGTTAGAGCCGTGAGTATGTATATTTAGGTAGGATAGCGGAGATTTCTTACCTCTCAATTGTGAGGAAAGGGATTTTGTATTACATTTGTGTATAAATGTACACATTCAAAATATTAACCCCTTTTTACACTTTGTACTCTACTTAACTTCCAAAAGCGGCGAGGAACTTTTGACTCTGAAACTCTGACTACATTTTTTTGGGATTTGATTTATCTGAACCAAAGATCCATATCATGATTTCTTGCGTATTAGCCATACAAAAGTCAGGGTACAGGGGTATCTCAGCGACACTAAGAAATATACCAATCCTATAAGGATTGTAATATGTCCCGTATTACTTTGGTAAACCTTTTAGCAAAATTTGGGTACCCTAAACACTAGAAATACACTATGTTACTAGTTGTGCAGGGGAAACAGATTTTCTACACTTTTTAGATAAAAATATACCAATAATGATTAAAGAGTACGCAACGCATCATACTGTTAAAGTGACCAAAATAACATAACCTTTACTTTAGTGGTGTGTTCATTAAATCAAGAGCTCATCACAAAATGTCACTGCGTTTAATATTCTCGAATAATTTTATATAATTTGTAGCCTGATATGATAAGGTTTTAATTACTTTAATTTCGACGTTAATGTGTGACGCAGCTGATTTAATGCTTCAAAAACACGATTTATTATTTAATTAACTTGTGTGAATTTTAGTTAAATGTATTCTTTATCTTTTAAGTAGTGCATATTTGTTTGTTGGCTGCATTGCTCCCTTTTATATTTAAATGATGCTTCAAAATTAACCATCATTATAAAAAGGTGTCTTTTTACATAACATAACATAGCATAAACGTTCCAAAGTACCAATACTTCTGAACTCACATGGCAGCGCCATCTAGTGTCCAGAGAAGGTACCCACGTTTTGCTTAGACAGTGTACTCACGTAATAGGGGGCAGGCCTATTGCCGTTTTGTACGAATACACTGTCACATGACTAAGTACTACTCAGCCATGTGGGTTTCCTCACGATGTTTTCCCTCACCGTTAACAACCATGATAAATTAACCACACATATGACTTTAGAAAAGACAAATTGGTGTAGGTCCGACCCAGGATTGGTACTCACGCCCTTCTGTTTACGGGCGGGTGTTCTACCCACTGGACTATCATGTCGTGTGTTTTTCTGTGGCATCAAAATTATATTCACTATAAACTAAGTTGAAATGAATAAATAAAAATAAACTTTAGTATTAGTCGTGTTTGGAAGATTTCTGTGTAATATGTCGCCTTAGTCGTCACATATAATAATTGGGAGGGATAGGGTAATACTTTTATTGTTTCTATTTCTTTTTTACTAATACGTACATAACATACATTACATACATATACTCACAGCTATAAATCCCAGGAAGGGGTAGCCAGAGCTAAAGAATTAGAAATACCTCAGCCACTTTTGGAAATTTGAGTGGGGAAAAGATAGTAAAAATAAAGGTTGTTGGTGGTGGGTCTCCAACCGCATCGCCCAAAAATCCCTTAATAGCCCCATACCGTTAGTCGCCTCTTACGTACACCCAACGGAAGAAATGGGGTAGTGCTATTCTAAACCCACACTACACGGCACTACTAATACGTTTAAACAATAAAAACATAATTCCTATTTACAGATTATTTTGCTTGTATTAATTTATATTAACAAAACAAAGGGTCTATGAATGAGGAAGGTTATCAGTAAGTAGTTTATTAGGTCTCTATTTTAATGTCTAGACAGTCTATTAACAACGTATTCCTTATGACGATACTATAATATTATCAAGATGCTGCGTGCTATCTTTAGCAGTAGGTACACGTTTTTACTTGCGCTTGCTTCAGAGTCTTTATGCCATATACTATTTGCCATTTGAATGTAAGGTCTCACACAGTTTTGGAGACGTACTTTTATATAAAGTACATATTTTTGAAAAAAAAACAGTATCTAAAAATGAATTAACTTTTTTTAGTATTTATCTAATCAATCGTACGTATATCAAATATGTACATAAAAACAAAAAGTTTTAAAATAAAAGATGGTTGGCGATGAGTCTTCAATCACATTACCCAACAATTTCTTTAAAAGTCATAATACCCTGCGTTGGTGGTCTCTTTAGATACCCGTGGTAACTAAATGGGAAACAGTTTTCCAAGTGAGCACTGCAAAATCATTTCTTGTAACTGTTGGCTTCTTTTGATTGTACTATTTTCAACCTTTGATCTTTGGATGAGGTAAGGAGGACGCTCCTGGACATCACGTATCATTTTCACCCCATCTTATTTCGAGTACCGACCCACATTTCGCTAGGTCTGTGAATCCACGTTATTGGGGGAAAGAATATCACCGTTTTTACGAAAACACTGAGACATGACTAAAAAAAACATTGAAGCTTTTGAATTCAATTTGTGTGATTTATTGCTCTACTAAATCACTTACATCGGATATCTCTTATTCAACGTCATTTACACAACACTCATTATTTTCATCATATTCCTGATTTAAATGCTGACATACATACCGATTCTGTTTGTCTACATCCAATAGTAAATTATACGTATTACAAGTGTACTTAGCCTTCACTACCATGTAAGGCAGCAGAGCCTGAGGATCTAATAATAATTAACAATCAGTTAATTACAGAATTGTATAATACACATGTAAGCCGGTAAATATCCAGATGGTATTCAGTGCATAGCCCGACACGGAACACATGCGAGACATGGGTGGGACACAGAAGATTTGTAGTTGACAACTCAAATAAGGAATTCCACTTATTGTTTCAACGTACAACTGGTAAAGTTTGGATGTGGTATTATAAAGTGTGGATGTTGGATTTGATTATGTTTTTTGTTTTATGTTGGGTTGGGAATATGCGGCTACACATATATTAGTTTTTATTAAATTGAATCTAGTATTTTGACATAGGTGTTAAATCAAGCTTTTGAATTTATTATTGGACCAACATCAGTACGTCTACTCAATTCTATACGCTTTGCTCAACTTCTAAAACTGGCTGAGTTATTTCTAATGCGGTCTAGGTCTAGGTGCGGCCACCCATTTTCGATTTAATTATATTAAATATAGGGATAATGTTTCTTACTAGAGTTCATGTTTTCTAATGATTTCACAAGTAAGCCATACGAGGTTAATACGCTAAAATAAAAGATACTTTAAATAAAAAAACACACATTTTTGAATGCATCTCTCAAATAATAAGTCATCTGATTTATAAAATACAGAATGAGCGAAATTTTGTTATCTTATATAAATCAAACCAAATGATTATATTAAGTTTTAATTACCGCCACTTTTTTGTACATCTCAGTGAAAAGCGTTGACATAAGTGGGGGTCCGAAAATATTTCAACATCTATAAATCTTTACTCGATGAAGTTTCAGTCTCTTTGTTTCAGGATTTCTTTTTTCAAATCATCTATGGCGTAATCTTGTATTGCCTTATTTTAAATCTGGTGTGTTGTTTTGTGTTCTATTTTCTAAATGATATTAAAATAGCCATGAGTTAAGGTAGTTGGTAATATAAATATCTCAGTTTAATATTTATGATATACAATATTGTTATCAAATATAAAAAAGAACGCCAATTTTAACTTTAATGTGAAATAAAATTCTCATTTCAACTATTTTCTGACATTGTAGAAAGCTCAAGTAAATTGTCAAAGGATTTCACGTGATTCTGAACGAAGCTATCACTAGAAACCTTTTATGTCCTGTGTCCCACATTCCGGGATTCGCTGTGGATAAAAAACGACCAAGTAAAACTAAATCAAGGCCCCGTTCGTGGACATCCTCACTATGAACATAGCTTTTTGAATTTTTCAATGGAATTTTTGCAGGAATATATAAAATTAATTTGTTTACACATACTTCTAGAAATTAATTCTTTTGAGCCCTCCACTGCGTACCCTTTGCTTGCAGCAATTATTACGGCATGACTCTTAAATTAAAGCAGGCAAGACTAGTCTAAGTAGCTTATAATAATACTTAGTTTACTTTACAATCATATACAATCGGCGGGTAAATAAGCAAAAATAAGGAAAACATTATTTTACTTTCCTTATTAATATAGTCATGGTCTTATTTGCTAGATGAATGAAAAACATGAGTAGGAAATAGATATACATTTTAATAAACTAGGTTCATAAATAACTTAGTATTTTTTAGTAACTGTACATACAAACCGATGACGGCACCCTACTAGTATATAGCGTGTGGCCAGACGCAATCTCATACAGAAACTAACATCAAAATAGGAATACCTTTGAAATATACGAGTGACGAAATATTTCAACATGCTATGTTCTAACTTTCAGTTGCAATCTCCTATTTGATTCAGACCGCTGAACCGATGTTTGTTTTTCTCACATAAACTCTGTCCATTTACAACGGGACGTATGCACATCGCACTTCCTATATGGGACGGTTTGATCGAGTTATATTAAGCTGAATTTGCTTAGATTTCATCGGTTATACGAGTATGAAAGCTGATGGTTTTCCTGCTGACATTTTTATGAAGGCATTGCTTTTTATATTCTTTTTAGCCTTTTCGCCAATAGCTTCGGTTGGTTATTTTTACTATCCCTATTATTATTTTTTGCTTTTGTCTGTATTACTTTTACATAGATTATGCTTCTGTCAAGGGATGAAATGAAGCTACCAGTGGTGATAATGATTTGCAATAAAAATAACTATTATGATTTTAAGGGGATTACTTATTAAAAAAAACTGCCGCACTGTCGAAACTCGCCTTAAATATGATAGATCTGTGTAGTGTCGGCTTAGAATAGCAGTACCCCGTTACTACCCGCGGCCTCGTAAAAGGCGACTAAAGGTATTGGGGCTTTTTAATTGATCTTTGGGCGATGCGGTTGGAGACTCATCACCAAGAACCTACGTTTGACAAACTTTTCCTCACTGAACTTCCAAAAGTGAGTGAAGAATATCTAAATATGGTTCTCAATAAGCTCTGGCTACCTTTTTTAGAGATTTATAGCCTTGAGCATAGTTATGTATGTATCTACTATAGAGTCATTCTTTTCCAGCTATCAATACGTGGTTGCATTTGTTACTTACAACTAAATGACTTCTTCAGAAGTCGTTCATAAACACAGATATGCATAAAAACCTAAGAGTATAATCGTAATACCCAAAATAATATCCATGCACCAAAGCACACAAGCCTAATATCCTACAAACAGCAACAACCCGTTCCAATTTTACTTCCTTGCTTTTCAAGAGCGCTCCACATATCAAAGAAAGGTGCCTTACCTATTGGAGTGTGTCCGGGGGCAATTTCTCCGCGAAGCTGTGTAAGCCTGCAATCTAGTCTTTGTACTGCCTTTGACGCTTGTAATACTTTGGATAGCGGACCAACCGTGTAAGTCCAAGTTTTTGAGACTGCAATGTTTATTACTTTCAAATTTTTGCTTGGAAATATAGTGATATTGAAGTTTGTTACAAATGTATGAAATAGCAGAAAATTATTGTAATAAATTGGATGTGTCTATGACAATGAACTGTTATGTATTAATTACCTAATTTTCTTTTCATTCACGGTACGGCTTGTTAGGCGATGTCAATTAAATCAAATATGCTATATCGAATATTCGTCTGTAAATAGTAGAACGAACTGATAACTGAATTGTTTTTTGACGACTGAAATAATATCATCCAGCAGAATACTATTACAAAATATCATTGTAATAATAATAATATACAATAGAACACGTGTGAGATTAAAATTAAAATTCTATATTGCGTTATACAATCAGTTAGTTAGTTATTTTGGAAAATTTAATATTTATTTCGTTGATGAGTTTCTGATTAATTGGTGAGACAACTACTTTAAGCTACAGGTACTACAAGCTCTGATCTCTTATTCGCCTCACACAATATCTCTAGATAGTATTATTGGTTTGCATGAGAATATTTTTAGTTATAAGAACCAGTTGTACATTTCTAACATTATAGCTTAAGTAAAAATTGCGATTTACAGCCAAAGTTTTATTTGATCTAGTATGTAACTTAACCTTTTTTAAAAAAAAATGCATCCGCAAAACCATACATCGATTGTTACATGCATATGTTGAAGATGCAATAACGTTAAGTAATATCCTGCAAATAAAACAAATAGATAGAAGAGTTTTCAACAAATACGTCTCACCCAAAGCATCATAAATGTTCACGAGCTGTCTTTATATAGTAATATTTAAACATCGATTTAAACTTGAGATAAGATTGACATAGAAGCTTAAAGATTCAGATTGATAAGAATATAAATGGCTTTATTAATATATTACATTGAATTTACCAGAAATACGAATTTAAGATAAAGTACGGAAAAAAATATCGATATTAGCAAAATATTTTGAGTACAATGGTAAGCTTCAACACAACTAAAGTTGAAACGCGACAAAGGAAATAGAATCTACTTTAATTGTTAATTGACTTAAGTTACTGTTTACTCAACTACCGAAATCTTCTTCTGCACTCAATGTAAAATAAAAACTATATGTTTTTGGATAACTATCGCCCGATTTCTGAATTGAGTTTTTAAGCTGAGAACGACTTAAGTATCGTTTTGGCTCATTCAGTTGTTAAGATTTCAATGCGACAGAACGATACTTAAGTTGTTCTCAGCTGGAATACTCAATTCAGAAATCGGGCATTTTATTCACAAAAATGTATCTAAGTTATTTCTTATTATTATGTTCTTATTATAAAACCCTAGCTACCCTATCTTGGGTTATATAGCCGTTAATTTCGGTACAGAATGTTTATACAACACGTTCTTTTTATAGAATAATGAATTTTTTTAGAAAAACAAAGTAATTTTTGAAGTCTCAACTTGTCTTGTGATAGCGCCTTGAGTAAATATAAATGAAAGCTTTCAACTAATAATAAAATCATTAAGAATCTCGTACCACTTCGCAACCCAACCGTTTATAATACAAATTACTGCCCAGAAATGAGAAAACCGATGTCATTAGGGACAGCGGTTAGCAAAACGGATAAGACAGCGCCACTAAACGATGTTTAATCCGATTTTCTAGTGAAAGCCGACGAGTTATGATGAATAGAGGAATTGATGTAAGCAACTCTTATAACATTCCGAAATACTTTCATCTGTGTTGGTATTGAAATTATTATAATGTGATTAGGTGCTTTATTCGGTAAAGATGAAAGAGGGGATTAGTTTTAAGTTTATGTGCAACGGTGGAGGTTTTAGGTTTAACGCAGTAGTAGTTTCACTTTATAAAATAAATCTATTAAATAAAAGGCTTTTTTTATTACTTATGTTGGTTCTTATAAGAAAATGTTTTAAGCAATCGAAATCATAAAATTCTTATAGTATTTTTATTAATGTTTGATTACTTGTTTGAATGATCTTTAATTGAAACCCTTGGGTGTCATTCTCGTAATTACCCTCGTAGAGCCATCTTCGTTATAACAATTATTTAGTTTGAAAATAATAATTATTAACTTTTAAGTCCAACTTCCTCTAACTGGCAATGGTTAGGGCATTAAGCTTACGGCCCAGAGATCTTGGGTTCGAACTCCGACTTAAACTCAATCTGAAGATTTATTTATTTCTTTCACATACAGGAATGCAAGGTCGTAATATAATATCAAAATATGACATATCATCGGTTCTTTACATATGAACGCAATAGGAATACACTAAATAGCCAACAATTTTGCCAGCAAAAACTCTATTAGTTTAGACTATGATACGTTTCTTTGATAACAATCTCCGGAACAGATGTAGTTGTATTAACATCTGTTAATGTGGATGATAGGTTTCAATAGCAACAAAACACGATGACTTGTGTATATCAGAAGGTCTATTAAAACAATTTAGTGAGGCTTTTGTTAGGAGTTAATAGACAAATCTCGCCGTGGTATCCCATAGCGAAATATAATGAGTTCATCTTCTATATGAGAAAAAAAAACATCATGTATGCCACATGTATTCGTGTCGGCAATCCAATCTATTTCTAACTAGTATTTTTTATCTTTTAACGTCTTAATTACTTGTTCTTTTATATCGTTACTAAAAAAGCTAGCTGTTTTAGTGATGCTAATTTATTTCTAATGAGCCGAATTCATATTCATCATTGTCAATTCCTTATCTACATCTTCGCAGTAATATTGGAATGACATATTTTAGCTTAATTAAAACTATGTTGCCAGTCGCCACTGTGGGCGACGACGGAACACTAAAAGTAATAAGTCAATAAACTTAAATAAACAATGACCTCGAAGTATTCGTGGCATTAAAAATAGCTAAACACTTTGACGCTCGAAAATGTGACCATTCATGTCGTAGGGTGTGCGGTGGGCACCCAATTGTACTATACCGTGGTCTGGTTATTATGTTGACTCGCCCACACGCAAAGGTACGTGTCGAAAACAAAAATAATAATCTGTAGAAAAGTGAGAAAACAATACGCTACAATACGTGCGTAAATATGAAGCCGTATGATTGAATAGCTATAAAATGGAAAGTCTAAGAAGTAGCTATTTAAAGATGGCAATGGTTTTTGAATTATTTAAAAGTAAGCTTATAATTAGATATACACATAACTATATGATTAAACTGATACAATTCCCGTACTTTTAATGTACATGATTCGAAGCAATGTAATTAATCACATTGTGTAATCAATATCAAAACCTCAGTAATCGCTTTGTAACATCAATATTTTCATATCAGCCTTATTTGAAAATAATATCGAGAAAATGCTGCTCGCCACTCATCACGCCGTGGTTCCTCGCGGGGCGAAATGTGGGCTGGAGAGACCCGCTTCAGTACGTTGAATGTGTGTGGAGGGATGCATGAAAAATTTGATGAAGTATGTTTGATAATGGATGAAAGAAAAATAGATTTTCTGTGTGTGAATGAAACGAAGCGAAAGGAAAAAGAGGTTTTACAACTTGGCAACATTACAGCGATCTGGTCAGGCGTGGCTGACAGCGACAGGGCTTGCCAAGGCGTGGGACTTCTGATATGATTCTGGTATGAAAGGTTACGAATGTGTGAGTCCAAGGCTCCTGTGGCTAAAGGTGAAAATAGGGCTTGTCCGGATGCGCATAATTTGTGTGTATGCTCCGGACATGTCTAAGTCACTTTCCGAGAGGGAGGGGTTTTGGAATCTGTTAGATGATGTTGTGAATGGGTGTGATCAGAATGAGAGAATTGTAATGTTAGGAGATTTTAATGGCTGGGTTGGTGTGTCACGCAACGGTTGTGAAAAGGTTTTAGGAAAGTATGGTGATCAAAGGGTGAACGAAAATGGCGAGAAAGTTATAGAGGTATGTTTGGCGAGGAATCTTTGTGTTACAAACACGTTGTTTGAACACAAAGAAATCCATATGTATACAAGACAGAGAGGAAACGAGAGAAGTATGATTGATTTTGTGATTGTTGATGAAAGGCTGAAAGCAAAGGTTGTTGACACCAGAGTCTATAGGGGCACGAATGTTGGCACAGATCACTTTCTTGTTATATCCCGAGTAAGAGGTCTGTGCACGCGTTGGCGTCATAGGGCCAAAGTGTCAACAACGGATCTTGCGAGAATAAAAGTGGAGAAATTGCAAGATGATGAAAAGATCAGTGATGAATACGTGAAGAAATTGGATGATAGACTAAGTTGCGTGGAGATGAGGGATGAAATGGAAATAGAAGAAGTATGGAATGTGCTCAAATCGACAATGGTTGAATGTGCGACGGAAGTATGTGGATTGTGTAAAAGGTCAAATAGACCACGAACAAGTTGGTGGGATAAGAGTGTGAAAGAGGCAGTCGAAGATAAGAAGAAAGCTTGGTTAGATTTACTAGCGGTCAGAGCTAGTAAACGAATGGATGCGAGAGTACCAGATGATGTAGTGAAAAATAGTGAAGATGAATATAAGAGAGTTAAGAATGAGGTTAAGAAGAAAATAGAAAAGAAAAAGCGTGATCTGATAGAATGGTGTGAGAGGAAACTCTCTGATAATTTCCGGAATAACCAAAAGTTGTTCTAGAAATATGTCCGGAAAGAAAAGGGAGTTTCCCAAAACACGAGAGTGAATGTAGTGAAAGATGATCAGGGTGAATTGGCGACGGATGAAAGTAGCATGAAACGAGTATGGAAGAACTATTTTGAGGGACTCTTTGAAAAAGAGGATGCATCCGTTTCTTCGCTAATCGGCAGTAATGTTGATTGGAACGATGCGATGGGTGCCTTTAGTGAAAGTGAGATCAGTATGGAAGAAATAATGAAAGCAATGAAAAGTATGAAAATAGGGAAGGCGGCAGGGTATGATAGGATAACTATCGAAATGCTGAGGGCTGGTAAAGGGTTGGTGGCTTCTTGGTTGTACTTCCTTTTCCAAAAGTGCTGGTCGAGTGGCAAAGTACCACAAGACTGGTGCAAGGCGGTGATTGTGCCCCTGTATAAAGGAAAAGGGTCACGCCAGGAGGCTAAAAACTACCACGGCATTAGCCTACTCAGCATTGTCGGTAAATTGTATGCAAAGGTATTGATTGAAAGAGTGATGAATGAAACTGATGAGAAAATATGGGATGTGCAAGCAAGATTTAGGAAAGGAATGGGATGTATGGATCAAATCTTCTCTCTAAGGATCATCACCGAAAAGTTCTTAGCTAAGAATCAAAAGGTGTATTGCTCCTTCATTGATTTAGAGAAGGCGTATGATAGGGTGGAAAGAAAGTGTTTATGGGAGGTGTTATCCAAGTTCGGTTTGAGGAGTCAACTTATACGTGCATTGGTATCACTCTATAAAATAAACGGGGAAAACACTGACTGGTTCGGAATCTCTAGGGGTGTCCGACAGGGATGTGTAGCTTCTCCGTGGCTCTTCAATTTGTTCATGGATGACTGTTTGGACAGAGTTGCGTGAAAGTGATTATGGACTAAGAATGGGTGGATTCATCATTAAATGCCTCTTGTATGCTGACGATCAAGTGCTACTTGCATCATCGGCAGAAGAGTTGCAAGAGATGATGAATATTGCATGTAAGTCTTTTGTAAGAAAGGGAATGAGGGTGAATGTGGATAAGACCAAAACGATGGTTTTTGAGAGACAGGAAGATGTGACAGAATGCGTGATTGCGATTGATGGTAAGGATGTTGAACAGGTGAAGGAGTTTGTATATTTGGGAAGTTTGTTTACAAGGGATGGAAAATGTGATGAAGATATTGAGAGAAGAGTGAAAAAGGGTAATGCGATTAATGGAGCATTGGACAGTCTAATGTCTAGTCAATCGGTGTCCGAAAGGGCCCGAATGGCTGTGCATGATGCCGTTCTTGTTCCTACGCTTATGTATGGCTGTGAATGTTGGGTGTGGCAGAAGAAGCATGAAAGCAGAGTGAATGCAGTAGAAATGAGGTCCCTCAGAAAAGTTTGTAATGTAAGGTTATGTGATCGTGTGAGGAACGATGTGATTCGTGAAAGGTGTGGTGTAAAAGATGATATTGTAAGTAAGATAAAAAAAGGAATGTTGAGATGGTTTGGGCACATCGAGAGGATGGATGATAGGAAATTGGTAAAAGGTATCTATAGAGCTAATGTGGAAGGTAATGTTAGTAGAGGACGGCCACGAAAGACACACTTGGACCAAATTGAAAGTGTGCTCAAAAAGGCAGGCGTCCGAAGTATGAAGAATAAAAGAGCATGTATAAAAAGATTGATGGATGTACACGAAGCAAGAGAGGTTTGCCAGGATCGTACGAGGTGGCGATCGATAGTCTCTGCCTACCCCAATGGGAATTAACGGCGTGAGTATATGTATGTAATATCGAGAAAAATATGAAAAGTTTAATCATTTTGTTAAAAGTACTGTAAAAATAACTATTAGGTAGGTATTAGGTACATGCATGAATAGTAAAGGTTTGAAAAAAAGTCAATTGTTTGTTGTTAATTCTCCCAGAGTTGCAAGTGTGACTGTTGTGTATCAAAATAGAATGCAAGTAATAAAGTATAATTATTATTCAATAGATGTCCACTGTTTAACATAGACCTTTACCCAAGACTTCTCAATCGACGAGTCTCACGCTGCCCTTGACCATCGGCTTTCCTTTCCCAAGACTTTCTTGGTCCACTCTATATGATGCTCATTCATACATTATTCATGACTTTATAAAACTAAGCTGTGTAGTGTCGGCATAGAATAGCACTACCCCATCTCGTCCCGTGGGTGTTTCGTAGGAGTCGACTAAGGGAACAGGGCTTTTCCATCTTCGCCCTTACACCAATCCAAGGTCTGCCGTGCCGAGGGATGCGTGGCCAGGGGTGAGCCTGGTCTCTAGCGTGCCGCCGTCCCGGAGCTTGGTGCACTCCGGGTACTAAATAACCTTACCTAGTCAAGCGGGGCTCTGGCTAGGCGGACAGTTCATTTCCCTTGCTTTTCGTGGGGTCCAAATGTGTTTCGAATCAAAAATAAAACACGATGGCGGCGATGTGGCTCGCCACCTATCACGCCGTGGTTCCTCGCGGGGCGAAAAGTGGGCTGAAGAGACCCGCTTTGGTACGATGAATGTGTGTGGAGGGATGCATGAAAAATTAGATGAAGTATGTTTGATTATGGAAGAAAGAAACCTAGATTTTCTGTGTGTAAATGAAACGAAGCGCAAGGAAAAAGAGGTTTCACAACTTGGCCCATTTACAGCTATCTGGTCGGGAGTTGCCGAGAGTGACAGAGCTTGCCAAGGCGTGGGACTTCTAATATCTGAAAGGATGGCTAAGTGCATGAAAGATTATGCCTGTGTGAGTCCAAGGCTCCTATGGATAAAAGTGAAAGTAGGGCTGGTCCGGATGCGCATAATTTGTGTGTATGCTCCGGACATGTCCAAATCACTATCCGAGAGGGAGGAGTTTTGGAATTTGTTAGACGATGTTGCGAATGGGTGTGATCAGAATGAGAGAATTGTTATGTTAGGAGATTTTAATGGTTGGGTTGGAGTGTCACGCAACGGTTGTGAAAGAGTTTTAGGAAAGTTTGGTGATAAAAGAGTGAACGAGAATGGGGAGAAAGTGATTGATGTATGTTTGGGGAGGAATCTTTGTGTTACGAACACGTTGTTTGAACACAAAGATATCCATATGTATACTAGACAGAGGGGAAGCGAGAGAAGTATGATAGATTTTGTGTTAGTGGATGAAAGGCTAAGAGCAAAGGTTGTTGACACCAGAGTCTACAGGGGCATTAACGTTGGCACAGATCACTTCCTCGTGATATCACGAATGAGGGGACTGTGCAAGCGTTGGCGTCACAGGGCCAAAGTGTCAACAACTGAATTTGCGAGAATAAAAGTGGAGAAATTGGAAGAGGATGAAAATATTAGAGATGAATATATGAAGAAATTGGACGACAGGCTAAGTTGCGTGGAGATGAAGGATGAATTGGAAATAGAAGAAGTTTGGGATGTGCTCAAATCGTCAATGGTTGAATGTGCGACGGAAGTATGTGGATTGAGTAAAAGAACACATAGACCACCAACAAGTTGGTGGGATAAAGATGTGAAAGAGGCAGTTGGAGATAAGAAGAAAGCTTGGTTAGATTTACTAGCGATTAAAGCTAGTAAACGAATGGATGCGAGAGTAACAGATGATGTAGTGAAGAATAGTGAAGATGAATATAAGAGAGTTAAGAATGAGGTTAAGAAGAAAATAGAAAAGAAAAAGCGTGATCTGATAGAATGGTGTGAGAGGAAACTCTCTGATAATTTCCGGAATAACCAAAAGTTGTTCTGGAAATATATCCGGAAAGAAAAGGGAGTTTCCCAAAACACGAGAGTGAATGTAGTGAGAGATGAACAGGGTGAATTGGCGACGGATGAAAGTAGCATAAGACGAGTATGGAAGAACTATTTTGAGGGACTCTTTGAAAAAGAGGATTCACCTATTTCTTCGCCAATCGGCAGCAATGTTGACTGGAATGAGGCATTGGGTGACAGTAGTGACAGTGAGATTAGTATGGAAGAAGTAATGAAAGCATTGAAAAGTATGAAAGTAGGGAAAGCGGCAGGGTATGATAGGATAAGTATCGAAATGCTGAGGGCTGGTAAAGGGTTGGTGGCTTCCTGGCTGTACTTCCTTTTTCAAAAGTGTTGGTCGAGTGGTAAAGTACCACGAGATTGGTGCAGGGCAGTAATTGTGCCCTTATATAAAGGAAAAGGGTCACACCAGGAAGCTAAAAATTACCGCGGAATCAGCCTACTCAGTGTTGTCGGTAAATTGTATGCAAAGGTATTGATTGAAAGAGTGATGAAAGAAACAGATGACAAAATTTGGGATGTGCAAGCAGGATTTAGAAAGGGAATGGGATGTATGGATCAAATCTTCTCTTTAAGGAGCATCACTGAAAAGTTCTTAGCCAAGAATCGAAAGGTGTATTGCTCCTTCATAGATTTAGAGAAGGCGTATGATAGGGTGGTAAGGAAGTATTTGTGGGAGGTGTTATCCAAGTTCGGCTTGGGGAGCCAACTTATACGTGCACTGGGATCACTCTATGAGGATTCTAGTGCATGTGTAAGAATAAACGGGGAAAACACAGACTGGTTCGGCATCTCTAGGGGTGTCCGACAGGGATGTGTAGCTTCTCCGTGGCTCTTCAACTTGGTCATGGATGACTGTCTGATAGAGTTGCGTGAAAGTGATTATGGACTGAGAATGGGTGGATTCGTCATCAAATGCCTCTTATATGCTGATGATCAAGTGTTACTTGCATCGTCGGTTGAGGAGTTGCAAGAGATGATGAATATTGCATGTGCGTCGTTTGAAAGAAAAGGAATGAGAGTGAATGTAGATAAAACCAAAACCATGGTTTTCGAGAGAGAGGAGAATATGACTGAATGCGTGATTGAGATCAATGGTAAGAAAGTGGAACAAGTGAAAGAGTTCGTATATCTGGGAAGTTTGTTTACTAGGGATGGAAAGTGTGATGAAGACATTGAAAGAAGAGTAAAAAAGGGTAATGCGGTAAATGGAGCACTGGATAGTCTCATGTCTAGTCAATCGGTGTCCGAAAAGGCCCGAATGGCTGTGCATGATGCTGTCCTCGTTCCTACGCTTATGTATGGCAGTGAATGTTGGGTGTGGCAGAAGAAGCATGAAAGCAGAGTGAATGCAGTAGAAATGAGATCCCTCAGAAAAGTTTGTAATGTAAGGTTATGTGATCGTGTGAGGAATGATGTGATTCGTGAAAGGTGTGGTGTAAAAGATGATATTGTAAGAAAGATAGAAAAAGGAATGTTGAGATGGTTTGGGCACATAGAGAGGATGGATGACAGTAAAGTGGTGAAAGAGATATATAGAGCCAATGTGGAAGGTAATGTTAGTAGAGGACGACCTCGGAGGACACATTTAGATCAGATAGAAAATGTACTCAAAAAGGCAGGTGTCCGAAGTACGAAGAATAAAAGAGCATGTATGAAAAGATTGATGGATGTGAATGAAGCTAGAGAGGTTTGCCAGGATCGTACAAAGTGGCGATCGATAGTCTCTGCCTCCCCCAATGGGAACTAACGGCGTGAGAATATGTATGTATGTATGTTTATAAAACTATTTGGTAAAAATTTTATGTCTTTCTGCTGTTGAGTTTTCACGCATTGAATTATATCCAGTTTTCAAAATATATTTTTATTTTCATTTAATTTTGATGAATTTTTACGTTAAACATGATAGGGTAAGTATAACTATCAAGTTTATTGAAAAAAGTTACGTTTGTTGGTTTATTTATTTATATTTAATTTATATACATATACATTTTTATAAATTCCACAAAACATTAGATTAGATGTTGCCGACGCATTTTAATGAAGATAAAATCAAATTAAGATTGTTCAGTTATCAAATTTGTACATCAGTAATCCTTTTTGTGACCGTACCTTTTTGTTGTGTGAAACAGAGCAACTGTTTTATAAGATAAAACGATTAATTCAGAAGATATCAAACTATAACAAAGCTTTTCGTGGAAACATTATTTGTATGTGCTTGATATTGTATAATAAAATATATGTTACTACGCACAGTTTTGATGCTTATATATATATAATGAACTAAATTTAATAATTTAAGATAAAAACATTTGAATTTATATTTTTTTTATCAAAATAAAATGAAAGTTTTTAAATTTTAATGACCTTTATTGATCCATTCCATATCAATAGTAAATGCCAGTGTTTCATTAACTTGGTAAATAGCCTTTTATATTGTATGGGTTTGTTTATAAATTTTTACCTTTAACCGTATCACCCAACAATCACTTAAAAGCCTTAATACTCAAGTTAACTCTAAAGACATAACATAACATAAACGTTCACGCCGTTTATCCCCGAAGGGGTTGGCAGAGGTACCAATACTTCTGAACTCACATGGCAGCGCCATCGAGTGTCCAGAGAAGGTACCCACGTTTTGCTTGGACAGTGTACTCACGTGATAGGGGGCAGGCCTATCGCCGTTTTGTACGAATACAGTGTCACATGACTAAGTACAACTTAGCTATGTGGGTTTCCTCACGATGTTTTCCCTCACCGTTAACGACATCTAAAGACATCCGCAAAATAATAATAGGAGAGAGCTATTCTAAAGCAAATCTACGCACTTCAACTTTTCATAACAAAATACTAATACAGCAAGTGATGTATAACTATGTGACTGCTCAGCAAAGTGGGTCTCGAGTCCACTATATTGTTGCAATGTCAGTGCTTTTAATTATTACCCAAGCATTGCGACCGTATCACGAGTGGCGATCGGTAGCTACACCACACCCACTTCCTCTAAGTTTTGGTTACTGAATGTTGTGAATTCGCAGTGCATTCGTTTGTGTGATCACATCTTAGATTACCGCTGTACATGGATTTGATGAGAATTAAGTCTTTTTAGATTTTGCTGATAGCGCGCGGATATTTACATGCGTTTGGAAGCTTAATACGGCTATTAGGTTTTTGACCGATGCTTCCTTTGCTTTGTTTGGAATTGAGTTTGACCTTTTAAAAAATGAAACTTTGAGAATTATTTAATCAACTCAACTTATCATCACTCTGTAAATCCCAGAAGGGATGGCAAAGGTACTAATAATTACAATATCAACGTTTTGCCTAGACAGTGCATACACGTCAAATGAGACAATCCTATCGTCGTTTTCTTTAGTTACTCTTTCGCATGAAAAAGTTTAGCTTAGCCATATGTATATCCTTGCAATAATTTCCCTCACCGTTAACAAAATTATAAATTAACCTCACTACTCATAAACAGCGGCGAAGCCATGACTGTAGATTTTAACTCAAGTCTCTATAAGAAGCGGTTGCGTTCCCACTGACCTATTAAAGTTATAGCTAGAATGTTTTTTTTTTTTATATTTATTTAATCATTATTAACATCATTAGCTAATCGACATCCACAATTGGACATAGGCCTCCGTCCTCCTCCCCTCGTCGGCTTCCCACCATTTTCACCAAGTCGTCGGTCCACCTTGCGGGAAGCATACCCATACAGAGTCGTCCAGTACGTGGACGCCACTCTAGAAACTTCGCGACTGAACGTCCGACGGTTCTACGTACAATGTGCCCTTCCCATTGCCACTTAAATTGTGCAACTCTTTAGACTATGTCAGTTCTGTATTCATTTATGAAATACAGAAAATATTATCACACTCTATTATACAAATGAATCACAAATATCTGCTGGATTAAGGTTGTCCATACTAGGCACGTTATAGAATTTCACTCAACTAATTGAAATCAAACAAATAACTAGCATTATATAGCCAAATTACAGCCAATTATAAGGTTAGCGTAAAGTTAGTTCGTAGAAAGCATGAAAGTCGTAATTTCGGGTAAAATTATCTTTTGAATTCAGATGCCAATTATATGATTCTATTACTATTCCCACGTATTCATTTGCTATAGTTTTATACTCAGCGTTAGGTTTATTGTACTAGGATTTTTAAATTAAAGTTTTGTAAAAACGTTTCTGATCAGTAATGAAAATTAATGGCATTGAATTAAGAAAATATAAATGTTAGTTCATATTTTCTTTTTTTAAAGTGTATATTGTGTCCTTTAAAAGTGCAAACAATATATACTGTTTAATTTTCTAACTTCCATATAATCATCATTAAATCGACCGCATATCTTTAAAATATATGACAAAGCCCTTAAAAGTGCACTAAACAAAAAGGCACAGCATTGCACCACGTTCACACCATCACACCCGAGACTTTCTAAGAAACATCTCTGAGACACAAAAACTCTTTATCTATTCACTTTTATCTCGATACATTAGTTTTGAACCACTGGGCGGTACAAACACGGATTTTATTCCCAATGTCAAATGAGATAGCGCGAATTCATAAACAAAAGTTGGTCGCCAACGCGTTATCGCTGGATCTCTTATAAGGCTGTTTGTTTTATTAATGCTGCTTTATGACGCAAAGTTTATGAAGAGAGAAGGGACCACGCCTGATGTGAATATTAATTTTATGTATAATGTTATGAAAACACATTAAGTGATAAGGTTTAGAATGAACTCGAAAGAATATCATTATCGTTAACGATGGTCACGTATAGGTATTTTATGGATGGGACGGGAAAGAATTCTGCAGTTAATTTACTGTCCGTCAGTTACATTGTTTTAGTGATGTGTTTTATGGTTTCGTTTAGTATTGTATAGCAGTGATGTTCACACCGCGACCTAATCTCATGTTGTGTGTGATAAATAACTGGTTAAATGTTTTAGCTAATAGATGCCGTATAGTGGCCATCTTAGAATATCACTACCACACACTAACCCTTTCTACCCACGGGTTTCGTAAGAGGTGACTAAGGGTATGGGGCTTTTGTAAGTTATTTTGGGCCATGCGGTTGGAAACCCATCACCACCGATACTTAATTTCTACCATATTTTGCCCAATCAACTTCCAAATGTGGATGAGGAGTTTCTGGCTCTAAAGCTCTGGCTGCCCCTTTTTGGGATTTATGGTCGTGAACATGTTAATGTATGTATGTTTTCCGTTTAAATAGAGTTGGAGATCGAATTAAAGTTATATAAGTACATGTATGGGAATATTAACGAATGTGAATGAAAAAAGAGGGGTTAGTCAGTATCATGAAACGTGATGATCAATAGATCCTTATAATATGCCTTCTTTATTAGGCATAAATGTTCTAAGTGAAAATTTAGTAAAAATAACAAAGTGCAACCGAAAATTTGTAGGTCAGAAATTGGCTTTGTTTATAAAACTACGGACGCCAAACAGAATTCGCTTGTTACTGAAAACTAGCTGTAGTTGTTTCAAAGACAAAGTTTACGCTTGTTACCGGATTTCCATGAAAGAACTTTTGAGTAGCACTGTTTCTCAGTTTAGCTCAGATTTAAACTGATTTATTGTTCTTTATTTATTTCACCGACTGTTTTTTTAAGTACCGTTGAATCGTATGCCAAAAACATTTTCAATAAATTACCTATTTTATTCTTTAAAAGTGTAACATGTACCTAGAAATACTCAATTGTTACTTATGCGCTGTCATGACCTCAAACTAAACGATAATAGTTTCCGTAAAAAAAATCACATTATAAAACAACCTCACAAAATTACCACATCAATAAATAACAATATTTAGAAGTATTATAATATTTGGAATTATATAGTTCTGCCGTTCAGAGAATGCGTCCTGACACGACGCGTTTGAACTAACGACGTAACTTTGTAATGGCGTTGCAGTTACGATAAAAATATTTTTGCTGGTTGTTTACCGTTTAAACGATTGATGAGCATTAAAACAACATTATTATATCAATAATCAATGAATGTTATAATTTTGTGCCAAACCGAGTGTCAAATAACTTGGTAAACAATATTTTTCTAAATCTATACTGCGCTATTACAAGGTTATGTCAGCGCTTTATGTTGACTTTATTATGACTAACTGACAGGTGTCAGGAACGTATTCTCTGAACGGCCGAAGTAAAGTTATAATTAGATATTTGCTGTGTAGTGTCGGCTCAGAATAGCACTACCCCATTTCTTCCTATGGGTGATCGTAAGAGGCGACTTAGGGTATCGGGGCTTTATTAGTGATTTTTGGGCGATGCGGTTAGAGACCCATCACCAAAAACAATAATTCTACAATCTTTCCCCCACTAAACTGAAGAATTTTCTAATTCTAAAGCTCTGGCTACCCTTTTAGGGGTTTACCTCGTTAAAAAGATAAATAGCTGTGATTATATGTATGTATTAATGTTTGCATGCATCTAAAAGCACATCCGAGGGAAGCAATGTGTTAGTAATATTTCAAGTCAACTACACACCAATTTATATCTATTCTTATCACACATCAATAAATATATCGTTAACTTCACCGTTTAAAAACTTTTTCTATTTTAGTAACTTACTTTATGAATCGAACGATCAATACTAACTTTTATAACAATCGTTTCAAACAAGGGACCATTTTGATATAATTAACGGTTCTTCTAAGCCGCAATTAACCTCGTAGTCTAGTCATTTAGTAGATGTTATAAAATTTTTAAAAATTTATTGCTCGTTTCGTTAGTTTTTGCTGTTTTTCCAAAGACTAACAGAAATTTAAATTGTTCTAAATCTCTGATTACCCTTAAATTGAACTATAATTGTAATGATACTTAAAATACGCAAATATACAAAAATTTCATAAAAGTCGTACAGCAAACGCAATAAAATACAAATCATATAATTTTTAATAACCGCAAGAAACTGTAGATTTATAGCACGCTCGAACATTTTATTGTCTAATAAATATTATTTCTGTTCAACAAACGCTTACCTTTGAGAAAGGGTCTTTCGAATTGAGAAATAAAAAAATATCAGCACGTAGGTATGTATTTATTACGTAGTTAAGTTTATCGACGTGTTTAGGACAAGATTTGTTTTAGTCACTTTTACGTGACCAAAAATACGAGGTGCCTGAAAAGTATATTGAGTGATAACATCATAAGTATCAGTTATAAATTATTTTATCTTGTTACCAATCTTTAGATGTAAAAGTATTTCATTTTATGTGGTTTTGTTTTAGTCACTTTTAGGCTTATGTGGCCAAAATTACGAGGGGCCAGAAAAAATTATTGAGTGAGTGATAGATAACACCATTAACATCAATTATTTTATCTTTTTACGAATCGTCAGGTGTAATTATTTTGCTATGGTGTTTTTGTTTGACTAAAAAGACGAGATAAAATTCAAAATATGTATATATCAAAATCATTTTTATAAAAAATAATTTGCTAATGCTATAAACGATATAAACAAAAGTTTGGAAGAAAAGATAACATACTATACCAGAAAAGAATGTACTAAATCATACATGAGGCCCAAACAGCAAATTTGCTTTCTAACTCAGCCTTAGGATCTAGGTCGTGTTTATTTTTGCATAAGTGCTGCGCTCAAAAATAGGGGAGCGTCTTTGAGGTACTTCTAGACAAAGACTCTTTCACGGTTACTAACTAGGTCAGGCAAGAATAGAGGAACATGCAGTCATTATTGTAAGACAAAAGACTAGGCTAGTTAAGGTATTACGCTATTCTGACAAGAGGCTGCTGAAGACCAATTATATTCTTTAGCATATTGGAATTTAAACTGTTTACAATGATTCAGGTTATCGCGTATTAAAGCGATTCTAATTAATAGTCTTTTTTCCATTGTTTTTGTAAATTTATAAGCGTTATCTCGTTTTAATTAAAGTTATTTTGTAGTAAAGGCTGGCGTCCGAAGTATGAAGAATAAAAGAGCATGTATGAAAAGATTGATGAATGTAAACGAAGCTAGAGAGGTTTTTCAGGATCGTACGAAGTGGCGATCAATAGTCTCTGCCTACCCCAATGGGAACTAATGGCGTGAGTATATGTATGTATGTATGTTATTTTGTAGTAAACTCCTGTTTTTTTAAGGGTGACAAGAAATTGCCATTTCCTCATAAACATAAATCTTGACATATGTTTTAAACGATACTGACATCTACAGGCCTCAATTAAAAACAGTTTTATTTTTTGGTGAAAGATTTTAGTTTAGCCTACCTTCAGTTTAGACCCAGGATTTGAGCCCTCACTGTCTGAACGATACATGGTTTTCTACCCACTAAGCTATTACGGTTTCTATATACATTGTTCGTAACCTGCGCTGCGTATAAAAGTTTATAAGACCAAAATTTACCACACACGATGAAAGCGACTATAAAATCGAGTTAAGTTAAGTACAACAAATTACTTTAATATCTCAATGTATGTAAACTAAGACTATCATTATAAAAACATTAGCAATGGGAATTTGTTCAAATATGTAAAGAATGTCGAAAGTTTTTGTGACTAAAGAAACGGATATTGTGTGAATATATATCTTTTTTTTAATACTCAATTAAGTAACAATCACAGAAATGCAGCTTTAGTAAATGTCAAGGAAATACAAGTAGTCTACTTTCGATTGTTAGAACTTAACGTTTTTATTAGAATTTTCAAGTTATCTTTGCCATGTTACATAATTTTAGTTGTTGCGGGTATAAATAAAAATAGTATTTTTTAAAGCATATAATAAGATACCGAGCCTGAAATTGTAATCAAAACTGTTAATCAAAGAAATTAAAGAAATAAAAATATATTAGGTTATAAATATTAAAGTTATAAATATAGAAGGTTATAAAAGATGTTATTAAAGGAAAGAAAAATTTCGACACTGGCGGGGTTCGAACCCGCGACCTTCGGGTATACGTAATTTTTCTTTCCTTTAATAACATCTTTTATTTATGAGTAATAATCCCCACATGAGCAATTCATGTCAAAAACATTAAATTATAGAAGGTTATGTATGTATGTTATATTATTATGGTGAAGTATAACAAGAATAATGTTAGAAATTCATATTTTATGGAATTAATTTTTTAACACTATTGAAATGAACATCGTTGATGAGTGTAAAAAAAACTCATCCATAAGTTTGCACAAATGATAAAATGTTCTTACTGCTATTTTATGACACAAATAGATGTGTGTGTGTGTGTGTGTGTGTGTTTGTATAAATGTCGCATGTGAAGTTGATGTCCGAAACAAACCTAAAGTTTAATCGGGTTGAAAAAGAATTGAATATGTTTCAAGCACCCTCTTTGTTTAATAACTATTGGAGCAAAAGTTAAAGTTCCATGCAGGAAACAAGTATCCTAAAACTGTAGCATTTAATTTACGACCATAGAGTATCCATGAAAATCAACACAGAATGGTTAAACTACTATATAGGTAACCCACCAACAAAATGATATTAAGAGATGATATTATAGAGTAATAAGTTATTTATTAATTACATATAATTTTATTTAAGTTGTAATTAAATAAATGTGTATTGTAAACTTTCTGTAACATTTTCCTAACTCAGTATCTTGTAAATAGTATGTATATGTATAATAATAAAAATTACATCGATAAAATCTGCCTTTCCCAAATGTGAGTAACAAATTATATACGTACTCCTGCGCTCCTGTATTTAATCCTGTACCCATAGGTTAAATGGATATACACAAGGAAATCAAGATAACTATTTTCATAAAATTTAAGCATTAAGCTTTCATACTTCTAACCCTATCAAATTTCACAAATCATTTAATTTTGTGATCTCCAACATTGACTCTAACTTTTCAATCACCTTTCATGGATTCCGTTTATTAATTCGAAAAAAAATTAAAACAGCAACACAAAATAGAAATACACCTTGCATACTCTTTGCCAATTCGCTTCTAGCTGGTAAGTTAAAAGAGGCGCGTGCGATCACCGAACCGTGTCCGCAATATCGCCTTCTACCAGCATGACCGTTGATATTGTGAGCGAACGCTCGATTTACCACTACGCCTTATTAGACCCTATAGTCTAATCTACCGCCCACTGTGCTCTGATATATGTACGTAGAATACATGTTAACTTAAGGGTGTGAATTATAATATTTCGATACAGGATTATCGTGTGGGGTCAAGTTTTTTACCGCCTTTGTTTAGTGCTTTGATCTCTTAACTTTTTGTGTGATTGACTGTATTATGATGTTATTGAATTTTATGATTGAGTATCGCTCGAAAGGTATTTGGTTTTCAATTCAATATTTCATTTACAGCATTTTTGCTTTTTTTCTTTAACATTAAACCGATGAATATGTGAGATTGTTTGATAAAAGCTGCCAGTACAGATGGTACTGGAGTATTTTTTGGTTGTGTTTCAAAACAGGATTCTAAATCGGTGATATGAATATCAATATTTCTAAGACAGTATTTTTTTAAATCATTGTAAAAAAATCCATTATAATTTACAACAACAGAGCAGAAACTCAAACATCAGTTTCAACTCTACATTTAATTCAATGTCGAATATTTATACAACAAAAAAGTAATGATGCGAAACAAAAACCAATTTTGCTATTTTATACCGACATCGAAGCAGCCATTTAGTTGTTCTCGCAGCAAAAACTATAAAATTGTCTCCAGCTAGCTTTGCTGAAAAACTACCGAAAATAAATCAAATAGGATTAAACCATCAAGCAAGGTGCACAAAAAACGGTAGCGCAAATAGACGTAATATACGCCACTGGGTTGTATGAGGTTTTTCTCGTTGCCGAATAACTTACAATTAGTGGCAAAAAATGTCCGCTCAGTAAGCGGTTTTTGATGTGGAGTCGGTGTTGTTTGCTGAGCTTGGTCGACACGATTTCATTAGTGTCGGTTCTGAAACTAGGAAACTTGGATCGACGTGGATGTGTTTCGATATTCGATTTGGGTTTCATGGTTTTTTGATATTGACAAATTTGCAATGTTTTCGTTCATACGCACGATGTCTATTAGCGTACGTACTATTTCATACGTAGGTTTGCTGTAGATTTTTGGAAATAAGTGTGATATTAATCGTAGTAGGTACCTTTTTAAAAATAGCCGTTTTTCAGAGATATGTTTTGTTATGTAAAATTAAAGAAGTATATACAGTATTTTTGTCTGTATAAACATTATAGATACTGGGTACTTATAAACTCATAAAAGTTAAACCTTTTCATAAAATTAGAGATACAGTTATGAAACAAAATTTGAAGGAGTTTTTCATAACAAGATATTCGGGAATTTTTATTTATACATTCTAATGAGAAAAATTGGTAATTGATACCTAAAATATTTATTCAGTAAGACGTTGGTGGAAAACACATAAAAATATAATTTAATAAAACATGTTTCAAGCAATATATTTACTAAGCCACTGGTTCTCGATCTCATTACAGAATCCAATTTCTCCAAGATTTTTAATTCAATTTGCCTTGTCCACGGACACGAAAAAAGGTTCTCAACAAAACCGTGGGCTCGCAAACCTATTTTTTGCGCGAGCCACAACCATATCGGGTAGTCCGCTGAGTTTTTACCGCCAAGACGAACGCTCAATGATTTTTTGCCGGAACAAATCAACATTGTCGATGGGACGCACAAGGGCCGCGAATTACAAAGCGTCACCCAAAGAAATGTTAGGCTGTGGATTGCGTACGTATAATGTAGCGAATACGTATAATACAAGAGTAGACACATTCGCACAAATACGTAGACATTTATATTATACACGGAGTACACATGGACCAAATAGAGACTGTGCTGTAAAAGGCAAGCGTCCGAATTATGAACAATAAAAGATCATTATTATTAATTATTATAAGCCATTTATTTCCCACTGCTGAGCAAAGGCCTCTCTCCCCTTTTTCCACTCCAGACGGTCGTGAGCGGTCTCCCACCATTTCTTGTTCCAGAGACCTAACTCGTCACTCTATCTTTTCCTTGGTTAGCCACGCTTTCTCTTTACACCGGGAGTCACTTGCGTGGCTCCTTTGGCCCATCGGTCCGGGTGCATCCGAGCAACGTGGCCGGCCCAATCCTACTTCAATTGGGCTGCTAAAAGATCATGTATGAAAATATTGATGAATGTAAACAAAGCTAGAGAGGTTTGCCAGGATCGTACAAAGTGGCGATCTATAGTCTCCGCCTACCCCAATAGGAAATAATGGCGTGAGAATTTTATGCATGTTTATTATACTAGACTTCATTTATTTTATATTTATATGATACATACAATAATCGATACATATAAGGGTTCTGAATGAAAAAAATCACTAGACATTTTTGCCGATAGCAGAAACAAGAATTTAAATCTTTTTGTTCATGAAAACCTCATGTGGGGATTATTACTAATAATTAAAGATTAAATAAAGGAAAGAATTTTTTTTTTTCTTTTTTTTTTTTTTCCCGCCTGTGTCGAAATTTTTCTTTCCTTTATTTAATCTTTAATTATTAGAAACAAGAATTGTTAGTGATAAGTATATATGTACTTCGCAGCCCATCCATCACTTTAAAAATGCGATGACGGAAAACTCCAAAAAAGGGTTCAATTTCTGAATGGTTAGATGTTTGTAACTCAAGCATACTGCAGACATCGCCCAACATATAACTAAAAAAGGCCTAAGCCCCCGAGTCACGTTCATACCCATCTTTCGAATATATTTTTTTTCAAAAATCTATTTGGTATTACTTAAGCATTCAAGAAACTGTTAGTTATATTCCAATTATTCTACAATCGTAAAGGGTGGACTGAAAACTTACGCCCGATTTCTGAATTGAGTATTCCAGCAGAGAACAACTTAAGTATGGTTCTGTCGCATTGAAATCTTAACAACTGAATGAGACAAAACGATACTTAAGTCGTTCTCAGCTTGAATACTCGATTCAGAAATCGGGCGTTAGTCAGGCCGGAGTAAGGGCAGCAAAAGACTGGTTGCTGTAGAAACTCTGAGGGAAGACTATGTCCAGCAGTGGTCAATTTTTAGTTAATGATGATTATGATGAATTATACTTTGCAACTTTTTACTAAACCTAATATATACATATAGCTTAAGATTTGATATTGAAAGAGTCTCATCGGCTTAGGGATTAAGCGTAAGTAAATGTTATTAAACTATCTTTTATTTTATCTTCTTTATTAAATAAATATTAAAAAATCCACAATATAACCGCGATCCCATTATGATATGATCAATACAAACGAATTCGATTAACGTAACGCAATGGCTGTATGCGTTTTTTGTACCAAAGAAAGCGAGAAACACTTTTTCGATACTTTTTGTGTCGCATTCACATCCGAAAATCAATAATACATCTTACGGTGCATTTCCAAGTTTTTATTATTGAACATGGTATAAATAAAGTTCTTTGGTCTTTTGTGTTATAATTCAGTTCGGTTTCTTGCAATAATCTAAGTCGTTGTACTGATTTACTCAATTTATATTGAAAGTTATGTTATGTTTTAATTTACAGTAATTGGGCGGCAATTCAGTTGTCATACACATATATACATTCTTGAGGCTATATATTCAAATAAAGCATAGCCAGAGCTTCAAATTAATAAAAAAAAAAATCTTAATTTTGTTTAAGTTGGGGAAGGTATGTAAAATAAAAAAAAATGGTTGATAATGGATTTTAGGCCACATCGAATAAATTTACAATAAGCATATTTTTGTCAAGTTTGCAGTGAGCCAGAGATATAAAATATAATATTCTATTATTTTACGCAACACCTACGAAAAGACACGTTACCGTGATAAATTACCATGAGCACCATAATTCGTTAATTAATATCGATATTTTATTTATATCAATATAATTTCAAGCCGTGTAGTTCCGGTTTAGAATATCACTGCCCCTTTCTACCCACGGGTGTCGAAAGAGGCGACTAAGTGTATGGGGCTTTTTAAAGTGGTTTTTGGGTGATACTGTTGGAGACCAATCACCAAAGATACTTTATTTCTACGATCTTGTCCTATCAACTTCAAAATGTGGCTTGTTGCTTATGGCTCTGAAGGTCTGGCGACCCCTTTTTGGAATTAATGGTCGTTAGTAGAAGTGTGCACGAATAATTTCAAACATTGCTAGTCATATTGTTATCATTTTGGTATTAAAATTGGCTATAAATACATACTCGCCACCAAAAAATACAAACTAACTAGCAATTACCTTAACAGCTAAATTGTAACCCTCTCTATGTTGCCTGATACGAAAAACACAATCAGAGCATACAAAAATGAATTGTTTTATATTTTATCTCATCCATAACCGAATAACAGTTATGATAATCTCATATCGAATCAGACGAAATCACATCAGACTCGAATCGGCAACGATTCGAAAAGCTATCCGAGCGATGAAACGATAACAGAGGCAATCATACGAGCTTCAAAAGGCGTGAACCGATAACTTATAACCACTATAAATCGCGCTAAATCAACATGCACATTCCGAATTCAAATTGCCTGTGTTCAACTGAACCTTTCAATTAATTCTCTTCAGTTTTCGAAAGCATCGAACGAGATCATATCTCGATTTAATAAACACACGGGAAGCTAGCGTGTTTGCTCTTTTTATCGAGCCTTTTTATATTTTCAATACCAAATCCACAAAGGATGCCATATTCTCAAAGCTATCGCTTACAAAACAAAAACGTATAAAACCTCTTGTGCTGTGTATTGAGATGATATACAATAAAAATAGTATAATTACAGCGTTATTTGAAGGGGTTGTTTGTCTTCTAGACATACATACATTCATACGATCATGCAGTTAGTTATTATTGGAGTAGGTTGGCAGTTCAAGATTGATTTTGTAGAACAAAAGCAGGAAACATTGCATATAGATATAACAACATGGCTCATGGTTGTGTGACACTACACAAGCCAAGAAAAACTCCATCCTGTCTCTACTACGTCTAACTCTAATATCTGCCTGTGATTTTTGAGTGATGATGTTGGAAACCCACACACAACCTTTATTTTGAAATCCGTTTCCCATTTAACTCTTAAAAGTGGCTGAGGATTATTTAAGCTCTGTTTACCATACTTAGGGATTTATAGCCTGGAGTATATAATGTATGTATTTAAAACAAAAAATAAAACATTTTATTCGTTGGTTTTGTTTCTCTCACTTTCAATTTTTTGCTTCGGATGAAGCATTGTCTAGGTAAACTTCTTCATTGTTTTTAAAAAACATAGTAGATCTATGTATTGTTTATCTAACTAACAAATGCAAGCCCAGTCTAAAATGAGTGATATCATCTATCACCGAAAGAGTTTCAATAAAGTAAAAAGACATCTTGAAAAGGAAACAAATGAAAAAAAACTTATAGTTGAATGTATAGAGTTGGTGGGCTTGGTCCTATCACCACAGCCTTGCGTGACAAAATGTCGGGAGCACGCACACTGTCAAATGATAACTTCATATCTATCAATTTCTACGGTAATGAAACAAAGGAGTGCTTAATTTTTAAAATAAATTCCTTACGAATCCACTGTAAATTCGTTCTTAAATACACTCACGTAGAGTATTATTTGGTTAGTGTATGTTAGTTTATTATTCTTGATAAAATGATGGTGATAGGTTTACGTTTGGGCGGTACGGTTGTTTAGTGAATTATTATGGAGGTTTATACATTGACTGTGTAATATTGGCCTAATAAATTCGTTAAGTTTACTCAATACTGTAAGGAGTATTGCGGTGGCAGCATAACAAATAGATTACAGACTTTTGTTTGGATTTGTGCTATTTAGGTTGCATGATAAAGAAAAATATTTTAAAAAACTATTTCATTATCTATTAACCAGAGTATAATAAAAGCTTAATATCAAAAATGGCAAATATCTAGAATACGGTCTTACGCATTGTATTTTTTCTTATCCATTCTTATTTGGTAGAAACTTTCGTTTACCATAAATAACGATATTTGCAATGTTAATCACAACATAACAACTAGCGAGATAACTTTGTGAGGAAATATAAATCATTATGTTAAAGCCAGGATATAGTAGAAAAATAATTCAAACATTCTGAAAATATTTTTTTTCATAATTGTTATAAACTGTACAAATCCGAACCTCTGTCTACCCATTGGTCACTAAAGGACAGTAAATTATACTATGCTTTTAAACCACCCTTATTTTAAAAAGAATAACCCGGCAATGTCCTCGTTATTCTTATAAATGACTACAAATTAAATCTCATTTAATTCTGGAACACCTAATTTTTCTCCACAAATTAACTACACTGAAATCTACTTAAGCCCCACAGGTGAAGGGTTTTTCGTTTTGGGATTAATGTTCTGCAAATGTCAGAAGTAAAAATATATGGAGGTAGAAGCTGCCACGCTAATACAATTTAATCTGCGTGAATACTTTATCTTTTAATTCGGCAACTTTGGCATAAAACATCAATTAAGACTACTATTGAAACTCACGGGATGGCTCTATTAACAAACTTGATTATTTGGGACTTAAACATTTAGCTCTTGTGCCAGATATGACATGATGATTTTTAGTACAGATTTTTGCTGTCGAATTGTGACAGCATGCATCCTAGCAAAACAAAGCTTTATGGGTCAAGATATCAATCGCAATGTCATTGATGGATTCCTCACATAATTAATATATTAAAAGCATACATAACTCACAGCTTTGAATCCCAGTAATAAAAATTCGTCGGCCACTTTTGGAAGTTTAGAATAGAATAGGCTAGAATGGCCTGAATGGCTTTCTATAATCAGATGATTTAACCCACACCATACAAACCGGAACATCTCTCAAAGTTAACATAAAAATACAAAACATTAAAAATAATAACTACAAGCCAGGACAGTCTAAGAATTTTTATTTTAAACGATTTAAGTGGACAACCGGTATCCATAATTACAGATGTCACATACTAAATGCGAATTTGCAATGTTGTTGTAAAAAAAGGTTAAGCTGACATATCGAACATAAAACGGCTTAGTTTAATTGGAACAGCGTTTAATTCCACTCGCCCTTGGAACTTGATGTTTGTGTCAACTTCATAATTACATTCTGAAGTTCTAGACGAAATATAGCACACGACGAACAATAAGGGCGCGTTCTTGTGTAGCTATAGACGGTAGTATTAATTTTGTACAACCGTGATAGCTTAGTGGGTGGGACACCGCTTATCGTGCAGAGGATAAGGATTTAAACCCCGGGTCGGGCCTATACTAATTTTTCTTCTATCAAGACATATGTGTGGTTAATTTATCGTGGTTGTTAATGGTGAGGGAAAAGTTCGTGAGGAAACTCACATCCACCACATCACATACGGCTGAGTTGCACTTAGTCATGTAACAGTGTATCCGTAAAAAAAGACGATAGGCCTGCTCCTTATCATGTATGCACAATGTTCAAAACGTGGGTACTCTGAGCACCAGGTGACAATGTCACGTGACTTTCAGAAGTATTGGGAGGACGTATATACCCGAACCTGACCTCTGCCAACTCCTTCGGGGATGTACGTCGTGAACGTTTGAGTTTGAGTACTAATTTTGTACAGGAAATCTTAATTTAAACAGCAAAAGTTTCAATAATAACCACCGCAGGGCCAACAGGGAAATAAATGTAGTAAACACTAACATTGTTGGTAATGCTAGTGACCTTTTTTATACACCATGTTTACGTTATTAAGTTTCAAGTTATAGTTTTATTATGCGTATTGGGGCTTTTAAAGCGATTTTTGGGCGAAGAGAAACCCATCACCAAGAATCAATATTTTACAATCATTTCCCCACTTAGTTTCCAAAGGTGACTGAAGAATTTCTTACTATATGTTTGTAAGCATAAGCTGTATTGTGTCGGTTTAGAATAGCTCTTATCCATGTTGTGGCGACTGGCTGTCAAAATAAATGATTTTTAGACACGTGGCCGGTGGCGGTGTGGTGACCCATCTCTTACCTTCCTTCATTTTACATCTGTTCCAATTAAACTGCCAAAAGTGTATGTTTTTTTCTAACTTTATATGACTTATAAACTGTCAAAAGTGTGTGTTCTTTTTAAATTCCATCTGAATAGCTAATATTTTTGGAATTTATTGGGTTCATATGATTATTTCAAGAGTTAATAAGAGTTGCTGTGTCGGCTTAGAATAGCACTACCCCATTTCTTCCGGTGGGTGTACGTAAGAGGTGACTAACGGTATTGAGGCTTTTGAGGGATTTTTGGTCGACGCGATTGGAGACTCATCGACAACAACATTTGTTTCACCATCTTTTTCCCACGCAACTTCCAAAAGTGGCTGAGGAATTTCCTACTCCTTAGCTCTGGCTACCTCTTCTAGGGATTTATAGCCGTGAGTATATGTATGTATGTATGAGTGAGTGAGTGATATGAATGTTAATAAGTATTCAATAGTAAGGTACATAAAGAGATGAGAATTACACACAAGGCACAAACACTCACGCCATTAGTTCCCACTAGAATTGACAGCAATAAAAAATATTCTTATAATATTCTTCTAACATTTTAGAGATACAAACACAAACTATTATATTAATTTTTACGTTTGTATTGTTTAGTTTTTACAAAGTAATTAGGTGTTTTGTATAAAATACTTCCATGAATACCTACAAGTATTGATGACACAGGCTTTTTTGTTTACCCCATTCATCATAAAAACTACAACCCTTCAAGTTGACTATCAGAAAACGTAAACATGTTTTTGCGACGAATTCGTAAAACATGCAAACTTTAAATAAAAAATGTAACATCCCTATTTTCTATACAATAAAGCTGAAATTATATTTTAATATTAAGCATTAAACAAAATATGATTGAAAGGTAAGTTTTTACTTTATGTAAATGCGATTAAGATTCAATTTTAAAAAGCAAATAGTGGTACATTTTTCTGGTTTCCTTGCGTGCAGGAAAGTGAATGAGTCAGGTGCCTCAAGGTACGGACGCAAACATAATGTATTCTCACGATGATCAAAACACAGATTTTATAAAAACTATAACAGTAGTTGCAGATCGTATGCTTTACTGTTAAGGAATTCAAACAAAGAAACGTTTCTCATGATAATTAATGAAAGTACTTAGAAAAATAGACTCAAAATATCCTACACCAAACTTTCAGGCTATATGGCAGCTATGTTTGGAAGTACTGATATAAACATCACGTGATATGGTCACCTGGTGTTCTCAGTACCCACGGTTTGCTTGGACAGCGCCTTCATGTGATATGACGCTGGCCTATCGCCGATTAGTAAGAATATATTGAGACATGAATAAGTATAACACTTAGCCACAACACATGGGTCATTGTGGGTTTACTCACTATGTTTTGTCTCATCGTTAACAACTTTGATAAATTAACCTCAAAAATGGCTTTATAAAATACACATTTGAGCTCTCGTCTCCTGTATGAAAAACTATGGTTCTGCCACTGAGCAAGCACTGATATTTAATTGCTTAGAATGATCTGGAATATCTGAGGAATATATGAGGAACTGATAGCCGTGTAGTCTCGGCTTAGAATAGTTCTACCCCATTTCTTCTGGTGAGTGTACGTAAGAGGCGACTAACGGTATTGGTGCTTTTAAGGGATTTTTGGAAGATGCGTTTGAAGACCGATGGGATGGATTAAGTGATGACTTACAACCTTTATTTCACGATCTTTTCCCCACGCAGCTTCCAAAATTGGCTGAGGAGTTTCTAATTCGCCAGCTCTGGCTACCCCTTCAAGGGATTTATAGCCGTGAGTATTGTATGCATGTATATGAAAAAACTAAAATAAACGGATTATTAATCTGTTACTACTTAAGTATTGTATGTGATTTCCACTCCTTTTATGCGGTTTCCACTATTGCTCCAGGATAGGTGGACTTTGACAATATAAATCACGAGGTTTTCTCTGTCTTTCATTTTTAGCCTTGGTTAAAATAAATGAACTCATATTTTATATAAAAAATATATTCACAGCAATCCTACTCACAAGGCATAAAATAATTCTGTGTCGCAACAAATATTAATAATATTAATTAACTTTATAATGACAAAGCCCTGAACTCCCACAAGTAGAGTAAAATGTATAAAACTTTATAAAATGTTTTAATTGATCAAGGATGGCGAAAAAATAACTGTATAAAGGACAAATAAATCTGTAATATAAGCTAACAAAAAAATCCAAAAGTAACTGAATAAATGTTCACTTATTTTAGATTGAAATCTGTAAGTATCTATTTCATATTATTTTTTCCTTAGCTTGTACTTATCCTTGCACATGTACATGTATCTATGCTTGCACACCAATATTAGCTATAAAGCTAAAATAATTTTTTTTACAACTTCATTGAGGGATTAAATAATTTACCGTCCGGAAGAACCCTTTCATGCATCAAGAGTAGTTAATGGATATTTTTTAATAATTCTTTAATAAAGGTGATAATTAAATTACTGTGCGCCTGGGTGCCGACAGATGGCGCTCTGTCGCCTGCTGTGCAACCAGTGATTTATAACAGGTGAATAATCCTGCTTCATATTACACGAAATCCGGTGTTTCATCACGAGAATGTTTTAATATAGGATTAAAAATAAATTGATCATAGCAACCGACGAAAACAGTAATTTTTACTACATGTTTTTATCGCTTTGCAAAACGAGACGCATTTTTGTAACTGCATATTTGGTATATATTTTTATAAATGACTGTATTAAAAGTATTTTAATTTTATTTATATGAAAAGACAATGGTTGTTTTATCAGCTAGAACTTGTTACAATAAATAAATATAATATTCAAGATGTCATTTACCAATAAAACAATGATGAAAATAGGATTTCATTGTTATAATCTTTGCCATAGAGATCGATTTACAGCTTAATTTTCATGCAAAAATTAACTAAGTTACAAATGAAAATGCTATTCCTTTTGCCATTTTCATCACAACCATTCTTCTCTGGAGGTGATTTCACCATAGTAAACTACGCTAGCCAAGTGCGGGTTGGCTACTATTACTAATATCGTGAGAGTCCCAAGTACCTTCGACTTAACCTGCCCTCCGAAGCATGAAATCATCATTAATTTCGGATAATCAGGCGATTCAAGCCTTGTAATTAGTTCACCTAAGACCTTTAGATTTAAATTATGTAAAAAATAATAATCAAAACGCACAATAAATATTATACAAAAGGCAAAACTGACAGACTCAGAATCAATGCACAGCCGAAACTAATATATCTAGAAACTTGTTATTCACTCCAGGGGTTTTTTCAAATTATGTAAGTGAGCTCTAATAAGATTATTTACAAAATTTCCACCCCTAAGGGGATGAAGTAAAGTAAAGGGGTATGAAGTTTGTATCAAACTCTTTTAGTTGTTGAGTTAGATGTTTGAACGGCTACAGGCCTGCCCCCTTTCACGTGAGTACACTATCCAAGCGAAAACGTGGGTACTCCGAACACCAGGTGACAATGTCCGGTGATGTTCAGAGGCATTAATACCTCTGCCAACCCCTTTTACGATATACGGTGTGAACGTTTGAGTTGAGTTGAGTTTTGAGTTTTATCGAATGTACTATTTCTCAGAAACTGTTAACATATCTTGTTAAAATATTTTTTTGTATTAATATTTTATGTTATCTACAGCATTTATTTGCTTCAGATTCAATGTTATCTGAATAGTTTATTAAATAATCTCTCTGACATGCCGATTGACAAATAGACAGACATGACAAAATGGTAAAGGATCCGTTTTTCGCCATTCCACTATGAAACCCTAAAAAGAAGACCGAGAGAATTAAAACTGTTTGGTTTTAGCTACACAAACCAAAAGATTATAACATAAAACATTATACTGTCTTGTCTAAGTTTTTTGTTAAGTCATCGACCGCATAAATGTTTTATATACCAAAACGCATAAAAAAAGTATTTTAGATAAGAATGATCCCAATAAAATACTGCAAGCAATAACAAATTTATCGGCCACCAATAAAACTCAAATTGTCGAAAAATCCATGCATACATAGGTGTACATATCCAATAAAATATAAGGACAGAAAACCGATAAAGAAAAACGCTGTATTAGGTTCTGAAAATAAGGGCTTTGCCACAAATGTTGTAAGTTTCTACTGACTTTTATAGGTCATAAACCGGGATAATGGGCTGGAGTAAGCGTATTTTGGAATGGTACAAATATAGCCCATAGCTTGGCCTGCTGCTCGATATGTGCCAATATGTAGCCATACACTCAAAACGTTTGAAGGGTCTTTATACTACAAGACACGAAAACTTCTGAAGTAAAAAATATTTAGTAAACCTACTTACGTAATTATAATGTAGAAATGATTTAGATATTCTCTTTATTAATAAAATAAGAAAAAAAAACTACTGCTGATCACTCTCGTGTTGTATATGAGTATTATAATACTAGCTTTAACTTATTTTATAATACTAGTTTTTACATTTTTTAACTATAACGGCAAGTTGCCAAATTATGATTCAAAAATTAACTTACCATCCTTTTAAAGATTACATACATAAACTCATGCGCCGTTAGTTTCCATTGGAGAAAGCAGATACTTCTAAAGATTCAAAGAATAAAACCTTTATATGCAGATGATATGATAAAGTAAACACTTACATACAACTTGAAGCCTCAAATAAACTATGATATCTAAATCAACGACGTGAAATATAAGTTGGAAGCATTTTTAAACCACACCTTTACCTACAACTACAATTCAAACTCACATAAGCTACGAGACCGGCGTGGATTGACAATAAGGGATGTTAAATTCGTATAATAAGCCCAGTACATACATTAATATAACTTTTTCGCTTCTAGCCTGGATCTTAGACTGAGCTTGAATGTTCAAAATCCGATAAAAGAAATCAAAGAATTCAAACTCGCCCTAATTGACCGTTCACACTTCAACTGACACTTCAACAAATAGGTGTTGATGTGTGAAATGACTTATTTGACACTAACTGCTGTTCTCTAACTAATAAACACTCTAACAAACGATGAAACATTGATTGGGCAAGAGTTTTACTACTTTATTCACTGTTAAGATTAAATTTAAAAAGACTTATGTTTATTATGATTATGACTAGTAACCTTGTTCTTAAAACGACCTATACTAGATACAGAAACTTTTGCAATTCCTTACTGCGTAAATTAAAAATTATCTATGAAAGAAGTGAACTAGAAAAGGCCAGAGCTAATAATATAAAAGCAACTTGGCAAGTCATAAATACACTTACTAACTATAAGCCAAAGAAAACAAAGTCACTCGACCACTTTTTCAACAATGAGTCACCAAAATCAGCAGCCACTAATTTTAATAAATATTTCTCTAATGTTGGTAAATCTCTCGCAGATGATATAGTAAAGAAATGCCCAAAACCGTCAAAACAAACGTGTCCTATACGAAATACAATTGATTCTTTCGTTCTGCTTGAAACAGATATGACAGAAATGGCCAGTACTGTAAACAGTCTCAACAACAAATACTCCACAGGCCATGATATGATATCATCCACCATATTTAAAAAAAACCAACATGAACTGAATGCAATCCTGGTTCACTTGATAAACTTATCTTTTTCAAATAGTATTTTCCCTAAAATCCTTAAACAAGCCCTTATAACGCCCATTTATAAAAATGGAGATAAACGATCGTATGGAAATTATAGACCAATATCTCTTCTTTCAACACTTTCTAAAATACTGGAAAAGCTAATTAATAGTCGATTACTAAAGTACCTGGAATCAAAAAATATACTGTCATCCAATCAATATGGCTTCCGCAAAGGTATTTCCACAGCAGATGCAGTTGCTGACCTCACAAACCTAATAGTTAGTGATGTGGATAGAGGTAAAAAGTGTCTCGGTATCTTTATCGACTTGGCAAAGGCCTTTGATACCGTATCTATTCACATCCTACTTCAAAAATTAGAAAGCTACGGTATTCGGGGAGACCAATTAAAATTATTTGCAGATTACTTGACACAAAGAACTCAATCAGTAAAGTTAGGTGACACAGTTAGCGACCCTATTGAGGTTACTTACGGTGTTCCACAGGGAAGTGTAATTGGCCCGACGCTATTTCTTCTCTATATAAATGACCTGTGTGAAATGAAGCTGCAGCACGGCCGTATTTTTACGTTTGCAGATGATACAGCTTTAGTATTTTGGGGTGATGACTGGCAAACAGTGAGACAATATGCACAAAAAGGCCTTGATTCAGTCTCTGATTGGATGGCCACAAATTTACTTAGCCTAAATAGTGACAAGACCAAATATCTCACATTCAGCATTCGTAAAAATACTCAGCCTTCCAGTGACCTTAACATTGTAGCGCACGAAATAAATTGTAACCAAGCAGTACTCTGTAAATGTCCTAAGCTCGAAAGAACGTCCACAATAAAATATTTGGGAGTTATCATAGACTGTCACCTAACCTTTAGACCACACATAGAACTACTCACTTCGAGAGTTCGTAAACTTATCGCTGTATTCAAAAATCTGCGACATGTCATTGATACTCATACTTTTAAGATAGTTTATTATGCTCTGTGTGATTCTATATTATCATATTGCATTGACACATGGGGAGGAAGCTCTAAAACCATTTTATTGCCGTTGGAACGCGCACAGAGAGCTGTTTTAAAGGTAGGATTAAATTTGCCTTATATGTATCCTACAGTGAATTTATATAGAGATGCGGATTTGCTTTCAGTGAGAAAAATATACTTACTAAGAATATTAATGACAATGCACAAAAAGAGCCGAAATATTGACTACCAATCAAACAATTTAAGAGGTTTTGGTAACATTTTTCAAATTCCTAAACTGCGAACATTCTTTTCTGGCAGATTTATGTTATTTCTTGGGGGGTATCTTTATAATAAATTTAATAAAATGTTACAAATAAAACATTTGAGTAGATATGAATTAAAAAAAGTGATAACAGAATGTTTGAAATGTATGACATATGATGAAACTGAAGACTTACTAATCGTTCAAAAATAAACTTGCACACAAACACACACACACACACACACACACACACACACACACACACACACACACACACCACACACATTCTATTAGTATAAGTTTCTTTTCTATATTTTTTTATTTATAAAATAGTAGTAATATTCACATAGCTTATCTGTGTGATTTTTAGTGTTAAACTTAGTCTTAATTTTTAAAAAAAATAAATGTTTAAATTATAAAACTATCGTGTAAGGTTACCCGCAATACAGGATTTAACCTAGTGCGGGAACCATTGCTCATGTACTTTGTTAAATTAATTATGTTAATAAAGATATTTTTATTTATTTTTTTATTTATGATTAGCTGTATAGTGTCGGCTTAGAAGAGCACTACCCCATTTCTTGCGGTGGGTGTACGTAAGAGGCGACTAACGGTTTTAGGGCTTTTGAGGGATTTTTGGGCGATGCGGTTGGAGACCCATCACCAACAACCTTTATTTCACCATCTTTTCCCCACACAACTTCCAAAAGTGGCTGAGGAATTTCCGATTCCTTAGCTCTGGCTACCCCTTCTAGGGGTTTATAGTCGTGAGTATATGTATGTACTTATGTTTATTAAACACGATTTTAAGGAGATATGAATTGTTATACTCGTTATACTCAAAACTCAACTCAACTCAAAAGTTCACGCCCTATATCCCCGAAAGTAAAGGTACTAACTTAACTAATACTTCTGAACATCGTGTGACAATGTCACCTGAAGAGCAAGCACGAGCACTACTTTATCGACACAATAACGTTTAGAATGAGGTGGTAGTATACGATACTAAGTAAGTGCGTAAGAGATGGCTGCTTTATCCCACGCGATAACTAGTTTAAACACGGCTCGTGCTTGCCCTTTTGGTGTTCAAAAGTACTTACGTTTTCCTTGGACAGTGTACTCACGTGATAGGGAGTAGGCCTGTCGCCGCTTTGTACGAATACACTATCACATGACAAAATACAACTTATCAACGTGGGTTTCCTCAGGATATTTTCCCTCACTGTTAGCAACCATGGTCAATTGACCACTCATTTATAATAGTTCAAACTTAGCCAATTCAATAAAGAATTAAACGTAGCTCCTTTGCCTGTTGCCATCGAGGAAAAAATCCCAACTTCTGATCTTAACTGATCTGATCGAAAAGTCAAAAAAAGACAAAAAGTTAAGTTAAAGACTATAATTTTTGAACGTAATTTTTTTTTTAATTTATCATTAGTCCGTTTTTATCCGTCCATCTGTTATTAGTCCAAACTTCTTAGAGTCTAATTTAACAGTTAACTAACAATAAACCAAATAGTATCGATATACAAACTATAAAATTATATCTTTGTTATCAATTTAGTGAAGGGTTTTCTCGTATGGAGTTGTAATATTATGCAATTTACTCAAGTTGTTTTGACAATATCTCTGATGAACAGTATGAATAGAGTGCATATTCCATTAAAATGAAAGTCGATTAGCGTAATTAATAACTATTCTATTAACTAAAGCATACCGTGGTTCGATACCCGCTGGTGTCGAAATTTGTCTTTTCTTTGTTTATTATTTATTAGATATAATAACCACATGAGGTTTTCATGAACAAAAACATTCTAATTAAGGCATACTGGTTTACCTTGACAGTTATAGTGACTGTCACCATTTTTATACCTAAGATTCATTTGTGTTGGATACAAACTCTTTAAATCAAGAAGAAAATGTAAGATTGGAACATTGCACTATAAATTATTTAATTCCAACCTTGAAAGCTCAGTAAGCACTGCTTGAGATTCCTGTATCAGGTATTTTTTTTATGTTATTTTATTTTATTATCGTTGGGGGGCTTACAGCTGAATTTACAATATAAAATAATAACATAGGCAGAAATAGGCCAATAACAAGCTCCTACATATGCACAAAAATAAAGAACATCGAAAACAACAGAGAAACAGAAGGCTTAACTAAAAAAGGAATTTAACTAATTAATAAAACGAAAACATAGTACATCCTTTTATTTCGTTTCTTACTGTAATTTGTTGTTGTACACCCGCAATGCTAAAATCACCCTCTATATCATATTCAAACTTTTTTCCTATTTTTACTGCAATATGATATAATTATTTTACTTACACTTATTATTACCATATAAACGATGAACTACAAGAAACTTAAAATTACTACACTCTATTTTTTAAACTTAATGTGTGAAATTCTAGTTTAACAGTGTTTTTAACAAGACTCCTCAAAACGACTTTATTGATTCTTATAAGATTCTGGAAGGAGGTGAACTATGTTTCATACCAGTAAGTGATGATTTTGTGGGATTTCGATTTAAATATAAGTTAGGTTTTGATAATTATATTAAATTCGGTATGCAAAGTTTTACTAAAGTGATACTGATTACAAAACCATTTCGAGATATTCTGGTTTTAAATAATATTTTCTTGGAATTAAATCAAATAGAGCTAAGATGACCTTTATTTTATCAAAAAACTGTAACAGTGTCTGACCTTCGATGTCATTTCTAAGACATTCATTTTTGCAGTTGATTGATGAAATACTGAAAATCATAGGTTTATTCAAATCGATGACGTCATTAAGAACAAAATTTTAACAATCTTTAAAAAATCATATTATTACAATTACTCATTTTAAATGAAAAAAAATACTATTTACTATCGAATAAAAATACTTAATAAATACAAAAAAAAACTTTGCATACCGAATTGGCATTGTAACTATCCATTTTGTCATTTGGCTTATACAGTTAAAGATAATGTAAAGCATATTTCTTAAAAAATATTCAATTAACCGAACCGTATAAATGTACCTAAATATTTCCCTACCATCTCTATTTAAAAGTTAAGTTCGAAGGAAAATCTCACTGTTTTTCTTAGTTGTTTATTGATATTTGCACTAGAGCTCCCGGATTCAGATAAGCTTCGAAACAACTTGGAATTTTATTCTTCATTCCGGTAAATATTTAAAAGAGTCTCAGAAGAGTATTCAGTGAGATTTTGTAAATATTTTACGGAGCTTTTTGTAAGTTTGACAAACAAATACAATTGTTTCATTTGAATTTCTTGATTTTATTTCCATTACAAGACTAAAAGGTGACTTCAATAAAAGTTTGGAACTAGGTTCTTTTTTATTAATGTATGACTAATTTAATAATTATTACTATAATGAAGACAATCATGTTTGTTTGAATGGTTAACTTTTAATATTATTTTATTATTATAATATAATTAAAATATAAACCTTAAAACAAAACGAGTGTGAAAAATGCTTTTTGCTTTTCTGAAAATACTCAGTAAAATAAAAGCATTTCGCATGAATTTTTAAATAGAAACGCTATGAACACGGCTATTAAAAAGAAATACAAATTGCGGATCTCCCAAAAAGTACCCAAAAAAGGTCTGCAGGCTTAAAAATTAGAATCATGTATTTCTGTCACGTTTCATGGACTTTTCCTGCTCTCCTGCCGTCTGGGATCGGAAGTCCAGTTTGTGTAACTAAACCAATCAGTCGCCATTGTCCGGGCCCCAAAGAGTATCGCTTGCAATTATGCCACCTTTTTGCGTCTGACTTCGTTTCAGACTGGCTGAAAACTACCAGAGATTATACGTTTTTATTTTATCTATCTATCTATTACTTTATCTAAACCTTCTTTTGTTAAAGTAATTAAGTTTGTTGTTATCTGGTAAGAAGCTATATTTTATTATTGCTTAATGACAGTTTACTGTTAACTATCACGCAAATAAACTAGTTATTACAAATTCATGTTGGATAATATTAAATAAATTCTAATATGACTATATGATCAAGTTTTGATTTAGGGAAAATAAATACGAACAGTTTTACTAAAAGTTAGCTCCTATATATGTGTGCAAGCGTTTGCTCCAAAATATTATTATTATTATATTAATATCGACCTTAAAAATCGTGTTGTTCGTAAATAAAAGAAACATTACATAAAAATATCCTTTACTCCGCCAACACTTCTACATGACAAATTAAGCATAACTGCAAATTGCAACATTTATTCGTACATATTTGTATAATTAGGCCTACAAAATATTTTCGAAAGTAGACAAGATAAAATTGATAGCCATCCGGCAAAACGCTTGTTGTACAAAAGAGAAAAAAATGACAACACGTCAACCTTTTCCTATTTTTTTCGTTGGAAATTATTTTTGTTTATAAAATAAAATTCTGTTGAATCGACCCGAGGAGCCACCATCAATCATCCTAAGCATTAGCGTTATTACGCTCGGAGTTTCGGTGTTGGCTATTTTTTGACACTTCAGGCATTAGAAAATGTAAAAAAGTGTTGATATTTAATTAAAAATGAGCTAAAGTGTGTCAAAAACGTTTTTAAATTATTACTCGTACTGCGCAAAAGATTTAACTTTTTGTATTGTAATTGTTAATTAATGTTTATTTTTTAATCTGAGATATAATTGAGATTGTTTTATTAATAAACCAGGCGATGGTAATTGGTGGTTTAGTTTTTTTTTTTATAGGTAGAAATATTCAATATTAATTTCTAAATGTGGCTGAGGAGTTTCTAGCTCTGAAGATCTGGCTACCCCTTTTTGGGATTTACGGCCGTGAGTACATGTATGTATGTCAATATTCAAAACACATGATTTGACAAGATTGAAGCAAGTGTTTTTATCCAGCAGTAATAATCTTTATAATCAGTGTTACCAAACCTATGAAAGAAATGTTTTACGTATCTTTTAGTCACCTTTACGTACATTTTGTAAGAAAATGGAGGAGATTAAGTTCCTAATGCTTATTTATAATAATAAATGTATTTGAAAAGTATTATAGTCATCATCGACAGCAATATTTATATTTGGAATCCTTCAGGAGAAAGTAGAGTTCGAAGCAAGAAAATTAAAAACAAAACGCGTTGTAAATATTGGTAAATGTCTGAGGGAAACAAGGTATATGTCATACAAAATGGCAATCAATAGCCCAATTAGGGTATCAATGTTTAGTTTATGTAAGTTTTACTTGGCTAGATAATATTTAATTATGGCTTTAAATATAAGATTTTAAAGATGAGCGTCAGATATATTATTGAAAAAATAATATGTCTACTACTGATAAAACTAAGTCACAGTAAAAAAAAGGAAAAAAAAACCATTCAAAAAAATTTCCATATAATTCATATAGTAAACTAACTGAGAAGCTATATTTTTTGTAATAGTACCTTCAAGTCAAAAGTGTTTGCACACACAACATGATTACTATCACATTTCAAAGCCTAGCCACCCACGTTGGCCATCATGCATTATCTTTCCGCTGATTGGCTGCCGATCTTCCGGTGATTAAGTCATCATAAAATGTGTTTTTAAAACAACTCCAGAGCGCCAATTAAGAGGTTCCACACTATTCTAGCTCGCACGCCTCGGAACATTGATAATATCTTGTTTGAAGAAGTTATTTAAAAACTCATTTACATTTCACCATTGCTGTAAGCTCATTGTTTTTTTTAGTAAGCTAAAATGGCTGGTTTATTCTACATTAGTACTACAATGGATGGGTTGCTATTTTACTAGGCCAAATAAATAAAATATTTTTGCATAATTTTATTTTGATTATTTAAATTTTCAAAGGCTAGCTATTTATTCCAAACTCTTGAAAAATAGATTTCTTTTAGAAGAATAAATATTGACCCAACTTCAGCAGCTATGCTCCAGACTAAAATGCCATAAGACATCTTCTAATATACAATCTAATATATGAAATTCACGTGTCACAGTGGTTGTCAACAAACACTTCCGAAACAGCTGAATCGATTGAAATGAAATTTTTCATACAAATTTAGTAAGTCTGAGAATAGTTTTATAAGATTATAAGGTTTACGGCCGCCCCTAACATTTTATTTCAATTTAATAGCCTAGAAATTCCAAAAAAAATGTTTGCCAGGTCATCTGTTGATGCTATGAAAATAAACATAGTAATCTAAACGAGTAGCCTGCTAGCTAGGGCGCTAATGGGGTGTCCCCATTTGAGCTATAAGTCTCTAAATATAACTGCGCTATCCGTAAATGTCTTTTTTATATTTTAAGATTAGTGCTTTTCTAAGCCGATACAACCCAGCTTAATTGAATCTAATTAAAACCATTAAAATACCGAGTCATGCAAAGAATTCGTGTTTTGTTTCATCGCAGCCGAACAACTATCAGCATGATAGTCACCGTTAATGATTTATAGAACAATTGATTGAAACAAGAATAAAAAAGTTCTGGAATGTTACTCGAAGAAATTATATATATAAAAATTCACATTGATTATTTGTCTGTTGGTTTCGCGGAATTTTAGTTTTAAGTTTTTTCAAATGTTTTGAAAGCAGATTTAATTATTATTATGTAATTAATCAGTCACCCACTATCATGTATTCCGAATTTGTAATAATTTCTTTATGAAAGACAATGTTTCGAAAATATAAAAAAAACTGACTGACTTCATGCATTTTTTACAATACTGAAAAATGAATTTTATTTGTTGGGTTAAAGATGGTTCGCGATAGGTTTACACTAAATTACTAAAGCGGCTGCCTCCGTGGTTTCGCGGTTAAGCGCTTGGTTTCAAGTACGGAGTATATAAGGATATATTAAAATAAAATAATATAATAAGCAAGTACAACCGAAGAATAAAGTTTGTTGCTCTAGCACTAATTCTCTTAATGAATGATTTAAAACTTTCAATACTCTAATAGTGCATCATTTATATCAAATTTAACAGACTAATTGATTAAGCGAACAAAACAATAAAGTGATTAAAGAAACAAAAAGTTGGACAATGAATTATTATTCTTCGGATAAGTTTCTATTGTTGTCTATGGTAAACTGTACAAATCATGTAGAAACACATATTCTTAAAAACACTTCGCTCGAATAAAATCAATCTTAATCCAATATCACTAAAGTTCTTTATACAGTTAACATTTTTTGTATGACTTTATGGTCAGGTAAGTCATTGAACTTTAGGCGGTATCATTTGTTTCTTGTTTATTTTGATATCGATCTCAGATATAATATGATGAGTTTCAGATTTTTGTCGATAATGTACTGTTAATAATTACTTCCGATATTGTCTAGTCGCTTGATTTAACCTTTTGGAAAGGCAACAAGTCTGTGTGAGGAAACTTTGTAGTGGTGGGTTACATTTAATGTTGTAGAGGTAGCTTAGGATAATAATCCCCTATCCATTATAGTCAAAATCAATGATAAAAAATATTGAGGATACTTATTTACGAGTGAATAATGCAATTATGAGACTGTCTTTTAAAATATCAGATGAAAAATAGCATAATTTCTTATTTTTACGTAGAACTTACTACTAATAAATATAAAAATTATACTAATATTAACACGAAAAAACCAGAGCCAAATTACTAACATACATTCCAAAGTAGGTTAAAAAAGTAGTTGTAGTAGTAGTTGCCGTGTAGTGTCGGCTTAGAATAGCACTACCCCATTTCTACCCGTGGGTGATCGTAAGAGGCGACTAAGGGTATAGGGGCTTTTTAAGTGATTTTTGAGCGATGTGGTTGGAGACCCATCACCAAAAACGTTTATTATTATCATCTTTTCCCCAATCAACTTCCAAAAGTGGCTGAGGAATTTTAATTCCAAAGCTCTGGCTACCCCGTTAAGGGATTTATAGCCGTGAGTATATGCATGTATGTATGTATGTTAAAAAAGTAGAGAAAGGAAAACATTGTATAATTAAGAATCATCCGTGACGGATCGGTAGCCGCATCGCTTAAAAATAACTTTAAGCCTCAATATCAATAATAACTTAACACCCATAATCGCCTCGTACGACCCTCACGGGAACAAATTAATTTATTTATTTATTCCAAAAAACATAATCATTACAAGCATAAACCTAATGCGAAAACATTTTAAATTAAATTTTATCATATTAAATTTAGGGTACTCTCTTACTTATTGTAACATAGATATTTCAAGGCAACGATTGTGAAGTCACCCAGATGACATGCAAAAACATCCACATTTTCTGCAATCTTAAGAATTTATGTTAGTACATTTAGTCTCAATCTAAACAATAGGTATAAAGTTTCATAAATGGTTTTGTCTTATTCTTAACCAATGTCATATATACTTAGTATACTTGGAAAACCTCACACATCATTACTTAATATCCTATTGATCCCGGTTCCAAACTCTAATTAGTGGACTCATTAGGTAGGTTTTGTACGTACCGGTCAGGATTGTTAGATTTAAGCGGCTTAGAATAGCACTACTCCATTTCTTCCGGTGGGTGTACGTAAGAGGCGACTAACGGTATTGGGGCTTTTAAGGGATTTTTGGGCGATGTGGTTGGAGACCCATCACCAACAACCTTTACTTTACCATCATTTCCCCACTCAACTTTCCAAAAGTGGCTGAGGAATTTTTAATTCCTTAGCTCTGTCTAATCCTTCTAGGGATTTACAGCCGTGAGTATATGTATGTATGTATGTATCATTACTTAATATCCTATTGATCCCGGTTCCAAACTCTAATTAGTGGTTCTGGGTTCATTAGGTAGGTTTTGTACGTACAGTTCAGGATTGTTAGATTCAAGCGACACAAAGACATCTGGAAAAGCACTTACATTTTTCATATTAAGAAAAACATGATGCCCAACATAATGCAGTTGTAGTTTTTAAACTTTATCATTTTATTAGCGCTGTGGATATCATTGACACCACCTACCATTAGAAATGGTGTTATAATACTTCTACCGTACTTATGTAAGTATTTATCTCCAGGATAATTTCATACAATTTATTCCATCTAATCCGCTTACTGCTCACACTGAATCAGATCAAAGACATTACATTTAAAAGTGTCCATCTTAAGACAGCATATTATTAAAGTTAAACGATATTAATTTATGACGATAAGGCGAGTAAAAATTATAAAGATTCCAGAATTTATGGGCCAGCCGCGTCGGCCGTAATCCTCTTACCTTCCAAGGTCTTATTAGGGGTGCCACAATAAATACTGATAAATTTATCCATTTACCAAAGGACACGATAAAACGGCATGTGCATTCAACGTGTTTTAATAAATATATAGGTAACATAAATTTGTTTTTGCACGCAATGTGGATGGCGAATTGATGTTTTATATGGCGTATTTTTCAATACATAATTTTTGAGAAACCTGTCTTGAGGATCAATCCTGATTACATTGCCAATACAAAAGCTGATGAGAAATGGTTAAAGTTCTAGTTTCCGAGATATTCAAATGATAAAATATTTTAGTTGCTATTGGTTACCAACCACATTGAGTTTTAGTAACGTGCCCAGTCCAAATGCCAAAAATCAGGCCCTCGAAAGAGAAGAAAACAAAAATAAATACTAAACAGTATTAACACCATCATAATTTTGCTGTCTATTGAAAAACAGGACTGTTATTCAAAGATGAATACACATATTTTTAATAATCTTTATTATTGGTCTCAATACGCGCCTACGTAAAAAACGACATAAATTCTTCCATTTGGTACGAATATACCACTAATACATCTCAATCGTTTAAAAATAAAACAAACGCGTTTCATTATTATCTTGTTGTTTTGTTAGTACATTTAGTTTCTATCTAAATAATAGGTATCAAGTTTCATAAATATCTATTTCACCAATATAAATTTAAATGGTCTCAGATAATATTTGCCCCCGTTGTTATTACGACGTTCGGTAATAAAACCAGAAAGCCTAAGCTAATAGTTATAAAAGGATAATTCTTAACAAGATGTATCCAACTGCGTTCCCAAGACATTATTTATGTATGCAAAGATATTTAAACAATTTATCGAATATTTTTACATCTCTTTCTACAGTATTACTTTTGATAGCGACAACACGATGGAACTTTAAAAGTTTTGCTTATTTGTAGTCAATAATAACCAGGGTAGTTATATGTGTATGACTTTATGACTTAATCTTCCTCACGCAATGATCATAAATTGAAGTTTCAATACAAAAAGTTTATAAACGAATTAAATTCATACAAATCAAAAAAGCGTGATCATAAATGAGAATTAAAAATATTTAATTATTTATTACTTAAATGATAATAATTTAAACAGCAGGATATTTACGTTGATGAAATAAAATAGGTTTAAAAACCCATGAATTTTTTCCTAAGTCAAATACGGGATAACGTTAATGGTGGGGGACAACTTGTGAAGAAAACGAAATAGGTACCTAAAATGTGGTTATCAAGTGGGACAGTGATTTTGTATAAAGCTGCGGCAAGATTGCGCTTACCACGTGAATTCACTGTTCAAGCAAAACTTTAGTACTATGAACACCAGTATAGCAAGCACGAGCGCTATTTTATCGACACGATAACGGTCAGAATGAGATGGCAGTATACGATACTAAGTAAGTGCGTAAGAGATGGCTGCTTTATCCCTCGCGATAACTAGTTTAAACACGGCTCGTTACGCACTTACTTAGTATCGTATACTGCCATCTCATTCTAACCGTTATCGTGTCGATAAAATAGTGCTCGTGCTTGCCCTACAGATATCTAAGGCATGAACGTTGAATTTTAATTTTGAGCGTTCGAGTTAGTTTCAGTCAAAGACGTTAGCCGCTAAACAATATAAGATCGTAAATTAACCACCGGGACTCGGGATTGAACTTGCGCCTATCTGTATTGACGGGAGGTAGTTCTACTATCACGGCTGTTTGTTGACTTTATTAATATACATACATACATATACTCGAGGCGAATCCCTAGAAGGGGTAGCCAGAACTAAGGAATTCGAAATTCCTCAGCCACGTTTGGAAAGTTGAGTGGGGTAAAGATGGTAAAATAAAGGTTGTTGGTGACGGGTCTCCAACCACATCGCCCGAAAATCCCTTAAAAGCCCTAACACCGTTAGTCGCCTCTTACGTAAACCCACCGGAAGAAATGGGGTAGTGCTATTCTAAGCCGACACTACACAGCAAATATGGATTATATAATAAAATATACCTAGATAATGTAACTTACTAAAATTTTGTAAATATTTTGTTGATTTCCAGCCAAATCGCCCAGCAATCACTTCAAGCGCTCCAAAACCCTTTGACGTATTGTACGGCATTCATTGGTATATATGGAGGGAGGCTAATCTAATTTTATACTAGTGCAAGCACTTTTTCCACTTTATTTTTGTCTCGTTCCTTTGGAGTAATCATAAGTTCTCGTCCAACCTCATCCTTATCCAAGTGCTATGTTCAAGGCGGCAGTATTACGAAAACAAGTTACGATTCAAATGTCGCCCGTTTAAAGTTTAATGTGTTTAACGTTAGCTCTTAATAGTGTTACAAATCCTGGAGACGTGACTAGAAGGAGCTACGTGCTTCTCAAATTAAATACCCCACCGTTTCTAAAGGTATCTTGCGCTCTTAAGATTTAATGTCCTATATTTTCCATTTCGGATCGCAACACACGCAGTTTATCGCCGACGAATGGTGCGGCTGTGAAAATGTTGTGACCTAATAAAAAGTTTTACGACTGAACAATATGTGTTGACATTCTATTCATTTCGCTTCGGATTAAGTGATAGATGTGTGATTCGACTTTTAAAGGGGAGTATTGTCGATGCATAAATTGGAGTGCTTACAAATTGTTAAGCATGATTGATTAAAGTAGGTAGTTATTGGGGAAAAAAAGGAATTTAATATTAGAATGATTTTGAAGAGATATTGATATCCTATAAGCAAAGTACCTTAGTTTCTTCCTAAAATCACTAGTCTCTGACTTTCCTATTGCGAATTGGTGTGTTAGTACATAAGCGGAGTAGAAGCAAAAAATAGTTTAGATCATTCAAAGTATCAATAAATCGCAATAGAAAAAGAATACTTGAAATCATCAACATACTTTTGTAACTATTCAAGTTACGAAACCAAATAATAAAGGGAACAGACTCGACGAAAAACATAGCTCCGTACAATTTCCCTACGAAAACCGTATTTGATGAGCTTCTTTTAATTAAAACAGGTCTGAAAGCAAATTAAAACCGAAAAAGCCGCCTAAACTATTAAGCAACATTTCTACCGCACGACTTCTCAAAGCCAAACCATATAAACTTCATTCCGAACAGTAGTAATCTGTTCAAGTTCGATGCGAACTTTACTAGCGAGCAAATGAACTAAATTGGATTTCATTTCCTGATTTAAGTCTCGTTTTGTGATTTGAAAGTCACGAAGGATGGCTACTGTGGACCTTATGTGAACATCAGCAATTAAAATTAAGAACACTTTTATGGTTGGGCTCTGAATTTCTAGACTGGCGGCTATATGTGACTATTTTCGTGAAAGTCTCGGGAAGGTAAGGTTAGATTGGTCAATGTGAATGTAGTTTTTATGAATATTGAATGATAGAAGTTTGTTGTAGCATCAAAATAAAAAATGAAAACGGGAGAAGTTTTATTGAATAATAATTGAAAATAAAACAAATATAATATACAATTAAGTAATAAAATAATAATATTAAGATTGTTTAAACACTGTGTGTCTGTCCGCATGAGACAGTTAAGACTACAATAATGTGATCGGATAAGAAGATGTTATCTGTTCGATTGAGTATTTCGGCACATAATTTGGGAAATAAATGATCAAACATTAATGGAAAAGAGTTCACTATATGAAAAACGCCGAACCCATTCACGAAAAAATTAAACAACAAAAAATGAATAATGAGTTTTTGGTAACTGTTTTAAATATGTTAAATATTTATTAAAATAACATATACACTAGGATTCAAAAAAATAAAAACACAGTTAATAACTTTAATTAATTATAATGAATCTCGATAAATCGTTTAACTTGGTTAACTAAAACAGTAGGAATAACTTAATAGAGATAATTAAATTACAGTCCAAAATGTGGATGCATTCAAACCTGAACTGATCAAACTAATGTCGACTCGAGTTACGAGATATGTTGGTATTCTATTCCAAATTCCAATACACCATTTAACATCGATTCAATGAACTTATGATGTGGGAACAATGACCATATGTTTAATAGACTTTGTCGATAGCATAAATTATTAGGAACTACTTACTTTTAGTTTTTTAATACGTAATTTTAATTCGGTGAAGATAGATGATGATCTTTAGTCTTGGAAGTTATTTGTATTAATAAAGAAATACATTTATTTGCCCCTAGACACAAGAAAAACATTATACAAACAACAGTAAATACAGATAAGTTACATCAATAGCAATAATACAAAGCAAAACACATAAATAGAACAGTAAAAAATAAAACTAAGAAAAAAAAAATCAAGTATATGATATAAATATATAAATATTTCGTTGCATTAGTATCTTACATAATAAGTCATTAGTTTGTGTTTACTCCGGGGCTTACATGATCTGTATCATGTGTAATATTTCATAATATATTTTTCTGACTATCAAATGTTAAAGTCACAAATATTGGAATCTTTTAGACTTAATAAAATTGCCTATTAAATTTAATAGTTAAAATTATACTGTTGTACATGTTCAATTTTAAACGAAATATTTATTTTAAATATTGCATGTAATAAACCTATAACTATCAATAAAATTTAAAGCTAGAAAGAAAAAAATAACAACACCTGAGCTCTTAAACTTTCTTATCACAATAACTGTTTTAGGCTACTGGCACACCTTCTATGTATTTTATTATGCTTATTTAGTAAGCCTTTTGCCTTCCACAGGCTGTGTAGTCATTTTCAACCGATAAGAAAAATCGTGAGGCGTGGATCGGAGGCGACAGCCCGCTGCTCTGGTTATCGTGAAAACGAAACCGAGCTTTAATTAAAACGATTCGATTTACACTCGCATTGGATTATCGATTACTTATTGCGTAATTAGCCCACATATGTTGGCGCACGAAACATGGATCTGTTTCCTTTTTAATGAGGAAGTGATGGCTAATGTAAATACTGATAAAATTATTTTGGTATATTTATTGTTATTTGACTGTGTTGTGTCGGCATTGAATATCTCTCAACCATTTCTTCTCGCGGGTGTCTTGAAAGAAGACTTGGGGTTCTTAGGCTTTTTAAGTAATTGGAAGGCTAACGACCAATCACAAGCTCTCCTTTATTTTATAATTTTATCCCCATCCAAACTCTAAATAAGGCTCTCGCTACCGATTTTTGAGATTTATTACTATGATTATGTATGTAGGTATATTATTGCTTAAAATGTATTAACATCATATTAACCAAGGTTTTCTTACTTCTACTTTTGATAGTTGTTCTCATGTGTCTGAGATACAGTTCTTTATGCGTCAGTTTTTGTTACAGAATTATCGCCCAAATGTTCAAACAACTTCAAACAACTTCAAGCTCAAAATAATATTATTCCTAACAGAATAAAAAATTACCTTTTAGATAAAAGTCAATGATTGTCCAACTACTAAGTTTTTATAAAACTATTCCATTTCATTGAAATGTAGAGACGCTTCTTAAAATCTACCAATTATTATTCCTATAATAACCATAACAGGTTAGAAGAATCACACGCTTGTCACTACATATAGCATGTTTCGTGTTAAATGTTACTATGTTTTGACATGTTTACGCAGGTCAGTGGGCAAATTTGATCCAATTAGTTTTTTTTACTCTGAAGTGTACACATTTGTGAAAAAAGTGCTGGTCCATAATTTATGTGTCTTAGAAGGTATTACATTATTTTTTAATCAGGTTAAATAATATTAATTAATTCAACATTGTATGAGAACATTATATTGTCTCAGTGAAAAAGACATAGCTCTATGGATTAGTCATGGATTATTATGAATCATACATGTGTATAATTGCAATAATGTGGTAGCTTCTTCAGATTTTTTTTCAAGTTGAGAGAGGAAAAGATTGTAAAAGGTTAAGTTAATGAATCTTAAAATATATTGAATCATCCATTCTATCTGTTTCATTTTAGTATAAAATATTGTTGATTTTTTTACACATTTGTTATATAGTGGTAGCTTGGAATCACACAAGCATTCCTGTTACAGTTAGTTCGAGTATACGGTATAAAACCTATCACAAATAATAACTTTATTTACCATAAGCATATCCATATTCATGGATTTGTGCTATTTTGGCAACACTACACAGCATTTATTTTACCATTTTTCTATTAACTACATTTATACTATTTTTATCTTAATCAGTAGCCTAATTTAATATTATAACAGTGACTATAAAGTAATTTTTTAAAACATTAGTGGTTGAATCCCAGTAGTCAAGTTTGACATTTGAAACAAAGTTTGAACACGAATTATCAGTTAATATTAGATAAAACAGAGTAACATCGAGCAAATAAAATCACATTCGAATAGAGGATTATCGATGTTGTCTTTCATGTAAGAGTACTTAGTCGGTTCTTCAACTCAAATACTTGTTGCGTAACGCAAAGAAATCGTTCACTAATACTCGATGCTATTCTATCTAATAAAATAATCCGATTACTTAATCGAATAATGATGAGGTCGAGCGGTATTAGCTTGACATCTCTACTGCAGTTGATAAATTGATTTGTTCGTTTGTTGTGTTATCTGTGAAGTACACAATCTAATTGTCATTCCAAATATTTACATAACATAACATAAACGTTCACGCCGAATATCCCCGAAGGGGTTGGCAGAGGTACTAATACTTCTGAACATCACGTGACTTTGTCACCTGGTGTTCAGAGTACCCACGTTTTGCATGGACAGTGTACTCACGTGATAGGGGGCAGGCCTATCGCCGTTTTGTACGAATACACTGTCACATGACTAAGTACAACTCAGCCATGTGGGTTTCCTCACGATGTTTTCCCTCACCGTTAACAACCATGCTAAATTAACCACACATATGTCTTTAGAAAAGACAAATTGGTGTAGGCCCGACCCAGGATTTGAACACTAGTCGTTTGCACGATAACCGAGTGTTCTACCCACTGGGCTATCACGGTTGCTATCCATCCAAATATTTGTACGATAAAAATTTAGTATGCTTTAAAATACGAAGTAATGTTACTTACAATAAACATAGGTGCCGAGGAAAAAGGAAGACCTTCCGCCAGGCGGTGGTATACCTGGGGAAAGCGGTCCTATATGCTCAGTATTTTTAAAACTTCGATACCGCGATGTAGGGTTTGTATGGCGAGTCTGGTGACAAGTGTGACTTCTGTGTCATTCTACGTAGTTCATGTCATTGTGAACTGATAGCGATTCACTACAATAGGCATATATTAAATGATGATAACGTTACCGTGAAGAATACGTTAATGTTTATGTAATATAGAGCATAATGTTGTGCTATGTACTTTGCCGAGTAATTCTGCATATTTCGAGATGACCCGCCCATATAGAGTGTGGGAAGCAGAGTAATTTGAAATGAAAATATTTAAAATCACCTTGTTTGTTTTAACGGAAAAACCTGATAATTTAAACATTAACCATGAAGCCTCTAACTGACTTTCACACTTTAATACATAATCACACTGTAATACAATAATGGCATTTTTTTTCCAAAACAAAACATTCTTGTTTTAACATTGCGTACGATAACCAAAACTCCATAATAATTTATCATAAACAAATAGTGATCTAATGAATTAAAGTCAAAGTAAATTGATTGAACTTCTTGATCTATGTATATATGATATTAACCTGTACAGCTGATATTGTTCATGATCATTATCGTGTATTGGAATAAGTGTAAAATTACTTGGAGTGTCGATCGAGGCGTAACATTCTAACTACGATGACACCAATTCCCGTTTGTGGTTACCCAAGTAGTCAAAACACCTGGCATGAACTGTCATCGTACCAAATATTAACTGATTTCGACAACAAGAAGATCAATTTCATACCTACTTTGAACGAATGACAACGGAATGATTTTAATCGAATTAATTAATGCTTCACATAGATCAGTGATCGATTTTATATTATTTTACTATACAGTAAGTATCTTCTCTCGTTTTCTTCGTATACTTAATAGTGGGTCCCGTACAAAATAAATAAAATGGGTGATTGTTATATCTGATCATCTGTAATGACCCTATTTTATAATTTCTATAGTCTTGTACAAGTTAATTTTCATAGATTTTGTGTTTCTGTTGCCACTATAACAAACAATCTTGAATAATTGTTTAGGCCTCCCGGTACTTCCCGCTTAAATTCTATTTCATTCTTCTCATTTTTGGTACCCGCCTTTTTAAAACGATTTTTGTTTATCTTGAAACGTTCTTGGCTTGGATGGCTGACATCCACTACTATTCATTTTTTTCACCCCCTCGTCCAAGAATAATATTTGACATATAATAAAAAAATATGACATTTTTTTATAAGAATAGACCATCATTGTAAACAGTTTCTTTTTGGACCGAGTATATTAAAACTAAAAAATATATCATAATGAATCAAAGACTCTTTAACAAAAACGTGAAAGAGAAGTATAGCATAGTGAACAAAATAGTAACAAGTATAAATTTATTCGTATTATTAAAAATCCTCAGTGCTACTTCACAACTCATATCAAATCACAGCACTCAATTTATGCCTAAAATTTGGAAGTTGTCTTTTAATTAGCGATTTGAACAGATCATAAAAAACTTTATAAGGTATTTGTTGCGTGTAATAAATTCCAAACCGAAATTAATAAACTCAGTGAAAGAAGTTTAAAGCAGAACATAATTGTGAGACATCTACATTATTCATCGATATAAAAATTTGTGTGAATTGGAATGAAGTGAGGGCTAATTAAAATAATTACATTTCGACCGAGAGCATTCACGCGACTCGCACCGCTCTAGGGGGTTATTCAAAAACTTTTAACACTCGTTTTTAAAAATAGAACGGCCGGTTCCCGAACAAGGAATTTGTTTTCAAACTTTTGTGTTTCGACCGTTTTCAATACTTGTTTTCTGTGCAGAATTTCGCTTCAAAATTTTCATTTATTTTGTTTGCTGTTGGTTTGTTCTAAATTTTAAATTCTATTGTAATAACAAGTTTTAACAACTGTTTTAAATTGACATATTTTTTTTATGGGATCTCGTACGCTTTTAATACAGCGGCTTAATTACTTCAACAAAAATGTAAGATAAAAGTTATAAAGGTTAAAATTGTACAATTTCGAATTCTTTACACTTGTTTTGATCATTACCAACCTTTCAAGTAGTTAAATTCCTACAAAATATGAATGTTTAGTTTAAGTTCAATGATACTTCTGAAAATTGAGGGTTCATTAAAAAGCTCGGATCATCATGAAATAGAGTTTGATGTTTGATAATAAAATAATATATACTGATGAATAAAGGCTTAAGGTTAACCAACACACTTTCGCCCACTGCTCCGGACAAAACGAGGTTCGATAGCTACAAATACGAATTCGACTGTGTTGAGAGCTGCAAACGGACGTATTAACTATAATAATGATTTAATAATAAAATGCACTGGGTTTTAAAACGTTCATATATAGAAGGCGAAAATTGCTTTTGATATTTTTGTTGACCTTGTTAAGTCCGGCGACGAGTGCTCGTGTCTGTTTGATGTTAGAAGTTCTAAATAAGTGTCTATACGTCGCAGCCAACTGGTTAAATCAGCCAGCTGACAAAACAGCTAGTCGCTTAATTAAACGCCGGCCTCTAGTATAGGGCGAAACTTCAATCAGCCATTTGGTTGAACACGACGTCCAACCACTTGGCTGAACGTTATATCGCCGTCTGGTTATCTAGGATGACTATGAGATTTTATGCAGCATGACAATAAATTCGTAACAAACTTTAAAAAATATTGAAGCTGATTGAAGTTTCGCCCTTTACTAGGAGCCGGCGTTTAATTAAGCGGCTTTGTCAGCTGGCTGATTTAACCAGTTGGCTGCGACATATATTAGGTACTGCGAAATATACGCGATCAAACACAAGTGATACCTACTTAAAGTAAAAATATTATTTGTATATAACATAACATAAACTTTCACGCCGTTTATCCCTGATAGGGGGTTGGCAGAGGTACCAATACTTATGAACAACGTGACAGCGCCACCTAGTGTCCAAAGTAGGTACGTAGGTACTCACGTGATAGGGGGCAGGCCTATCACCGTTTTTGTACGAATACAGTGTCACATGGCTAAGTACAACTCAGCCATGTGGGTTTCCTCAGATTGTTTTCCCTCACAGTTAACAACCATGATAAATTAACCACACATATGACTTTAGAAAAGACAAATTGGTGTAGGCCCGACCCGGGATTTGAACTCACGTCCGTCTATTTTCTACCCATTGGATTACCATGTCGTTATGTATATGTCGATCGATAGTCTCTGCCTACCCCAATGGCAACAATGGGCGTGAGTATAAGTTAGTATGTATATGTAATGCTTTTTTTTATATTAAAGACTAAATTCATCAAGCTGATTCCTGAGCTCTGGCTACCCCATCTAAAGATTTATAGTATATTTATAGATTTATAGTGAGTATTTGTATGTATGTATTGACTAAATGTAAACAGGTTGGAGCTGAAACATAAATACATTCTACTATTTTCAGTTTTCTTTTTATAAATGATCACTGGGAAATGTTGTTTTTTATTTGATCTCTAAAGTATATATTAAGTAAGCTGCGTATGTATCAATTAAGCTTTGTAGTGACACCTTTGAATAGCTCTAATTCGTTTTTCCCAGGTCAATCTTCTCAATTCTAATAATGACTGAAAATTTTCGAATTCTATCTATCTGGCTTTCTTTTTTAGGACAATTAACTAATTAAAAAGATATTTAAAAAAGTTACATGTAAAATAACCTTTATCCAAACGGTTAATGCTATTAAATTAAGCACAAAGTTTCCGATGTCTTTGATTTATTTTTAAATGCAACTCATTTAAGCGAGAAAATAACAGTTTCAATCCATGTCACTCACGCAAGAACCCTGTACCTACCTATATCACAATATCTGCATCTTATCTGCTCGCCTTTTAAGACATTTTAAAAAGGGGCTATTTATTCTGCGACGCAATTTATTTGGGTAGATTTCGGCAAAAGATGTTCTCAAAGAGTGCTCTTAATAACTGATTCTCGAGATAACAAGTATGTTAAGTAGCTGTTATTATATTGCAAATATTGCAATAAACCTTTGTGGCTTGTTTTGTCAGTGTCTGAGGTAGTTTTGGTTGGATGTTAATCTTTTTATAGGTTAGAAACTACAAACATAAAAATTTAAGAAATACGTTTTTTTGATATAAAATTGTCGTCACAAATATGCAAATTGTAGTCACAATATACACACACGATCAAAATGCCAGAGACAAGTAAAACTTTTTTTAACAGTGTATCTTTGGATTTTGTCGTTATAAACACCCACCTTTTAAGATTTCTTACATCTATTTTTTTCCTTTCAGTCAGTTGTGTAGTGTCGGCTTAGGATATCACCAACACATTTTTTCCCGCGGCGTAAAAGTCGACTTAGGGAAGTTAAGCTTTTGCACTGATTGTCGGGCAATGTGTTTAAAGAGTAGACAAACAACCTCTATTTTACCATCTTTTACCCACTCAGCTTCCCAAAATAGCTTTCCTTACCCTTTTTTGGAATTATATCCGTTAGATTTTTTGTATTTATATTTTTCTTACTCTTACATCATTCAAACAATCCTTACGAACGCAAGTAATTTGATAAATAGTCATTTCTTAACCTGACGTCAGTATCGCTACAGCAATAAAATCCAAGCTAATTTAATAGTTAACTCGTAACACAATAATGCGATCTCTAAATTCTTCACTTTCACCTATTCTTCTAAATAATTTTACCGTGCGAATTGACATTATTTTGTTTCTATTCTCTATTTTATGTAATGTAACAATAACGAGAAACAATTTTAATAGACAAAGGAAACTAAAGGAAGGTAGTTTTATGAAGCTCATTAAAAGGTGAGTAAAATTTAAAGGAAAAACAAGAATTTGTGAGGGAAATTCACTAACACTCAGATTTGCACCGTATTAGTACGCATTGGCTGTATAGCGTCGGCTTAGAATATCACTATCCCATTTTTTTGCCCGTGAGGGTTCGGGCGACTTTTAAATAGGGACTTTTCAAATGATTTTTTGGGCGAGACTCATAGCTAAAAACATTTATTATGCACAATTTTACTTACACAGCTTTGAAAAATTACTGATGATTTTTTAAACGGAAGCTCTGGCTTTTCCTTTTTGGGATTTATAACCGTAAAAAGGTGGCAGAGAGCTGTCGAGGTGTTTGACACTGATTTCGTTTTGGAATAAAGTACGTAACCAATAATATTTTATTTCAGTACAAATTTATCCAGTAATAATGCCTGTATAATCTCATACTCTATTGGTACAAATCTACTGTTTGTCGTAAGGTTATGAAATTCCGAAACCCAAGCTAATGTCAAATGACAGGTGTCTAAGTGTAATGAGAAAGAGCTGCCTCGGTGACTCTCACTTCGCGCCATTATCTTATTTCGTGATATTACAAGAAGACAGCGGTCTGTAATTTGACAAATAGTGAATAAGATGCATTAGTGCGCATTTCCGACGTAATGGGCCACTATAGGCCAAGACTGTATAATTTAACGGTTATATCGCGAAGATGCGTTGACGGAATAATGTTTCAAATAAAAAGTTTTATCTCTGTTCATTTGAATCAAGTTGTTGTGCTAGTGTCGTAAAGATAGCTAGTGGTACATCGAATTGAATTTGTAACAGCTTTGAATTTTGGATTATTTGAGGGGTTATATTATTACAAGTTAAAAGTAAAGTCGTTTTGTTTAACACTTTTTTTATTGCTATAAAAATTAACATAAAAAGAATTAAAAATGCCCAGGTTAAGTCCGATTTGTAGGGAAAGTGATTAAAATTAGCGTACATAGCTGAGATAAAATAAATCCTAGCAAAATATTACATTTATTTGTGTAAGATATGTTTCCGGTTTTCAATAAAGTTCTGTATGTATTATTTTGTATACAAACTGCACGTTGTTTAAACACTTCTTCGTTAATTAAAACCATATTAATACATATTGCAATATGTGAGTTTTCAAGTTCAGTTTTGAATGAATTTATTCTGAATACTACGAATATATGAAATCAGAAACAGTTTAATATCGTTCACTATGCCAATAACTCGTCTGTAAAGTGCAAATTGGAAAATAATTCCTCACAGCCCATACATGTCCCCATCGGGAGACTCGAGCCTGTCCTAGGTTATTTCTTCATAGTCTACCAGGCTAGCCAAGTGCGGGATGGAAAACTAACGACTTATACCGGGACTGACGGCTTAGTGTGCCTTTAATTTTGCCATCTGAATTTTTGGAATAGCAACTAATTCAAGCTTGTAATTTCGTACCGATCTTTGTGATATAACCCCCTGGGAATCGAACCCCCGGCTTTGAAACCGAGCACTTTACCACTAAACCATAGAGGAAAAGCAGAGCAAACCCTTATTAAATATTCAAAAGGTCCGTGTTATATATTTTGATAACTTCGTATTTGATACGTCGCAAATATTTTACTATCACATTTGGTGTCCATCTACAGAAAACTTTAAAGTTTGACTTTTATAGTACTCGTAAAAATATAATTCCGGAATATTTATGGCTAGCCACTATCCGTTTTATGTGTTCAATATGGAATTAGTATTTCATTCGATTGTAAACATAAGTTTGCTTCTATGATCAAGATTATCTGTCCAGATATGCATGTTTGGATAATTTTATTGCAAATTGTAATTGGCTGTTCATTAAAATGTTATTATATTTTTACTGTTAGATGATATAGATATTATAGATAGGTGCATGCATATACTCGCGGCTGTAAATGCTAGTAGAGTATTTATAGCTTCAGAATTTAAAGTTCTTCAGACACTTTTGGTATAATGCCGTGTAGTGCTGGCTTAGAATGTCGCTGCCCCTTTCTACCCACGGGTGTCGTAAGAGCCGACAAAGGGTATTGGGGCTTTTTATTGGTTTTTTGGGCGATGCGGTTGGAGACCCATCACCAAAAACCTTCATTTTTACCATCTTTTCCCCACTCAACTTCCAAAAGTGGCTGAGGCATTTATAATTATCTTTATATAAGCTCTGGTCACCCCTTCTAGGGAAACATAGCCATATGTATGTTCCTATCTATAATATCTATATCATCTAGCAGTAAAAATATAATAACATATTAATGAACAGTCAATTACAATTTGCAAATTTGTATGTATGAGTAAAAGTACATACATATGTATGTATGTACTTTTGGTAATTTGTTGGGGGTAAATTGTTTGTCGTAATTGTTTGCCCAAAAAACATTTAAAAAGCCCCATAACCCTAAGTCGCCTCTTACAACACCCGCGAGAAGAAATGGGTAGGTGTTATTCTAAGCATACACTACACCGCTTATCGCTACATTCAATGCATTATTAAATTACATAATGTGCTATGTAGTGTCGGCTTAGAATAGCACTACCCCATTTGTTCCGGTGGGTGTACGTAAGAGGCGACTAACGGTATTGGGGCTTTTAAGGGATTTTTGGGCGATACGGTTAGAGACCCATCACCAACAACCTTAATCTCACCATCTTTTCCCCACTCAACTTTCCAAACGTGGCCGAGAAATTTCGAATTCCTTAGCTCTGGCTACCCCTTCAAGGGATTTATAGCCGTGAGTATATGTATGTATGTATGTATAAAAATTACATAATACGTTATGGATGTATAAATGGATAATTTTCTGATATGTGGTGGTCATTCAATAATGACGACGACGACCATTTTGACGACATCCCTGGCCGAGTGGATAGGTGACTACCTTCTCGGTCAGGAGGTTGTGGGTTTGATCCCCAATGAGAGCAACATTAATTGTGATGAGCATAAATGATTGTTTCTTAGGCTTGCATGTAATTTATATGAGTATTATATAGCATTAAATATTAAATATATCGTTGAATAAGTAGAAGTACTACTTAGGGGTTCTGTTATTGGTGTATAATTTGTCGGCATATATATGTTACGGCTAATAGCCGAAGTGCGGCTGCACCTAGGTTTAGCCGGCTAAAACTAGGTGCAGCCAAGGGTGGTTGGCTAATCCTAGCTTTAGCCGGCTGATTTCGGCTACACCTAGTTTTATCCGTTGTCATATCGACTGAAACTAGTTGTAGCCAAATCCCAGTGGCTAAAGTTAGTGTTAATATTTTTCTTCCTAAGTAAAAATAAAAACCAATTTTTTGAACAATCATTGGTTTTATTAACATAAAAAACTGAAAATATAAATAACACAACATTAATTAAATATTTTCTTAAAAAAAACCGATAACAAAATTTAACTATAAGTGGAATTTCTCTAATCAACATAATCAAGCACACACTCAAAATAACGGAGGACACGGGTAATTAAATATAATATTACTTAAAAGTTATACTTATTGCTTAACAAAATAGACCAAAACAAATATCAACAAAAATAAGGTAAGGTATACATATTTATTTCATATTGAAGGTCATTCCAAAACCGTCAAAATCATAAAAATATATCTAATATTTCTAGTTTCCTAATTGCTCAAAATATAATATGGATAATACATTAATTACTGAACCTTTTATCCATGATATGAGGATTATTAAAATCTAAAAGTGGAGCGCTTTGTAATTATAAGCTTTCACATTAATGAGTTGCTAAGGCACTGTATTTACGTGGTTTATTTCTGTCCGCTATCAAATAGAATACCAATATAAATCATTATTTGTAACGAATTAATTGTATGTTCCTATACCTACTCATGGCTTAAAATGAGAATGTGAATTAAATCAGAGCTTTATCGTATCATTCGGCTTCATGAAGCATATCGACAGTACAATTATTAAATATACACGGACATAATTATGCACAAATCAACATACATACATTAACTCACGACTATAAATCTCAAAAAGGGGTAGCCAGAGCTAAGGAACTAGAAGTTCCTCAGCCACTTTTGGAAAGTTGAGTGGGGAAAAGATGGCAAAATAAAGGTTATTGGTGATGGGTCTCCAACCGCATCGCCCAATAATCCCTTAAAAGCCCCAATACCGTCAGTCGCCTCTTACGTTCACCCACCGGCAGAAATGGGGTAGTGTTATTCTAAGTAGACACTACACAGCACAAATCAAGTTAGCTCCAAACTAAGTAGAACGTGTATTATGAGATATTAATTCAATGATAATTATTTAATATGATATGATACACATATAAATATCATCAATTTTGCTCTCAGCGGGGATCGAATCTGCAATCTCCGGACCGAGGAGCTAGTCAGATATTCACCCGGCCGCGTACGGGCGTCATTGTCGTCGTCGTCGTCATGATTTTGATAGATGACAATTAAATTGAGACGATTCTGCAATCATACCTATTGTATATATGCATTACACTTTCAAAATGTGCTTTATCGCCGGTTTGACGCTGTTGCTTGTGTGTTTGGCTCATGCGTCACTTGAAACGTTTTCATTCAACCAGCATTCTTTAATGTTAAAGATACTATCAAGTCATAAAATAAGTAAATACATAGATATAGTAACGGCCATAAATGACAAAAAGGGGTAGCCAGAGCTTTAGAAAATGAAAACTCCAGAGCCGGAGCTAGTAGGAGCTAGAAACTCCTCAGCCACATTTGGTAGTTGATAGGTGATAAAGATGGTGGAGATAAAGTATCGTTGGTGATCGGGTCTCCAACCGCATCGACCAAAAAATACTTTGAAAATCCCCATTCCCTTAGTCGCCTCTTACGACACCCGTGGGTAGAAAAAGGGTAGTGCTATTCTAAGCCGACACTACAGCTACCAAATCGTGGCACTAAGCCGGCAGTACATGGCAAGTCCTTATAATTATATTTTTAATTACACTATTTGGTGTCTCAGTAGGTTAGCCATTCCCGTGATGTATGATACAACTGATAATATTAGGGCTTTAAAAGTGTTTGTTGGGCGAACAAACAGCCCTTATTTTACCATCATTGACAATACTTAACAGGGACACGGATCCGCATCTATAACAAATTTCGTGCGTCGAAAACACGACAGAAAATTCAAATTCAAGAAACATTATCTTCTGATATCTCAATATAAATATTTACGGTCCAATCAAAATAAAAATATGAATTTATGTGACGAGTTGATCATTAATATGGTTCCGGTGAACGCGCAGTCACCAGCAGGTGGTAGCGATAGAAATAAAAAAATAGGAATCCATTATTAGAAGTGTTACTGTTATGACGTATGAAGGGTCTCGATATTATTACTATTTATTATTGTTTCTGATTACAAACGTTATGGTTTGTGGGTTTACGCAACGGGGATATGAAATAATTGAATGTTTTGATTTTTATAGTCGGTTTACTAGTGAGATATTTTAAATAATAATTAAAAGTCTCATAAACTGTTTTTTTTTTCAAATAAATCTGTTTGAATTTAATTTCTATTCTACAAAATTAAAAAAAATGCATTTATCAAGAATATAAAGACTTGATTTAATAATGTTAATGGGCAAATTATTTATTAAAAGAAACTTATAAAATAAAACAATAAAAATCATAATTTACTAACAATTAAAATGTAGTTATAAAGAATAATCGACTTTTGTTAAATACATATTTAAATGAGTGCTAAGAGTAACTCATCTTTTTTCAATTATCTTACTAATTTTACTTTCATTTATTCTACCATTTATTGTTAGATATTGTAATAGAGCGATATAACTGCAGTGTGTGACTGAATGATTTGACATTGCATCAATAACACCTGCTGTGAACGCCTACAAACGACTCGAAATGATTTTGAGCTTTGATATTGAGATGTACACATTTCCATATACGAAGACAATTAAGAACAAGACATTTGATATAGCTGCATGGAAATGTTTTTCTTATGGTATTGAAATATTTCTGGCAATGAAGGCATACATTAAAACGTGCAATTTTAAATTTAATACTAACTTACTTACATACAGATACTTTCCCAAAAAAATACTATTCTTAATTATATTTTTAATTTGCCACGACTCGGTAGAAGTCGATGGAAGTAAAACAAACACTCATTTTCAGTTAGCGCTAGTAATTTATTAATGAAAAGTCATTTACACTACATACGTAGGTTAACAAATTTTTTATTTACTCACCCATGTTTGGCTGGAACTTTGCATTCACGTGAGAGTGGACAGGTCTATGGCTGGTATACTCTGTACATATATGATACATGTAAGATCAAAAAGTCGTTCTACAAAGACTTCAGGGATTATAAACTGTGTATCTGTGTTTTTAATATGTTGGAATAAACATCGATTACTAGGATGGATATCTTTGAAGAATCGAATTTTGAATTCAATACTTCAAGTACATATTAAAATTTAATACAAACTTACATACATACAGATACTTTCCCAAAAAATACCATTCTTAATTACATACATACATATACTCACGCCAATAGTTCCCATTGAGGTAGGCGAGACTATCGATCGGCACTTCATACGATCCTGAATATTTGAACATGCTTTTTAATTCTTAATACTACGCTTGCCTTTCTGAGCACACTCCCAATTTTGCCATTACTTAAATTAACCATTCAAAGTATATTATTATAGAGTTGAAAACCCTAAATGTTTCAAAATTGGTACAATTTACCCTGTAAAACTTTATTTCTAATTCACGCATATTTTTAATTTTCTCGAAAAATGCACCGTCCTTTTAATACTAAAATACAAATCCAATCTACAAATTGTGATATATGCCTCACAACTTATAAAAAAGCCAAATGACCTTCAACAGCATAACACAACAGTGACAGAAAATATGATAAAAGCAATTCAATTTGCGGAAAATATCACCACTTCCCCTATAACAAAGGTTTTTCCTACTCATGTTGTGTACTAATAGAATTGATGTTTCTGACCGTGACCTTCTATGACCTTCACATGACTTCAGTTATATTATTTCGCTGTATTCCTAAAGTCATATTTTTTATGCTGATTCACAATCCTTTGTAGACGATACCACAATGATATTGAACTATGCGGCTTGGATAATGGAAACTGCTTGTAGGGACTTTTACGGCGACAGACATGTGTGATTGATTTTATTACGGCTACGTACGGAAATGTTCATGCACATTGTAATAATGATATTGAGTTGGTGTTGAGATTAGAACAGTATTTTTTTAAGATGGTATGAGTTGGCGTACTTAAGCATAGCTTCAAGCCGATTGATATATCTAACCATCCTTTACTTTATATGAGCCGTCCTTTATCAGATAGAAAATTTCCAGCTCAACTTCAAAAACTGGCTAAGAATATTTTAATTCTCAAACTCTGTTTATATTTTTGAGATTTAAAGCCGTTTGCCGAAATGTGAATTTTGCCGAATTGTGACTATTTCCGTGTAACAACAAAACAAAAATGTAGAAGAATTATACTTTCAGAGTACCCACGTTCTGCTTGGACAGTAGGTATACTTACGTGATAGGGGACAGGCCTTTTGTATGAATTCACTGGCACACAAAGTAGAACTTAGCCATGTTGGTTTCCCTCACCGTAAACAAAACAAACAAAACGTGAATACTCTGGACACTATGTGACAAAGTCACGTGATGTTTAGAAGTATTAGCACCTCTGCCAACCCCTTCGGAAATGTACAGCGTGAATAGTTGGGTTGAGTTAAATAATAGTTTCCTCAAAGTTTCATATTTTTTGTAATTTTTCACGGCTGTAGTTTGTCTAACCCTCCTATAAGCTGACTTGTAGACTAGAATTCCCCACCTTTGTTAGGGTGAATATGTTTCATAATCACCCTTTGGACCTTTGAGACATATTCCTCGGTGAGGTGAATTCGACCCTAAAGTTATTGGTTCCCCTAATAAGCCGTACTATCTCACCTACGACATCGAGGGGCTTTGGATGTAAGGAGCAATTTAATATAGAAGTGACAAAATAATAGTTTTTACCATTTTATTTTACATTAATTTAATACTCAATACTCAATAGATTTATTGCGTTCCACAATGGTTTTCTTAGATGGTAAGTATGTAATTATGTTACATCATTGTGGACCCTGTTGGGCACAGCAATTAAAGGAGAGGACGAAGTAATTATAATTTATCATTGAGATATTCACTTATTTCCAAAGTTACTTACCTAATTGACTTGATAATAAATAAGTAATGAGAAACTAGGACTTTATCAATATCAAATTTATTTATTTCTGGAATTTTGTTCACGACTAAAGTTTACATGTGCTATATTTACTTAAATTTAATTAACTAAAAGTCGTACAGTATAGGATTAAATTAACACTTACCCATTTTTTTCAGCAGCGTCCATATACAATGATGCATCGGGCTTTTTAAGTTATTTTGGGGTGATGTGGCTAGTCCAGCTATCTGGAGAACTAACTATAATCATACATATACATACATATACTCACGGCTATAAATCCCTAAAAGGGGTAGCCAGAGCTGAGAAATTAGAAATTCCACAGCCACTTTTGGAAGTTGAGTGGGGAAAAGATGGTAGAATAAAGGTTGTTGGTGATGGGTCTCCAACCGCATCGCCCAAAAATCTCTTAAAATGCCCCAAGTCCGTTAGTCGCCTCTTACGTACTTACATCCACCGGAAGAAATGGGGTAGTGCTATTCTAAGCTGATACTACACAGCTCACTAACCATAATCACTTTATTTAAAAAAAATCTAATCTAATCAATTGCCGAAGTGGCCGAGGAAAGCTTGCAAGCTCTGGATACTTCTTTTTGGGATTTATAACCATAAGCATTAGTGAAATAAAATTATAATCTAAAAAGATGACTACGTAAAAAGGCATTTAAAACCATAATCCACATTTATAAATAAAAATAGGCAACTACTTAAACCAAATAGATTTGCATTAAATACTTGTAAATAATTTTAATTTACAACAATAAATCCTTTCCACTATACAAAAAATTATGATCATTTTACAATATTCAATCCATTCTTACACTGCCTTTCATAATAATAAAAATTGTTATAAAGAACGAGATAAGACATTTATTTATAAATAAATATAATATTGTGTGACAAAGTTATTAAAGTAGTTATTGTAGTGTAATACGCCTTTTTCGAACACCCACAGGAAGAAATGGGATAGTGCTATTCTCAGACGACACTACACAGCTAACAAGTGGCTGAGGAATTTCTTATTCCGAAGTTCTGGCTACCCCTTCTAGGGATTTATATCCATGAGTATATGTTTATGATGTATATGATATGCTATTGGAATCTTTTCCCCGCTCACATTTCCAAAAGTGGCTGAGGAATTTGTAATTCCTTAGCTCTGGCTACCCCTACTAGAAATTTACAGCCGTGAGTATATGTATGTATGTATGTATGATATGTAGTGTAAGTAAAATGGTTAAAGTGATCGTCTATTCTAACAAAAGGTTTATTCACAATCTTTGCCGCATAGGACATAGGTGAACTCACGTGATTAATGTTGTAGGGTAACAGTGACGTGCGATAAACGTATACTCGGTCATCAACAAGTTGCAAATTAATATGGTCTTGTAAAGTAAGCCCGCCAATAGATTTACGATCACCAATACCACGCTAAAACATGATTTATGCACACATATATACAATACTAGGCAATGATTTGAAAAGTGAGTAATGTATCGGCTATATGATAATTTTACATTGATATGGAGTAACAAATTAAAGTTAGAACAGAATGGAAAAGAACACTCTAGCTATTGATATCAATAAAAAGACATATTTTATTTGCAATAGTTTTAAGAATATTATGTATTTTACAATGATATTATAGCAAAATTACATCTAATTAAATTTTTAAATCAAAAATTTTATTTATAAAGATCTACTTCCAATAAAATCGTTTCAGAAGTTGTAAATTCAGTTTTCGATTACTGTACGAATCACGTCTTATGACTAAAACATGAAGAAATAAGGTAATGCTATTGGAATGAAACTATGCGGTGAGTGTTCCAAGTTTTTATTCGTATTTGTAAAGCTGGAGTAGCTAATAACTCTTTTGATTCTGAACCTCTATAACCCTTCAGCTATGAGAAAAATCTTGAATTGACTCAACATCTGACCTAAGACCATCAACCATATTAATCTTAATACCAAACAAGAGATTCCGTGAAAACATTTCTAACACAATGCGAGAAGTCGAAACATTTGCGAGATAAGATCGCAGATAAACAAAATGACAACTCAGAACTGAGAAATATTTCAATGTTTTTGCATAATTTTATGTTTGCAAAATGTTGTTAGATAACTTTGAAGAAGTGAATTCTATTTACCACTCAGAAATAGCATCCTTATCAAAGATTTTTTTTCCTGTTATGCTGGCGCATCTAATTTATATAAGTTTAATCAGATCAGTTCTTATGGCCACAATAACGTAGCTTAACTTATTTTTTTAACTATACTTATGTTATAAAGAGAAAATATTTGTTCGTGTGCTCCATTGTATGCGGCCGTTGGGGCTCAAAAGTTCTGGAGTGGCGGCCACGTACCGGACGATGCAGTGTGGGTAGGCCTCCCACAATGTGGACCAACGACTTGGTCAAGGTCGCGGAAAGCCGATGAATGAGGGCAGCACAGGACCGGTCGTTGTGGAGATCGTTGGGGGAGGCCTATGTCCAGCTGTGGACGTCTATAAGCTGATGATGATGATGATGATGATGTGCTCCATTGTAGCATTGTACTAGCATTGAATCAATAGACAAAAAACATACAAATTTAAATAAATGTACCTACCTATGCTCACGGCTATTAATCCCAAAAAGAGGAAGTTAGCGCTCAAAAAGTTTTTAGTTGTGAAACTTTCTTTCTGTCTCTAGCCAATTCTCTTCTCTCAAAGCAGTATTTTTTTACTGTATCTCTTAATGTTATCGATTATACTAAAAGAACAAAAAACCATTTTATAATACTTACAACCCTACCTTTATTTCCACTTATAAATTAAAGATACAGTATTTGTATTTGTGTAAGAGAACCCGCCTCCCAATTGTAAACCCCAAGTGACAATTCGAATACATTAGTTACTACAGCTATTTAGTATTATCATCACAACCGCGTTCATTATGTTCGCTCATTAAGAGGGGCGAAATTGCATTATGTGCTTGGTAGAGTTGTGCTTCACTTGATTACCTGTTAATTACTGGCCACAAAAGATCAATACGCTTTATTTTATACGTAACGCAATTGATGGTTTGTACGAATCATCATTATCTGTATTCAAATAATCTGTTTGTATTTACTTTTGTTCACTGTTTACGCCATATATTTAAAAAGGGATGAGAGAGGTAATAATAATTCTAAAAATGACTTGAACTTGTATCCACTTTTTGTTAGGTAGAAAGAGTACTCACGTGATACTTTTTATGATCGCAATACTATTCAGTATCGGCTTGAAGTATAGCACTGCCCTATTTCTTCCCGTGAGTGTTAGTAAAATGTGGCTAAGGGTATTGGGGCTTTTTAAGTTTTTTAAGATATTTAATATTTTTTATATAATTTTATATCTTACCATACGCGATTGTTTACTAAACGATTGCAAATTATAGAAGAAGCTAAACAATACAAAAATTTGAATAATACGTACGAACATAAATAACATAATCGACCCTTGTTAATACTTACAAAGACAAGGAAACACATCATAAATATCAAAACAGACTGATTCGCTGCATACAAGCTAACTCACTTAGTTCGATCCTACCGTGAAATCACAATTGGGTGTAACAAAGTATGTTATGGAAACATCTATTACTCTCATCGAGCATGCAGGGGATCTCGATTCTCATACATATTGGCTACGAGTAACTTGCATATTTCATTGTTATCGGTAATATTTGGATTTCGTCATGGGAAATCAACCAACGCGGCTTATAGGGGATTTGTCGTTCACGATTAGGAGACGCCATTTTGGTGCAAATTCACAGAGCTCGTGCAATATGTCGCATTTAGTTGCATCGGATCGATCGCTCACAATTTTTTTTATTAATTTATAGGATTTGGATTCAAATACCTTTGTTGTATGTTTCGAGTACGTGCAGAATATTGTAACTGTATTAGCTTCTATGATGTCGGTTTGATTCAATTAAGTTTGTGGGTTACCCCATTTTGGTTATTAATAATAATAATAATAATAAATCTTTATTTCAGACAAATACAGTCCATACAAAATAATACAATCTAGTGTTAGTAAAGATTTACTTAAAAATTTAATATAATCTCCTTTAATAAACTTTATTATGTTGAAGGATAAATCTCACAAGAATACTAAAGATTAAGATGATTTTGTGCTGCAAAAGAAACGTAAAATGCTGTCGATTATGGCTATTGTCGTGGTGGCAGTCGTAGTACGTTACGACAGTAGTTACATACATACATATACCCACGGCTATAAAATCCTAGAAGGGGTAGCCAGAGCTAAGGAATTAAAAATTCCTCAGCCACTTTTGGAAAGTTGAGTGGGGAAAAGATCGCAAAAGGTTGTTGGTGATGGGTCTCCAACCGCATCTCTCAATGTACTCTTAAAAGCCCTAATACCGTTAGTCGCCTCTTACGTACACCCACCGAAAGAAATGGGGTAGCGCTATTCCAAGCCGGCACTACACAGCTTAGTACTATAGTTATATTGACCGATTCAGATCGGGTAAACCCCTTGCTGAAAATATAATGTAGGATGCAATGGAAATCCTTTAAATAAATATATATTGAATATTAAATAAAGTTTTATACCTAAGAGCAAAGAGATTGTATGGATTGTTATCTAACAAAAATAGTACTAAAACTTAACAGGAAAAACCTCCGAGAGTCAACCGGCGCCACAACCGGACACTGCTCATTAGAACTCCATTATAATGTGGATTGTGCAGATACTGCATAAAGGCTGAAAAGAACCTTAATTTCGAGATTTTTCAAAAGACAATTCCTAAATCCCATATAATCTTGGCACACTCAATATTATAAAATGTCACAAAAGATATACAGAAGTAAGACTGTACTATACTATCCGTACTGTACTGAGCTTGTATTGATAAAATAAGTAGGCAAGGGTCCACGCTTACAAGAATTTTATATAAAAACTATGAGCAAATACTACGGTCTTAATTTTATTAAAAAAGTTTTTTGGTAACTACTTCAGCAAAATTATAATAAAATTTATTGCTTATTTCTAAAAATAAATCAGATTTGTCTACCTCTTGTCAAGCAAATACATCACAGTCCTAAGCTTTGTAAAATAATGAGGGACATATGAGTTCCTCACAGTATTTCGTCTCGTTAACAATTACTTCCAACTCACCATTAGAACGAAAATAGAAATTAAACTCATCTCTGGATTTTACACCCACCTCTTTTTATGTTTTTTTTAATAGGCATTTATTTTATCTTTGGCTTTATTTATTACTTTCTTGCAGAATAGCTAATGCTAATTATCGTTTCCTATGATTGTCACAAGTACTCTTTCACTCGCTTATTTTCTATCACAAATATTCTTTAAAAAAAACCTTAATCTAGCTATCTTCTATTTGCGGTTAGGGATGGAAGTTTTATCATTCAATTTTGCAAGTATTATACATTTAACCGAAATTGCATGTGACAAAGCTAAAACAAATAGAACTATTGCGATATAACCATGCCGTGTGACATTAATGTAATTCACGACTACACTGCTGCAGTATTATAAACAAGAGTGGTAAGCAAACTGAAGTGAGACGGTAATGAAATGCAAACATAGCAACATGCTCGGATTATCCTCCTATTAGAATTTTGCAAATAATGCAGGTAGACTTACAGAAGTAAATAACCGTGTTACTAGCAAAACTTACAAAATATTTTCCTGAATATTCCAAATTTAGTTCAATCCAGAAAAGTGTACTTTTGTTGTAATGTTAACGAGTATATATTTTAACTTAACCTTCGTAACTGGTGTGTTAATTAAGCTAAGCGACACGAAGTTGAGCGAAGTTCTTATACGCGGGTAGGCCACTTAGGCGGGTAGGCGATTTCAACCAAATTTGGCACAGTGATCAAGTGAACATTGCTAAGTGTTGTAAACCTTCAAATCGATCGAACCTTGAGATATAATCACCGAAAAACTATTTTCCCATTGAGTACAATGGTTTCTTATTTAGAGCGTGGCTCAAAGCTAAAGACAAACTACACAAATAGTAAGAAGACTGAGGTATACCTAACTCGCTCAGCTCAATTCATTTCAATCGCAATTTGCATTGAAGTCCTAGCTAGTATGTCGTTACTGGCATTTACGAAGCCCTCTCCAACGAAGGTGCAATTATCTTATAAACCATGCTTAGTAAAAGAAGAAACTAAGCCAAAAATGCTACAAAAAGAGGACATTATGACCTTGCTTCTATTGACTCCCTGTGTCTTTTACCAAGGCGTATGCCAATTTTAAAGGTACCCTTGTAGGCTAGGTAAGTAGGACACTACTTCACGTGGCGCTCCATATACCAGCCAGTTTTTGTATTTGATTTATTCTGCGTGTAATTTGTTAATTAATAATTAAGTTTTACAGTGCTTCAAGCCATATCTAGGTTTTCTTTGAGTTTTATTAATCCATTTAATAAGTACATTTTACTGCCATTTGGGTTATTCTTAGCTTCAGTGTTTGCATGACTGTGGACTACACTTATATTTTCACAGTTATAATGATTCCAATATTTCTTTCGACGGATTCAGATCTATCTATAAATTTAGTATGATAATAAACTATCGCATCTGATGCATAATTTAAAGATCATTAAAGAAACTGACACAGTTTATGATGCAGGATGTTGTGACTTGTGACAGAAATAAACCATTTTCAACTAAATATATGATCTTCTATTTTTCGCTCTCAATTTAGTTCGTTAAGTATTAAATTTGACCAAGACACAGCTTTGTTATTAACTATATATTGAAAAAGTTATAAATAACATAATCAATATTGATAACTTAATGTAATACTGAAATAGGATGTAGAAATTGGTAGCTGGAAACTTTTAAAGGACTTAATGAATAATTAAAATTTTCAAAAGATTAAAGAAGCAAGCAAAAAATCTCTTTGATTTAGAAAATGCAAAAAATGGTTAAATAAAATATGATGCTTATTTCGCCTACCATACCATACCAAGGCGCAGATAATTTTTATTTAAGTGATCTAAGATAATCATCACTCCAATAAAGCTGAATACAAGAAATATTTATTAAAGTCTAACAATAATATTAATCAATTTTCAATTTGACCACATACAACTTTGACAACAAATAGAAGTGATTTCGTGTAGTAAAATTCATGGTATTATGTGGAATGTTTGCTACTGATATAATGTATTTGTAATGCATATATTAAAAAGAAATTAAATAGCCTTATGAACTTCTTCTGTACACAAATGTTCACGGTAAAGAATTTAAAGAAACGTTTAGGTCAGAAATAGAAATTACTTCCGCACTATTGCAAGTTGAGTGGGGACAAGCTGTTGCTATAATAATAAATTTTGCGCACATTATTAAAGATTTACTTCACGTATTAATGTGTTATAGCTATAACTCACTGCTTCGTAATTGCAATAGGTACCTATAAAACTATATTATACATACATACATATACTTACGGCTATAAATCCCAAAAAGGGGTAGCCAGGGCTAAGGAATTAGAATTTCCTCAGGCACTTTTGGAAAATGGTGAAGTAAAGTTTGTTGGTGATGGGTCTCCAACCACATCGCCCAAAAATCCTTAAAAGCCCCAATTTAAAGTCGCCGTTTACGTACACCCAACAGAAGAAATACAGCTATATTATACAATTAATTAAATAAACAAATGTTTCAATTGATCATCAAGAAATAAAAAATAATTCAGCCTAATGCGAATTTGTATCTCAATCTCAAACTCGAAATAGATCCTATGTATTTGAGCGGATTAGAACCAATTCCAAGCAAAATTTGTTCGGTGAGTGAAACCGGTTTTATGTAAAACCGGATTAATGGCATTTCCAAAGTTTTTCGAACCAATCGAACAATTTGTCAGAAGGAAATGAGAACAACATTAGCATAAAACACTTTTTTCGGTTTAATCCGGTAGATGCTGACTGAGGGCAAAAGCTTCTTTGTTACATTACTTTATTTGGTACTAATAATGTTAATAATAAAAAATAAATAAGAAAATTAGTTCTGTCTAATAGATTGGCCTTTACATAGTTATTAATTTAAATGATGAATATTAATTATTGTTTCTTAGTCTGTTAAATTTCTTGTTACGAAGTTCTGGCTTCTAGGGATTTATAGCTGTGAGAATATGTATTTATGTATGTGTGTATATTCTCAAATTCTCTTGCCATGTATCCTCAAAGAATGGCAAATACTTCTAAGGATCTCGCGGCGTTAATGGAACCTGGTGTACCAAGTACTTGAAGGCAGGCCTATCGATAAGCCTTTATACGTATAATCACAGCAGACAACCGCCTCAATGGGTCTTCAAATGTATTTCCCAAAATCTTTTAAATATCCCTCTATCTCTTAGTCGCGTTTTGCGAATAGGAAGAATTTCGGTAGTGCTATTCTAGGGTATTGGCTTATACACAGCTTCAAGCAATAAATAAATTTGTAACTTTTTAGTGATTAGCGCATATTGACTATTCTTTCTACTTTCATCATTGTCTTACTTGAATCTGAAACTTATGATAGGATTCCTGTTTTTTTAATCATATAATTTTATCACTGCTTTGGTAATGGAATTTTTCGCATGACTTTTTTGATAAGGGTTATTCGTAAATAAGTTTAGATTCCATAATTAATATGATAAAAGGTGCAGCTTATAAAACCGAATAATGCCGTTTTAGAATTTCAGTACCCCGTTCTACTCACGGGTGTCGTAAATGGTGACTAAGGGTATGGGGCTTTTTAAGTGGATTTGGCCGATGCGGTTGGAGTCCCATCACCAACGATACTTTATTTCTACCATCTTGTCCTCTATCAGCTTTCAAAAGTGGCTGAGAAGCTTCTTGCTCTAAAGATCTGGTTTCTCGTTTTTGGAATTTATGGGTGTGATTATATGTAGATATGCTAATAAAATATAAACTATTCGTTTATTTCCAAATAAAATATGTGCTATGAAATTTCAACTAAATTCAAAGTTTTAGCAATAGCATCAGGATACTTGCAACTCGGCCATGTTCTATCCATATCTTTGATTAAAATTTGCGTTCGACTTTTTAAAGTTAATTCATTATGTAAAAGGTTTTTAAACTATCAACCTATTTTCATGATAAAATGTATGTGTTTGCTATTTCACTTTATAAAACATTCCGACACTTTACATAAACTACGAGCTTTGGTTGTTGGTTTAATAGTAGCCAGAGCTATAGAAAAAGAAATTCTTCAGCCACTGTTAGAAATTGAGTGTGGAAAAGATTTTAAAATAAAAAGTTTTTGGTGACGACGTCTCCAACCACATCGCCCAACAATCACTTAAAAGCCGTTGGGGTTTGTTGGTTGTGGGTGTTGACCCACAACCAACTCTTACAAACACCCACGGGTAGAAATAAGGTGGTGCCATTCTAAGCCGACAATACACAGCTTGAAGTCAATCTTAGTATTCACTAATGTCAACTTTGGAATGAAAGTTGGAGAAAATTAGCAGGACATTTAAAAGCTTATATTAATTGGGTAAAAACCTTTAAAAGCCTAACATTAACGTCACGAGATGTTCTGAAGTATTAGTATCTTAGCTACCCCTTGGGGAAATATGACGTGAACCTTAAAGTTTGAGTATATTACTGGACTTGATCATCCCTAGTAATACCTATCGACCTGTCGTGACCTATATCCGGTAACAATACTTGCTCACACATTAGCATATGCTTACTGACTTCTTTTATTAATTAGCAAATGTCATGAATAAAAGAGCAACTCCTATACATCATTTTGGTTTAAACAACACAGGTTTTATACATACATACATATACTCACGGCTATACATCCTTAGAAGGGGTAGCCAGAGCTAAGGATTCAGTAATTAAATACATAAATATATAAAATGATCCAAATCAAGTGAGTATGATAGCTGCGTAGTCTTGGCTAATAATATATGTAGAATGAGTTAATAGAAGTGTTTTAATGAAAGTAGTTTTTGTGTACTATGCTTGATAGTGAAATAATATCATGTATGAATAAGTGACAGAATATTAACCATTTTCACCCCAAACGCCGTTCCTTGTTTTTATTCAATACTTATTTGTATTGCAAATTAATTCACGAATGCAACAGACCAGTGGCTCTCAATCTTCACATAGTGAAGTCAATCTATAGTCTATTGCTTTTAGTGCAACATGAATTACACTAGTGACTTGATTACACTATCGATTTAATTTTTTGCAATAAATTGATAATTTAAAACAACGATATCGATATAATGTATGTGATACCAATAATAATGTTTTAGTTACGTTTTTTTTATTTTCGGTTGATACTCATACAGTTCTTAAAAGTCTAAAAGATCTTTTACTACAAAGTCAAAGAATATATATATATATATATATATATATATATTCTTTGACTTTGTATAAGAATATATATATAGACTTATGTATAAGAATATATATATATTCTTATACATGTAATAGTTTAAATATTATAATATTTTTTCGCCTCTACCCATTCCATTTCTGTATGTGTGTGTTACGATTGTGACTAAAACAAAATGACTTTTTATAACTTTATTAATATAATAATTTTAATCTTAAAATTCCAAACAGTTTTTAGATTTAGTACTATACTTCCATAAATATTTTACACAAATCCTTTTATATAGGGGTTGCCAACGCAGTTAGAGAACCATTGTAGTGGATGTAAATGCTGATGAATCACCGAAGCTAACTGCAGCTGTTTCATTCCCATTGGATTTTTCGTATGTGTATTTATTTATGATTTGTTTTCGAATACGACATTTTGCTGTATTTATTTTGCACCTTATCACAATTTTTGTGCTGTCGTAATGTAACAACGACTGAGATCTTCAGAGGTATGGTTTTGAATCCTGAATCAGGTCTATACCAGCATAGTTTGTACAAGCGAACTTTTAAATACAATCGCGGGGTATTAAACAACCATCTCGTAGACTGTCATCTCATTCTAACCTATATCGTGAGGGTAAAATAGCGGTCGTGCTAGGCCTCAGTGTGTCTTTAATCGTTTATTTATGAAGAATTTTGAAGCTGTGTAGTGTCGGCTTAGAATTGCACTACCCCATTTCTTCCGGTGGGTGTACGTAAGAGGCGACTAACGGACTTGGGGCTTTTTAAGGGATTTTCGGGCGATGCGGTTGGAAACCTATCACCAACAACCTTTATTCTACCATCTTTTCCCCACTCAACTTCCAAAAGTGGCTGAGGAATTTCTAATTTCTCAGCTCTGGCTACCCCTTTTAGGGATTTATAGCCGTGAGTATATGTATGTATGTAATTTTGATGCCATATTAAAGCATCACGAGAAAAAAAACAGATAACTGTGTAGTTACATATCAAAGGTTAGATTACTTAAGTTACATTGCGGAAATAGGGTCTGCTCCCTATCACATGCATGCAACAGCATTAAAATTACTTTTTGAATCGTAGTGATTTTTTTATTATCTATATACTTAGTAACTGCTACAAATCTCCAAACAGGGTTTTTTACCTGCATAATTGAAAATTGGTTACATTAGTTGACAGTTGAGTGAGGGAAAGAAAAAAGATGCATAACGAGGAGTAGGACAAAGATCGATATTCAAATTGCATAAGATGTTTAATATGTATTTGAATAATCCACTTGAACACGTAGATATCCATAGCTTATATCAAATAAACTGCATTTATAGTGGTTTGACAACTAATTATTAAATTTGAATTGAGAACGGCTATAAAATGAGAAATACAATTAGAAAATACTCTGTCACTTATGGATGTTAATTGGTGACCGGCCTCTACTCCAACCACATCGCGTAACTTAACACCCGCAGGAAGAAATAGGTTAGTTCTTTTCTAAGCCGAAAGTACAAAACATTTCCTTCACATCACACGCAAAATATACACATGCAAAAACGACTTTGAAAGTAAGCATGATGAGCAAATTCTTTCCAAGACAAGGGTGAAACTAAAAGTTCAGCGCAAAGATATTGTTACCTAAACTGACGAGTCTGACATTCTTTGTGCTGTAAACTCGCCGGCTTATCTTTGAAATCCTTTTGAGCTTATGCAGAATTACAATGTACAATGCACACTCATTTGCAATGATTGAAGCGATTGATTGACGAATGTATGCCGATAAATTATGTAAACGGATAGGGTTATTCATTATAGGTTTATTGCTGGCAAACTATTGTAGTCTGATGTATATAAAATAGTTACAATAAAAATGTCTATAAGCTTTTATACTTTGAAAACTGTTTTTTTTAATGGCTTTTGTAGGCTGATTATTCTAGTGAATCAATGTTTATAGCATGTATACAAAATTGGATTTTTTAAGTTGAAACCAAATAAATCTATCAAAAAATTAGTTAGATGGTACAATACCATTAGCAGCATATTCAAATACTTCAACATCTTGCCAATTCAAAGCATTTTTAAAAATAATATTCTGACTTAATGTCCATCCATTCTTATTATTTTTTTAATAGAAAAATAATCTACTAAATTCGTGTAAGTAACAACAAGTTCAATATTAAAACGGCAATATGCTCGCCACATTAGATGAACAATAACGCATAATTATTGCCACAATGTACTGTCATAAAGATTGAAAACGGGTGAAATGAAATGACAATGTCGCTATGGGGTAGTCTTGTTCGGGCCCCTCTGATTTGGTCATACTTATAAAATTATGATGCTTGGTTTTTGAAATTAATAGATATGTCTTTTGTAGTTAGAACTTATTGTTTTTGTAGTATAATTTTTTAATAGATAAATTAGAAGATTGTTTTATTGATATTTTCTAAGGATGTACAAAGTAGCGGCGAATATTCTACTGAATGATAAACATTGTAAGTAAACAATGGTTTAGATTAGCACTCCAGTCCAATTCACCGCTTATAATAATATTTTTTCAGTAGCTCTATTCTCAAATTTTAACTGTTACTTTTAGTCTTCCGGTTTTGATCTAGATAGATGGTCCAACAAAACTGAAAATAGTAAAAAGTTTAAAAAAACTCAATTTATATTTAAATTTATATATCCTGTAGGGCAAGCAGTAGAGCGCTGTTTTATCGACACGATAACGGTTAGAATGAGATGGCAGTAAACGATACTAAGTAAGTGTGTAAGAGATGGCTGCTTTATCCCACGCGATAACTAGTTTAAACACGGCTCGTGCTTGTCCTGCGGATAGCTTTAATAATGTGCATTATAAGTTATCAGATAAACTTATTCCAATTTAAATTTGATCAAAATGTAACAACCCAAAGGTTATAGAATTAGTCGGAATACAACGTGTAACTCGAGCTTCTCTACATATGGCTTTTATTTGATTTCGTTCGTCGACAGTTGAGGGTTCACATTAAATTTATGTCATACTACGCCCTCGCGAATGATACACTCATCTTAAATGTTGACATTTTTGTTTAAACTAAATATAGGATGATTCGGAAATGTAGCTGAGTTCGAAATGAGTTTTCCACAGACATACAAAAATGAAAATAAGGAAACCCTTTAAAGGTTATCAGTCACTCAACGTCACTGCCCACGCCTCAGATAAAAAACATTGTTTTGCACAATTTGATATTTTCAGCATTGAAAAAAACAGTTCTGTATTTTTTATACATTGCTACTCTCTATAAATTGGAATAAACCGTGGTTTTTAAAACTGAGAATGTTAATAAGCAATTCGTAGACTTGAGTTTTTTTCAATTTCTTTCTTGTCGAGTTAGTATGCCATGCGCCATATCAAAAAAGAAAGTCCTAAAACCATACTATTTCCGTAGGTACGTATTCACATAAGCAGGGAAAACTTAACTACACTCATGGTAATATTAACATATTATATTTATATTCAAGCACGAATTTCTAGAACCTATTTGGTCACAGCGACCTTGAAACAATTTAACTTTCATGGGATATTCAAAAATAGCGGACAATTATAGTAATTTAATATGAGAATGGGATAAAGATAGGCGTCTCAGGGTCAGAGACTAAAGGGGCATTGCAAGGTTTGCCAGGGACGTTAAAAGTGGCATTCGATATTATCTGCCTACACCAGTGCATATTAATGGCTTGAGTAAATAACAAAAATATAATACAATTAAAAGCGTTCTGGTTATAGCTATATATCACCTCGGGGATTTCAAGACTACAAGCTATGGCCGTATCTACGAGTATGTAGAGTTTAATCGAACTTGACTCATCGCGTAAGTGTTTTCTAGAATAAACTTTCCTAGAATTATCTACGGTAACTAGATATTTTAATTAATGATATATCTCACCTTCGCATTGTGTTTAAAAAGGTCAGTAGCTGTCTGCCATTTTCTCATTAATTTGTGATCAAGTTCTAAATCGTCAAAAATAAGTTGAGCATTTTGAAAACAATACACATAATGAATAAAGCTGTTTTTAATTACCTTCAACATTATTATGAATTAATAATCTTATTAGTTAAATGAGTTTTCTTGTTTCTGTCCACAAACTTTAAATTCAATGATATAATTTTATTCATATCTTTTAGATATTCGTTTGAATATATATTTTTATCTTTTTTTTTGGTCTTGTAAAATATCATAATTACTTTTCATACGTGCCCATTTTTGGACCCCCTGCTTTTTTGTATATTCTGCATAACTAGATATCGCGTGGTATAAAACATTCATCTCTTACGCACTTACTGAGTATCGTATCGATAAAGTAGCGCTCATACTAGACCTCGTGGATACGATAAATGTGTCTCCTATTATCGTACTTTCCTGACATTACCATCTACACTAGTTCTATATATCTCTTATCAATTTACTTTAATCAGTCCTCATATAAATAAAAATAAAAAATACATATTTTAAGTTTCTATATTGTTCATACTGTGAACAAAATATGAAACGAGATATAGCGACTCGTCGCTGGTCACCTCTTCACCCGAGTTTCGTAGGTTAATCATTTTATACAACAGTATTCAGTTACTAGAATTATTATTGACAAGCCAACACCGAGGGGATGTAGCAAGCCAAATTGAATACAAGCAACGATCGATAGCAAGAGCGCTTTTCAATGAAACATTAGGTGAAACATATCTCAGTTTTACTTGCATTACGTTCAAATATAGTGCTAGGTTCTTAATCGGGAAAAAATAATCGGGTTTTGCTGTCGCTTTTTGCAACTTTGAATAACTCAAACACAACCTTACGATGTACTCTCTCAAAAGGTAGACAAAGGCTTAATATTTTTTAACACAACGAAGCATTTTTTACTCTCTTGCAGAGCATTCATCTCATAATGAAAACTTTGAACATATTGTTTGACTGTTGGATTTTACAACATACTATTTTTTTAATCTAACTTATTACAAATTAATTGAGTTTGAAACAAGCACCGTTTTCAATAGGCCGAAGTCTATTTTTAAATACAAATCTAATTACACTCTTTCTCTATACAAAACGGTAGGCAGTGATCGTATAAGATAGTGCAGTCATAGAAAAATACCACTGCGAAGCCGAGGTAGATTACTTGTACTGAGATACATCGATTAGTTTAGAAATCAATTCAAATAAATCAGTTGCATTCCACAAATTGTATGCAACTTATGTAAGGTATAAATATCTAATTATTATCACAGTAGTTGGTTGCTGATATAATCTCCTCCATTCCAGTCTCGATATGCCTCTAGTATACTAAGTTACTCTTTGTCCACTGAAATACGCATTACTTCCGCAATCTCTATCAGTGTATACTATCTTTTTGCAACATCGATGGAATGAAATCAATTTCTGAGCATTTGCTACGCCCTACGGACGATACGATTAAGATCGGGAGTACCGTTTTTCATTAGCCCGATTTTATCAAGAGCATTTTTTTATAATTGGTACTCCCTTCAGCCTTTTGACGTGGCGATTACGAATTTTTAACTGCGGACGAGATAAATCGCTGTCGCTTAATTTACTTCCGCGAAAGAATATCGCATCGATGATTGCCGATACGAAATCTGCGTATCTTGATAAGGACCGCCCTTCTCGAATTCCTCGTAATTGACCGGTAGTGTCTACTATTATGTTAAGTTGAGTTTTCTTGCTCGTAAAATTTTATGTCTCATACGTTTATAAACAATATGCCATCGAATTTTATATTCCGATTCCCGTTTATCTGATTGAAAGTAGTAAGCGCTACTTTGCATAGGTAGCTACGAGTATAACAATTGTAGATGTTAAGGGCAGGATTTTGATCAAAGTTAAATATTTTTGAATCGAATTGGTCGCGCTTTTGATATCGATTCTGGTATCGAGTTCTCGGATCGATGCGATTTGCCTTCGATACATAGATGTTATCAGTAAGTTTGATGTTGCATAATTATAGAGTACTTTAACGAGGCGTTTATACGCAAAAATGCATGAATTATTCAATAGACTGTGTTTCGTGTCAATTTACCAGTTGTTGTACACTTAGTATAGAAAAACATATCAATTGTGTCATTTAGTGTTTCTTTATCAGTCATAGCTTCCTATTAAGGATCTCTTGGCTCTAAAAGGCAGTAGATTCCTGCGTAAAGCGTTGAGCTATTAAGTTTAAGATTCACAATCGTACAAAAAGATTTAAATGGAGTTTCAATAAGATGCCGACATTTGTCGCCACGTCTGATGTCTTTATCACGTTGATTAGCATCATTCTCTCTTAATTCAACGTTAGCGGTACTTTTATCGCGTATGCTAATGTAAACAAATGTTCATACAAATGTATGGAAAACATGATAAAGCAATTTATACAGACTACATTTTGGAGCTCGTTCAGTTTAATTAGCAGATAATTTGACCTCCCCACGTGGCCACTCGCACGAGGATTACGAATGGTTCCATTATGGACCAATACACGTATTTAATTGTAAACGCAGCGGTTCAATACTATCTTCTACAGATAGATTTCATCATATCATCTAGTTTTATTATAAATTGTTTGAAAAAGTTTGACAATGTAATGTACATTTTCGACACAAAAACATAGTATTTATACATATATAATAATCTCACTGCATTAACTTCTACAGAAAAGCTTAGCTTTTGACTAAGAAATTATATATCACTATGTATAAATAGAATAATACTTTTACTAGCAATTTTCAAATGTTCTATACTTTATATTAAGATCGTTTACATAGATTGTAATTAAGTAGTATAACAGCTATGCTTAATTTTCGATATTCAATATTAATATTTTCTATACAAAAGCTTTGCAATATATTTAACTAAGTGATAATCAAAATGCAAGAACACCACAGAACAGTTCCATAACACTTCCACTGTCTCTTATCTCCGTTAAAATTGTCAAGTGAGGGTAGTCTGCGGACGAATGTGGATCGTGCTCCGACTACCGATTGTGTGTTAACTTGGTATCGCTTTTGATATGCAAATGTTCAAACTTTTTTATTCAAAATTTCAAGTAATCTGCGTTTCTATGGTTTTTTTTTGCTGCACTGAGCGGGAATTTTGCGTACATGAAAAAGATTTTATGTTGATGAAAAATTCAAAGTGTACGAAACAACAAAATATTGGTTTAAAATACATACTTATACTTACAGCTATAAATCCCTGGAAGGGGTAGCCAGAGCTAAGGAATTAGAAATTAGTCAGCAGCTTTTGGAAGTTAAGTGGGGAAAAGATGGTAAATTAAGGTTGTTGGTGATGGGTCTCCTACTCCAACCAAAAATATATTTGAAAGGTAGAACACCCTAAGTCACCTCTTACGTACACTCACGGGAAGACACGGGTTAGTGCTATTCTAAACCGACACTACACAGATTAAATAAATTACTAAAAGTAAGTACACACATTAAATTCAATAACTTCATTAACTTTTGATATACACTACAATACAAACAATAAACTAATAAGAAACACCTACTAACTTTTTCACATTCAGAATGACAATTTGACACATCGATATGAACAAAACAGGGGGGTGGACGATTACTGTTCATTGTTCTGTGTTCGCCCCATGTCTGTTGTCACTTAATGTCAGTGGGGCTCAAAGTGTCAGTCAGACAAGTGGCCTCGATACACGATATCCAGATACGCGGTGAATTTGCCAACATCTGAATAAGGACTAATTCTATTGTCCATTCAGCACGGGTTTTGTGCGATGATAATTTTGATTTTGCGCTCACATATGCTAGTATTTGTTCCTGATTTCTATAGGAAGAATCTATAATTATAATTGAAACAATAGTGGATACAAATCGTTATTATTATTTTAGATTATAAATTTGATCATAATATTTGCAGTATTCCTTACCGTAAAAGCATTATACCAGTAGCGTTAAATTGATCCTATTATATAAAAATTTATCGTGGTCATAAGCTTAGCTTTTATAAGTTAACTAACGCCCGATTTCTGAATTGAGTATTTAACCCGCCGTAGGTCGCGCTCTAGTTTAGTAACATGGTTGGTCATCTGGGGTCAACCAGTATCCCCAAAATTAAATGACTTTTATAAAGAAATCCAGAAATTAATAAATATGATTTATAGTTTAAATATTAATTTGGAATGTAGAAAGATAAAATAACACAAATAAAAGCATAGAAAATATTTATTTTTCACTTTAACATGTTATAAACTAGATAGGAACTTTTGAGCAAGTTTTATGGCAGCCTCGAAATAAAGATAAAAAAACATAAAAAAAACATAGCTTAAACATTATTCTTTAACTAAATAAAATCTTTGTGAACTAATCAACAATGTGAGATCTTAAAAGTTATAGGTGTTGATAAAAAAAAAACAAAAATATATGCGACTCAAAAGTTGCGATTACTCGCCGACACAATCATTGCAAATGTTTTTACAGTGCCTTGGGCACACATTTTTTTTGCAATTATAGCAGATTGTAAAATACTTTCTGTCCATCTTTCGTGGACAGTGCATACAGCGACGCTTTTTTGGTTCAGATTCTTCAGTTTCCTGGTGTTCATGCATTAGAGTTGTTACAAAGCGCGATATTATAGTAGACAGCTCGCGGGGTATGTTTTTTATTGTACTTCGGCATTTCAGTTGTGTTTGAAATAATGAAAAAGCCAAAGATTTTATAAAATTTCTGCGCGTAGTGTTAGAAGAAGGATTTACGCCATCAAATATAATATGCGAGTTTACAACTCCTATATCGAGTAAACTAAAAAATAGACGCAATGGCCATTTGTTACAAGTGTACGACATGTGGGCGGTGCTGGTTGTTTCTTCTATCTGTAAACTATTTCTGTTCTTCCACTTCTAAATATTCTTTTCACCACATAACATTCCGATGATTGGAAATAAGACAAGGGAATGTCGTCCTCGCTATGATCTGATCTTCCGTAACAGTTTCAGAGTCAGAATCACATTCCTCTTCCATGTCTGTCTCTTGCTCACTTATTTGAGGCGCTGTCTCCTCACCCTCATTCTCATCCGTATCCCCACCTATCTAGTTCTCCTTGCAACCATCTCGTGATACGTTCTCCTTGTGCCAAATCCATTATTAAGTATCATCAATAATAAATTTTTAGAACGTCGGTGGTCGCGTGGGGTCAATGGACGCCCGCGCGCGAAAAACACGTCCATAGCTCGTGACCACTATGCGTGAACAGAATAGCGGCTCGTAAAAGTTTTGTCTTTCACTGTTTTAGGAAGGTAGATGAAAAATCAAACTCGTAAAAATAATGGTTTTTAAAATATTGAAGATTTTAACTTTTGATGGGCGTTTATTCGCCCCACGCGACCAAGGGCGGGTTAAGCTGAGAATAACTTAAGTATCGTTTTGTCTCATTCAGTTTTTAAGAATTTAATGCGACAGAACGATACTTAAGTTGTTCTCAGCTGGAATACTCAATTCAGAAATCGATCGTTAATGTCTCAAAAATGAAAGAGGAAATACTCAAATTGAAATACCAGTTATTACAATTTTTACCGCTGTAACACTAGACACACACAAAAAACAGCAATCGGAAATGAAGGGTCAGATTTGCTTGTACTCCTTGACAAAATTTCAAACCACAGAACTTTTATCTCTACGGCTTAAATTTAATTACTTTAAATCATAAATAATTAAACCAAAACGTAAATAAAATACGACATAGTGCATTTACTTACTCTATATATATAGCTTAAAGTAAACAGGTATACAAAATGTTTACAAGAATGCAAATTTGTTTAAATAATAACATAAAAGTTATTTCCATACTACAATAAATACCATTTTAATTTGATTCCCAAATTGTTTTATCACATGTAGTTTATAATCCAATCAAAGTTGATTTTGAAACATATTAAAATGCTTGTTATATCTACTTAATTATTTTAGGCAAGTCTTACAAAACAAATAGTTCTTTGGTGAGTTAATCGGTTTGTTACAAGCTACACAGTCATTAATTTACTATAAAATTATATACAAATGTTGTTTTTAAAGTTTTGTATTGCACTTATACAACATAACACGCGCACTCAAGAGACTACATTCACATTTTTTTGGTAATGTAGATAGCCTGAGCTTTTTGATTAAGCCGATGTCTGGTTGTTGAGTTCACTTTTTCACTTTCACTTTAGGAATCCTCAATAAAGTATAAAAGCCTCAGGATCCACAAAAACCAATAAAAAAGTCTAGACCGAGACCAGCTTAGTCTTCAAACTAGCTAAACTACATGATGGACCTCTACGACTTACGCAAGGGTCCAACATGACTCTGTTTATTTCTCTTAGACTGTTACTTGATCGTAGCATTAGATTTTTTCAATATAAGACAAAAAAAATCTGTTGGGGTACAAATTTTTCCCATTTCAGCTGTGCAATTGATGCACACGTGCCTCAAAACATCACTATCACATCTCTCCGTAAGTAATGTATGCGGCGATCATCGTTCGTATGAGTATGGCTTTCAAGTGATTGTCAGGCGATGTAGGTGAAAACCTGCGAACAAATATACTTTATTTTACCATCTTAGAACATTGAAGCGTAAATTGTTTTTTTTTATTTTTTACTTCGCATAAATTAATGACTAAATAGATTATATGCTTATCATTTATTTTGGCTTAGTTGGATGCTATTGAACTTTAATTTATGCAACTACAAAGTAAAGTATATAACTTTTTTTTTATTGTTACTCTTATAAATTTCATGTCATTTTTAATGTGCGAAATTGTTAATTGTTTATTTGTGGAATTAAACTTTTTATTTATTATTTTATAAAATGAAATAATATCCCGTAAAGAACAAACAAAAATATAAATTACCGACCCTATACCGCTACACAATAGCTTTAACTAAGGATATCAAAAAATATACTCTCACAAAACTACACTTCTAAAATAACCTCTATACGGAAAGCATAAAAGCTATCAAATTATAATGGGGTAAATAAAGCAGAACGGTTACCCTAATTTATATTGCTATCGTTTGGCCCTAACCATGCGGTTTGTATGCTAATATACTAACATACAACGCCTTGGCAATTGAAATGCGAATACAACTATGGAGTATTTAATTATTATAACAATTTCTCACTTTGCATTTGTTCAGGCAATCTGTTCAATTTGGATCGCTTGTTGGTTTATTCAATTTGGATTTGATAAAAAGAAACCTTGTCCTTGTCTTAGCTATTGGAGGTCGGTTCGGAATAAAATTATATTGACTGTGTAGGTAGTGGATGTAACTTTCCACTTTGTTTTATCCTAACAAAAAAACAAGTTGTTTTTTGCAATAACTAATTTACTCATAAAAATACACTTTTTACTAAGAAGTTTTCTCTTTGTTACCTCATACAATATTAATAATTGAATTACTTTAATTTGTCAAATGATACTTGCATTAACATGTAAAAGCTTATGAATATGTAAGTGTAGGTAAGTTTTATCCAACGTACTCAATTGTAGCTGACATCAGGCGTTTTCAGTTCATCACTTTTATCATAATTTAAAACAACCCTCAACCTGCAACTTTGGAGCAAAAGTATAAATTCAATATCCAACTACTCCGATTACCAAACGAACAATATTATGCTGACATCAAATCTAACAAATCCTAGGACAGATACACATACTTCATATTCTAAATGGACTGCTAAAACAATCTAAATGCAACAAAACGAATATTATCAGTCCATTTATTCACAGACATAACTCAGATAGCTCTCGTGAAAAACAATATTAATCTTGCAGCGAATCATCTTTTATCGCTAAACTTGCATGTAGGTATCAGGTTAGCCATAATAAATCAAACAAGGGAACAGCTTTAAAGCCGACTGCATATCTGATCTGTTTGAAATGTAAAATGGTGAGTAAATCTGAAAGATAACACGTATTTTTTTACTTTTTATGTGGAATTGAACTCCCGAGTTGCGAGTTTTAAAAGAGCATTGTAACCTTGATTCTTCTAAATTACTTTGAGACATGTGTATCCTATTATTTTCTGCTTATATACATTTTTTAAAATAGAGCGGAGTTTATTTATAAAAATGTAAGAAAACTATGCATTACCCTGATTACGATTCAATTTCTTGAACTTATCTATAGCATTATTTTTTATTTAATTTGGTTTGCTTTATTACTTTTAGACAGCATTGAAATAATACCGCTTAGAGTAATAAGGAAAAAATGGATACCGACTTTTTTGTCGTCCATATTACAACCAACTTTTCAGCAATAACTCAATTATTTTTCAATCACATTATTATATACAACCAAATTACAATTTTCAACAAACCATTAGATGAGGGGTAATATTCTTTAGTAGATACGTAAATAATTAGATATTAACTCGTATTTTTATTCAGATAACATCAAAAACAGCCTAATAGGTGCTACATATTACTGCTAATAATATAAATGTGAAATATTGTAACATACTGTTTTAGTTATTAGTTTATACTCTGAATGAGTAACAAGCTAGAACATTTAACTAGTTGCAAAACTAATAAATATCCTTGTATTTCAAATGGATGTATAGGGAACCGAAATAATGAAATGTTTTTGTTACATAAATTTGTGTTTATTATTTTTTCTTAAAATACAAGTAGCAGAATTGAATTTTCTTTAAATCAAGCGTGGGGCCAGCGATTCGTAAAATCGCAATGGCGTAATCTTGGCGGATGCCTCTTTTATTTATTACTTACTTTTTAAATCTTCGGCTTTATGATTCACGGGCGAAAATTGCTGATTTTAAGAACTGCTCTTATTGTGGTTTATGGACCGGTGATGTACAAAATATAGTCTTGTTAGTGATTTTATGAAAAAATACTAAACTTGGTTGGAGGTATTCACAAAATTTCTCCTACCTTCTTAGGAATATACGTCATGAATATTTGAGAGTGTTATTTTTCCATTTCTTTTGCTCTCTTATTTCAGCGAACGTACGAGTGAAAAGAGATTTTTCACTCGTACGTTGTTAAACAGAAGAAATAGTTTCATGCCCGAAATGTGACATTAATAAGATTTTGTATAAAAATTTACTAGTCCATATATTATTCATTGTAACAATATCTTAAAAGAAAATTAAATAAAATAAAACACAAGAAGTCATTGAAAAACAGAATAAAATATAATTTTATCACATCTGCTCAATTGCTGCAATTTTTTGTTAAGATGTACAACATTGATGGAAAATGTGATGAAGACATTGAAAGAAGAGTGAAAAAGGGTAATGCGGTAAATGGAGCAATGAATAGCCTAATGATCAGTCAATCGGTGTCTGAAAAGGCCCGAATGGCTGTGCATGATGCTGTTCTTGTTCCTACGCTTATGTATGGAAGCGAATGTTGGGTGTGGCAGAAGAAGCATGAGAGCAGAGTGAATGCAGTAGAGATGAGGTCCCTCAGAAAAATTTGTAATGTTAGATTGTGTGACCGAGTGAGAAATAGTGTTATTCGTGAAAAGTGTGGTGTGAAAGATGATATTGTAAGAAAGATATAAAAAGGAATGTTGAGATGGTTTGGGTACATAGAGAGGATGGATGATAGAAAATTGGTAAAAAGGATCTATAGAGCTAGTGTGGATGGTAATGTTAGTAAAGGACGACCACGGAGAACACACTTGGACCAAATTGAGAGTGTGCTCAAAAAGGCTGGCGTCCGAAGTATGAAGAATAAAAGAGCATGTATGAAAAGATTGATGGATGTAAACGAAGCTAGAGAGGTTTGTCAGGATCGTGCGAAGTGGCGATCAATAGTCTCTGCCTACCCCAATGGGAACTAATGGCGTGAGTATATGTATGTATGCATGTATGTTTATCACATCTGCTCAATTGCTGCAGTTTTTTGTTCAGATGTACAACATTCTTTACAATATATTTTACAATATTTTTGGAAACTAATGGCGTGAGTATGTATGTATCAATAATCCTATGCATTTAGTTATTACAGCGCTTAGCCCAACGTTCTTATCATTAAATAAATATTAATAAAGAACATACAACGAATTAAATAGTAAATTTTATGTTGTTTTTAAAATTTTATTGATTCTCTCATGTACGTTTGCACATGAAATTGATTTATAGTAATACAATATTGAGTGGTCATTCTTCTGCAAAAGTCATTCGAATATCATACTCGGATAAATCATCGGCAGTGATATGAAAAAAAGATCCTGATTCTGCTAGTTTTAATAAAAATGATATTTTGATTTCTGAGCAGAAAAATATATGTAAATATACGTATATATATACTCACGGCCGTAAATCCCAAAAAGGGGTAGCCAGAGCTTCAAAGCTAGAAATTCCTCAGCCACATTTGGAAGTTGATACGGGACAAGATGGTAGATTAATAATTGTACGTACAAACATAAATATCACTTCTCACACATACAAACTTTGGAAAAGAGCAGCCAGAGATACATATTGTGAAATTTCTCAGTAACTTTTATAACTTGAGTCAAGTTTAGTATAAGTGATAGTTCAGTGGGTAGAACATCATTTACTGTATAGACGATGAAGATTTAAATCCTATCTATCTTTATTAATCTATCCTTTATTATCAACCAGCGCAAAAAAAAAACAACTTAAGCCCCAATACCCTTAGTCACCTTCGACGATAATTCTGAGGGAGGATGGGTTACTGGTTTTTTGAAGCTCTCATAGCTTTTTGTTAGAAGAAGTAACTGTCCAAGTTATACAATGATTATTCTGACAATCATGTCAAAAATAGACATAATGTTCAAAACACATCGGAGCTCTACCCCTGTTCCCATATAAACTGTGTCAACTCTATGTATGTTTTAGTTATAACTATGTCTTCAATTAGTATTTAACAAGTGCTTCCACGATTAGTCTCTTTTCTATGTCACTAAAACGGTAAAAAGGTAAATAATTCTAAACATAAAACTCACATGGTAGTTTGGACAATAAGCACTGAAAACTAAAGGGCTCTATTTAACAAGACATTAAAAAAGTCTAACCTAACCTAACCAAAAACTGATTTGGCATCATAAAATACTCATTTGGGCACCTTATCTGCGATTTGATGCTCATTTAGTAATTTTGCTATTAATTCATGAGAAATCTGCGGTGTAACAAATTATTTGCCAAAACGAAACATGAATCTAGACAAAGTTATGTAATGTAGACATATATACAAAATTTCAGAATAGTATTGAACAATACAAAGCTGTCAGTTTTGGTATGTTCACATTCTACGGTCCCGACGATTTGTCGTTATATCAAAAGCAATAAATTCCGTTTAGTGTTAAATATTGCTGCCTTGCTCTTTTGAATGCGGCACCCAGACTGAGCCACTAAAATTAAATTGCGAAGATTTTGGTACTCAAATATTTAATTAAAATATGGTACTATTCAGTTTTGAGTTATTTTCAAGATAAGTTGTATTAAAAAAAACTTATAATTTGTAAAACATATATTTACAAAAAAAAATTTGGAACTCAAAAGCTTTATCGAATATAAAAATCGAACATCGAACATTTAAACGAACATAAAATCCAAGACATGTTAACAAAATGTAGTAATAATTTCTTGACTTTACTGTACTTTATTATACTTTTAAATTATTTTTGTATACACTACAGGCGTCCAAAATCTAAAGAATAAAGGGACATTAATTAAAAACGTTATGAAATAATGCTTTGTCTAGCTGGAGAGATTCAACTACTGATAATTTAGGATGAGACTTATGGCGTGGATTATGTATATATTTATCTATCTTAATATGCTACTAATATGAATGAAAAAAATAATAGAACGGAAATACAAACTAATTCAAGTGGATAGATAAACCTTTAACCATATCAAAATGTTCTCAAGATTCGTAACTCAATGAAGGAAACGTATGCATTTTTCATCGTTTTCGTGAATCAGTAATGCCGGCCCTAAATCAGACAAGGACACTCGATCATTTGCATATGAGTAGGGCGAGAAACGAACAAAGGCGATTGTTTTTTAGAGGCTATCGGCTAAGGCTGCGGTAAAACTCTTCTTATCTGTATTTATTTATTGCGTTTCACCGTTGCATATCATTAGTGACATTGGTTCTTATAAATATTATGAGATGCAAAACAATTCGGCTCTTGAAAATGGAATTTTTAATATCGAGATTTGTATCGCCTTGCTGATTTCGATTTTCGATATCGATGTGTTGAAAACATCGATATGAATATTTTTTTTCTGTTGCGGTAAATTATTTGTTGAGTTATTCCGCTCCGTCATCAGTTTGTAATCAACATTGCAATTTAAAGTTTTTGAATTCTGAAACGTATATAATTGTGTATATATTTTAACGAGAAATATTATGATTTAGTAATAAACCTGATCTGTGCTTTTTCTAGTATAACATGAAGTATTGTAGAACATCATTACGTCACAAACACCGATAAATATTTTTTTCAAAAGATAAGGGTGTGACTGCAACGTCAAGTCTATAAACCTCAGTGTTATTTCGAGAACCATCTTTAAGATATAACCATACGTAAAATACATCGCGGCACTATAATTATATAATTTGATAATGATATGTACAATTTATTCATGAAAAGCAACAATAGGCTTTTGGACTGTGCGTCGCAAACTGAGTATCCTGTATACCAATACAAAAATGACAAACATATTAAAAAAAATTGTTCCTATGCACGTCCATCGGCAAGATTCAAAAATTTATTGTAATATATACCTATCTCAAATAAAGTACTCCAACAAAAAAGAGCTAACGCTTTCAATATCGGCTAATGAACATTTCCAAATTACTGGCGCGTTTAAATTCAAAGTTCAACTAACCGAGGCGTCAATTTGACGCGCGTTGTAACCGACTCGTGACGTCACGTCTACCGCACTCAACAACAGTGTTGCCAACCATACCAATGGGCAAAGATCTAGACAAGCTTTAAAAAAACTGTAGAAAACTGTAAACATGAAATTATAGTTATACATACAATTATATAGGAACGGAAGTAAAACATTACAAATCATTTAAAATCACAAAGTTTTAATCAAATTATATAGACACGTACACTCACGGCCATAAATTCCAAAAAGGGGTAGCCAGAGCTTCAGAGCCGGAAACTCGTTAGCCACATTTGGAAGTTGGATAATCAAATTCATTAGTTAAAAACTAGTTTGAAAACATTAACGCTCCACTTTGGAAAACGCGACTATCTTTTTTGAGGAGCAATTTTTTAAAATAATAACTATTTAACTAATCATAACTATATTTAGTACAAAATAAGCCTAACCAACTTCTGTTCAAAAAAACTGCTGAATCTATAGTTTCTTCAAAAACAAGCTGGTTAAGCTTATTTTGTGCTAATGAAGACTTCAAGTCCTAAATTAAAAACTGAGAGGATTTTCCAAAAACTGTTGATGTACAGTGAAAACTGTAATGTTGGCTACACTGCTCAACAACAATGGCTACGGGCGCGTCATCGGAGAGGAAGCGATCTGTCAGAAGTAGACAGTGAACGCGTGCTATTAATTTTAATAGCGCACTTCATATTTGGGTATATGTGTTTTCGAATCAATATGGTATTTGTAATAAAATTTTACGGTTCCTATTTCTATTTCTTAGGTTGCAGAATACGTTTAGTTATTATTATTTATTTAATTCTAATTTTGATGCCATGTTGGATTATAATAACACTGTCTCTTCTTTTGCCGTGGGTGTCGTAGAAGTAAAAGATTTGAAAAATAAGTTCGAGGCTGTGTAAGAGTAATGCAACGCCGAGGTAAACTTACTATCACAAAAAATCCCTATTAGACTATTTAGTGCCCTAACCATACAAACATACATATACTCACGCCATTAGTTCCCATTGGGGTAGGCAGAGACTATTGATCGCCACTTCGTACGTTTGTTTCTTAGTGCCCTAACCACTTCTGAACTTACTCTTTAAAGACTACAAACTTAAGGTGATGTTCTAGGGAGAGTATTTAGATACTTGGGTTTGCCTGTATAACACTACTTAAATGTATCAACCATCAACAGATTGCCTAGAAGAGATTGCGGTTTACGATAAGAATAGTGATTGTTTAATTATAACATAACATAACATACATAACATAAAAGTTCACGCCTAATATCCCCGAAGGGGTTGGTAGAGGTACTAATACTTCTGAACATCACGTGACTTTGTCACCTGGTGTTCAGAGTACCCACGTTTTGCATGGACAGTGTACTGGCCTATCGCCGTTTTGTACGAATACACTGTCACATGACTAAGTACAACTCAGCCATGTGGGTTTCCTCACGATGTTTTCCCTCACCGTTAACAACCATGATAAATTAACCACACATATGTCTTTAGAAAAGACAAATTGGTGTAGGCCCGACCCAGGATTTGAACACTAGTTGCTTGCACGATAACCGAGTGTTCTACCTACTGGGCTATCACGTGTTGTTTAATTATGTCACCCAAAAAATAGCTCCTTTGTATTAAGACTCTACCACACAACTTTTACTCTTAGCTATAAGGACATTGTGGTAAATTAGACCACAAAATTTACATATTTTTACCAACAAAATAAGAGATTTTAACATTCCCATAAATTCTCGTTTATGTTTGGCGGAGAAAGCAAGAAAACGTTAACGCTGACACCATTATTTAAACAGCTGATTAAGTCATAAAATCCACAAAAATGCTCGGATGGTCACCAAATTGAATTGCGAATCGATTGTGTTATTTAAATGTTCAATTAAAATGCAAATTATCCATTTTTGCGGCGACTGAGTCCGATAAACGATCAAAGGAAGAAAGCGATTTTGTATGGATGTGTCATCATTATGCTCATTAGCATTTCAAATCATTGTCCAAGCGAATTTTTGCTACTAGAAAAAGAATTCCTAATTTCGACGTACGGCAAAATAGTTACATTATTCTTCTTTGCGATAGAACTGGTTATCCGCTACAAAAATACTAAAGCATTATAGTTTTATAATGAAATATATGTTTTCTTGTATTATTTTTTACTTTAGATTATTAGTGTTACGTTAGAGTGGGAACAGATAAAAAAAACAATTAATCGTGTAGTTATCATGGGATGCTATTAAATTAATCAATTTGTAACTTGCTGTTTGTTGGTTAAAAAAAATATGATCCAAATTCACGGGTTTTTTATACCTACACAAATAAATAAAATTGGAATATCTGTTATAATACTCTGACGAAATCTGCCCTCTAGTTGGGGTAGTAATGAATAGCACAGGCTACTTTCTTTTTATTAATACTAATAACAGTGCATCCATGAAAATGGGCATAATATCTTTGGAATATTCTAGTCCGCAGTTAAATATTAATCTTATTAGGAATGCCGTGTAGTGTCGGCTTAGAATAACCGTGGGTGATCGTAAGAGGCGACTAACGGTATTGGGGCTTTTAAGGGATTTCTGGGCGATGCGGTTGGAGACCCATCACCAAAAACCTTTATTTCACCATCTTTTCCCCACGCATCTTCCAAAAGTGGCTGAGGAATTTATAATTCCTTGGCTCTGGCTACCCCTTCTAGGGAATTACAGCCGTGAGTATATGTATGTATGTATTAGGAATTGTGCAATGTGAAATATTAAGGATGTGTTCCCAACTTCATTGCCCAACTGTCATTTAAGCCTGGAAAGAAATAAGGTAGTTGTTTTCTTAGCCAACCTTATATGGCACTGTAAAAACACTGTTCATAATTTGTTCTATAATATCTATCATAATACCGTGCCTATAAATCCAAAAAAAATGTAGTCAGAGTTCTTAATTAAATATATACTCAGCAACTTTTGAAAGTTGATACTTATAATTCAAAGATTAATAAATACGTTCTAGTTCCAGCATTTGTCTCCCAATAAATGTAGTAAACGTACAATAGATCATTTACCCGGATGCGATAACACTAGATACAACAGTGTCATCCCTCCAATAACAGGAGAACAATATGTCATAATTATACAGTTAATGCAATCCGGGTATCCGCAGAATTAATTTTGAAACACGTGCAGCTTGTCAGTACTACTACAGATATGATATTATTTATTCATCAGGCACTAATGACTTTATTTATTTTATATGATTTATTCATATTTAAATTAATTTATTTGCTCTTAGTTCATGGTAATTATTATGGCAGTAAAGACACAAAAGGTGTCTTATCTTGTAGATATTTTACCCAAGCATGTCACTCACTTTAATAAATTAAAATAAGGAAAATCTCTCTACAGCTCTCAAAAGTTATTCTAAGATTGCTGAAAATTACAAAAAATCACTTAATATGCTTTGGAATAAAATTACTACTCAAACCATCATCACTAAGAACACAGACGAAAGTTACAAAAAAACCGAAAGTGAAAATTAAAGTAATAACGTTTAACCTCAGCAGCCACTATATTTTACGTAACTCCGCCATCGCATATTTGCGAACGCCAAGTCCATTTTTACTCTGCCAATGCAGCACTTCGGGAGTTTCCGTAATTGGCCGAAGTTATCTTCGTCATTACATCTTGACTTCCCTTTTTTACCAGCTTTATTTTTTCTCCTTGCTCTCGACTTTCGTTTGTTTTTGATTCAATTATTTTTAATACCCTCCCATATCAACTGATCGCTATTCGAAATTCAAATAACCCGCAAAATTTGCTGACGCTCTTCCTTAACAATGGAGATCTAGTCTGATAAAATATTGCAGCCTTTGTTGTTCTTGAGGACATGACATATTTCTTGCTGTATCTTTACTCGGATCGGTATCTTACTAAATGAACGCGTTTTTAGCAGCGTATTTATAGTTGTGGTGGACATAATTTAATAAACAAAACAGGATCGAGCCGACATTTTAATGCCACCCCAGGCATAAAATCTGATAATGCGTCATAACTGGTTCTCCTTGGTAGATAGCATTGTATGGTCCTAGTACCACTTTGTTACTGGCTTCTGGTTGAATGTTCGTAGCGAGTTCAATCGTTAACCAAAGCCCTATCTTTACTCGGCCTATTAATAATATACGCAGCAATATCAGATAAGCCATATTATATGTGGTACGTTAAACTTAAAATACGACATGTTTGATGAGGAATAACTACATTATTTAAATAAAGCAATCATACTTTATGTCGATAAAATAAGTTAATAATATTATATGCAAATCTGAAAATCTTTAATATTTAAGCTTTTTAATTAAAGTGGTAACTAAGAGCATTAATTGATTTGTATTTATATTTACTCTAATCAGCCACAAAGGCATACACTGACATATAGGATGCATGTTCAAATTCTAAATACTTTTCATTCATTATATTCATCAAAAAAAATTTTTTTTCAGAAATATATCGTAGAGGAAACTTAACATTATAACAGCGGTGAAAAAGGTTATGTGATCAATAAATGGATATTTTATGCTGTCAGAGGTATAATACAATTCTAAACACCTAGTATCGAAATTTTCCTCAATATTAATTCTGCGCATTGTTGACTCTGGTATAACATCGAAGGTATATTTCTCATCATTATATTTAGGAAATCGTATTTTTTATAGCCTACTTTACCAATTTTGGGATATAATATATAGTATACGTAATTTTGATACGTGAAAGAGACAGTTGGACAATGGAAGAATGTAAAAAACTACACTATTATTATTAACTTACCGAAATTTGTTGCCACTCAGTGTCAAAGGTTCCTCCATCATATAGTCAATATTATAAAAAAAGGCTTTGTATCATAGTATTATGACAAAATGACTGATGCGTCACATAGTTTGATCGAAATCGATCGTAAGAGTATAAACATTTACTTTGAGCTGCGTTACTAGAAAGAACAAGAGGTATTTGAAGCTCTATTTCAACTTATCTATCGGATGCTTTGTTTTCTTGACAGGTGCATTAGTGTGTTATCACACAACAATTAAATGCATCGACCGTGCTGAGTCAGCATGAGAAAGACTTTCGGAATATTAAGGGTATTCGTATACTTGCATCAAACACTCGAAATAGTAAGTAAGTCTAAGAAAGGGTTTTGTTACACAAAACCAGTATATACTTCTGTCTTTTTCATCAGTAGAAGTAAAATTATCAATCTTTTCTAAACTTATTAATGAGTGTTACTTCTCTACATCCAAGTAAACAGAACCATTTCAGATTTTGAATATCTGTCTTCACGTGTACATTTTGACACATACAAACTTACAGATTCAAAATAACGACGTACATTTTCCCTTCAAAATGTTAGATGCATGTATGCGGTATTCCTTAAGATGCCCCCGCTGACTTACCTTAGTGTATCATATCAAAACTTTGTGATCGGAACCCGACTTGATTAAGGAATCCCTTTGTTTCGGAACTCTAAGGCACGTGATGCAGTATTTACACGAACTTAAAATGTGGCTTTATCCCTTTGTAGATAACCATCAACATTCTATATAATCACTCTTACAAGCTATATTGACTTCTGCTTAAATATTTTAAGTAACAAACTCACACAGAGAAAACAATACATAAAAAGGTAAGTATATTATAGGTAAAAAAATATGTATAGAAATCTAGTGTTTAAGGCTTTAGTAAAATAGCGTTAAATTTATTTACTTAACATTAAATGGAGAGCGATATAAAACTTCATATAAAGTTGTCTTACGATAATAGTCTAACGCCCGATTTCTGAATTGAGTATTCCAGCTGAGACCAACTTAAGTATCATTCTGTCGCATTGAAATCTTAACACCTGAATGAAACAAAGCAATACTTAAGTTGTTCTCAGCTTGAATACTCCATTCAGAAATCGGGCGTATATCTCCTTCAGCATTGTACAAATCAACTTAAAACCTCGGGAATAAATAAACACAGGCGGGAATCGAACCCGTGACCTCGCGCGGTCGCGGTTGCGGGTTCGATTCCCGCCTGTGTCGAAATGTTTCTTTCCTTTATTTATTCTTTATTTATTAGTAATAATCCCCACATGAGGTTTTCATGAACAAAAAACATTCAAATTATGTGATAGTTAAGCGTTCTCAACATTTGCATTCTATCTGAAAAGGTAGACAAGTGGCCTTCCGAATTTGTAAAAAAATTCGAAGGTAAGGAACGCAAACACTACTGAAAGGTGTAAAAGAAACAAAGGATAGAAGAATTTCGCGCTGGCAGCAATTGACACGGTAGCTCAATTCGGTATGCAAAGTTTTACAAAAGTGGTGCTGATTACGAAACCATTTCGAGATATTATGTTTTTAAAACATATTTTCTTGAAATTAAATTAAACAAAGCTAAAATGACCGTTATTTTAGCAAAAAACTGTAACAGTATTTGACCTTCAGCGTTGTTTCAAAGACATTCGTTCTTGCAGTTTATTAATAAAATATCGAAAATCATAGGTTTATTTAGTATAATATCGTAATAATATCATTTGGAATCACAAATTCATGAAATATTTTGCAATCAGCATCATTTTAACTAAACATTTCGCTTTATTTGCATGTCGCTGCGTGGTATTTTCGATCGATGACGTCATTAAATACAAAAGTTGAACAATCTTTCAAAAATCATAACTTTGCAATTACTCATTTTAAATGAAAATCCAATTAGTTTTTTATTTTCGTGTTTGCTATCGAATAAAAATATTTAATAAATACCAAAAAAAACTTTGCATACCGAACCCGAGGTCGCGGGTTCGATTCCCGCCTATGTCGAAATTTTTCTTTCCTTTATTTATTATATAATATTAGTGTAGGATTTAAATATCTTACTAAAGTACAATGAGCGTTAGCGAGAATGCATTAAGTATATTTCGATCATTAATTTATACACACATCCATATCCATACATATAATCACGGCTATAAATCCCAAAAAGAGGTAGCTAACTAGCCAGAGCTTCAGAGCTAGAAACTCCTCAGCCACATTTGAAACTTTAGGGGAGAAGATGGTAGAAATGAAGTATCGTTGGTGATGGGTCTCTAATCGCATCGCCCAAAAACCACTTAAAAAACCCACTACCGTTAGTCATCTCTTACTACATCCGTGGGAGAAAGGGGTAGTGACATTTAAGCCATTTACGGCTGATTAAATACAATAATTTACAATACTAAAAATTACAATAACTTCATATTAAGTCCACGAAATATAATTTTGAACTATCAAAACGGAGCAACTAACGTCTTCTTTCGGAGCATATTTGTACACTTACATTTTACTGCATTTGAATGGTAAAGTTACAGTTATGCGTCATAAAAATACCCCTTTAAAAACTCCAGTTTAGGTATTGAAATTCCTCAATTTATTGTTATGCTCTGCTCGGCTTAAATACTGAGGTTAATTTCCCCGTTTTACGATTATACTTTGAGCATACAACTGTCAATTTTATCGAACTTCTTAAGTAGTTATCTCGATATTAAAAGTGAAGTTTTCTTAAAGTATTTGTCATACTGAGAAAGCTATGCTAACTAGGTTGGATTGGATGCATACAGATACGACTATTTATATCTAAATATAGTTACGCCTGTAAATCCCAAAATAGGTAAGCCAAAGCAGAAAAAGAAGTCCGTCAGCAATTTTCCGTGGTTGAACGCGTTATCGATTGTAAGATAAAGAATGGAGAGGGATGAGTCCGCAGCCATATCACCCGACAAGCACTTAAAAAGCCCTAATACTCTAAGTCATCTCTTATAACAGGATGAAATGGGTCAGTGCTGTTTTAAACCGACACTACAGAGCTAATATAGTATAATGGTAATTTTAATTTACTTCATAGTAACTTCACCGCCAAGCTAGACATGGACCTACCCTTGCAGGTTACTTCTCTTTTTATCCCGATTGGTAGATTTAATACTTTAATAAAATATGTGCATGCGTTTATTAGTAATTCATTAAACTTTTTCAACCATAATGCTTTTAAAGCATCTGCCATCACTGCCGTAAAACATATCCTTAGTCCTAAGTCAATTATAAGTATGGAAAACAATAACTAAGTAGTACAAAACTAAAAACAGTATTGATAATAACGAACCAAGTTTACGTCTAGAAGCACGATTCCAATTCACGAAATACATTGAAACTATTGTAACACAACATTCCCAGCCATACTTATGGTTTGTGTGCCCACACACGTCGGGTTAAATACCTTATTTATGGCTTACTTCGCCTGACCTTTACAGCTAGCTCTAAATACGGCTCGAGCTATGCTTTGCTCGATATTTTGTTTGCTCTGGCCACTGGTAACGGCGATTATGCTCTATTTATGTGACCCTGCACTTGTGAATATTATTTCGTGAGAGATACTTTAACGAGATATCTTTGGCGACAATGTTATGGAACTATTTTAACTTGAAATGCATACTTAAATATATTCACGGCTATAAATCGCAAATAGTGGCAACCAGAGTTAAAAATCAGACACTTTTTAAAATTGAATGGAAAAGACTGTAAAATAAGGTTAATTTGTATTAGGCCTACAACTGTAACATATAAAAATCACTTTAAATCCCCCTATACATCCATGAGAAGAAGTTTGGTAGTGATATTATAAGACAACTGCTATAAATATTACAAGTCCTTTTCCTTATTAAGAGACGCATATGGGACTAGTATCCTACGCAACTTGTCATCAGCATGTATCTCACCTACATTTGTATGTTTAATTTTATGTGCGAACCTTTATACAAATGTTTCGGAGATCTTGAGAAATACTTTGGAATTAGATAAGGGACTTATATACTGCACCGATAAACTCCCGTAGAACTAAATACCGATTTTTAATATTACAGATGTGGGAAATGTAGAATATTCATTATAAATACAGGTAGTAAAAGATAATGTTTTGTTATGCTCATGTAAATTTTAAATAATAGCACTTATATTCATAAATAAAAGATGTTATTAAAGGAAAGAAAAATTTCGACACTGGCGGGGTTCGAACCCGCGACCTTCGGGTATAGTAATAATCCCCACATGAGGAATTCATGTCAAAAAACATTAATTTAGCACTTATATTGTTAGGTAGCAGTAATAGTAATAAGATCATAATGCTGTCGTCAATTTAGGTCAATTCTAATTTATTGTTTTTATATCGGTAGTTAGTAAAGCATTTTTTTAATAACATTCCTAGTTATTAAAAAAATGCTTTACAATATTAGAAGTGACCTAAATTGACGAAATTCTGAAATTTGTAATGACATTCCTATTCCGAAGACGTCATTTTTATTACCTGGTGCCCAGGGTACTCACATTTTGCTTTGACTGCATTCACGTAAAAGGGGGTAGACCTATCGCCGCTTTGTAATGTATAATGCGACATGATGAGCAGAACTCAGCGACCCAATGTTTTTTCCGAACCACAAGCAAAATTAATCAATTCATGCCTTTAAAAAAGAAATATTGATGAATTGGCTTCGCTTTTAAAACATACTCTTTTTATACTTTAAATCGATTAAGGACATAAAACTCAACAATTTTGACTATAGAATGCATACCTTAAATATTGTAATTTTCAAAATAAATTAATAAATAAAAAGTGTCACTGCCTAAATCAAACTGAGAAAGTATGGTGAGTTTCTTAACCTAAGCTAAAATAAAAATAAACAACATATGGTCAAACCACACGTAGTTTTTTTTTCAGCTGAGGCTAAGAACCTCACTATACTTTCTTAGTTTGATGTAGGTACGACACTTTTTATGTATTAATTGTTTTGAAAATTACAATAATTTAGATAAGCATTCCATAGTCAAAATTGTTTAGTTTGATGTCTTTTATCAATTAAAAATATAAAAGATGCGTATTTTTAAAAACGAGGTATAGGCAATTAAGGATTCTAATCCTCTTTTCTGTATGAAAAGTGCTAGTCTAAATTTATGACAATTTACTTACTTACTTATACTCACGCCCGTTGTTCCCATTGGGGTAGGCCACTCGGATTTTGGACCATTTTGGATGATCCTGACTAATCGTTCTTGCTTCTGTCACATTCATCATTCGTTTCATAAATGCTATTTTATTAATTTTATTACGGACTTTTGTCTTCGTAAGAATGTTTTCGATTTGGTTTTCAATTATGCGGCCGTCTTATATTAGTAAAGGCCGACCTCGGAGGAAACATTTTGGCCAAATAGCGAGTGTGCTCAATAAAGCAGGCGTCCAAAGCATGAAGAATAAAACAGTATGTATGAGAAGATTGATGGATGCAAACGAAGATTGAGATGTTTGTTAGGAACGTACAAAGTAGCGATCGATAGTATCCACCTACACTAATGGGAACTAACCGTGAAGGTATATGAAATGTGAGAAATCAATTCAATTTGTAAGTGTCCAACCTAAACTGTTAAAAAAAAAATTTTACCCATTAGTGAGTAATCCAATTCAAATCCATATATAACAAACAAACGCATGTTTCGGTAACACTTATCTGAAGAATATTCGAAACAGAAAGGCTTGCTATCTAATTCAAATAAAAAACCGATTGTGACAATAAACAAAAGAAAATGTGAATCGATATTGCGAGTTGGCAATGCTAAAATGTGAGCTCTCAGGCCATTCGAACAGGCGTGGGCTGACATAAATGGTGCTGGGCACAGATTGTGCTGAATTGCAGAAATGAGACAAATTGCAGTGCGTATTATTATGTCGTAACTTATTTTATATTAAGAACCGTATCGGTCTAAATTGCGATGGAAGTTTAAGAGCAGGTCCGGTTTGACGCCTTGGTTGGTGCAATAATTTGTTTTGTGGATATAAAATTATACATTTTTATTTAAAATTGTTAATTTAAAAAAAATAAGAACCAATCCTGCTATTTAAATTATATCTCTTGCGTGAAGCGCAATACACACTGAGCCCACCGGGCCGCTGACATATGGCCACAACTTTTTATCGCCTGCTAATTTCATACATAGGTTAGACATAATTCAAACTACAAATTTTCAAAACCGGCTGCCGGGTTGAGTCGCCGGGCAATGTCGCCGTTCCGGCGGGCTCAGGGTGTATTGCGATTTATACTTAAAAACAAAATGTGACTAATAAGAATCATACATTTAATAGCATACACTCACGGCTATAAATCCCTTGAAGGGGTAGCCAGAGCTAAGGAAATAAAATTCCTCAGCTACTTTTGAAAAAGTGGGTAAAAGATGGTAAAATAAAGGTTGTTGGTGATGGGTCTCCAACCGCATCGCCCAAAAATCGCTTAAAAGCCCCAATACTGTTGGTCGCCTCTTACGTACACCCACCGGAAAAAATAGGGTAAGTTCATTCTAAGCTGACACTACACAGCCAACACATAACGTAAACACAAATAAATAAGATACTCTACAAAAATTACTTTCTGTTACAACCTGCACTCTTAGTTACCAATCGCATGTGGATTGAATCACCACTGATATTTTCATAAGTTCTAATTTAATATGTGTGTAGTTTTTATTTATTTCAACATTATTTATAGAATTAATTGATACAATTGCTATAGTCAATGCTATTGTATCAATAGCATAAATAATCACAATTCGTTTAGAACGATAAAACCTTAGTATCATTTCTGCAGAAAATTGGTCTTTTTAGTCTCGGATCCGCATACTAAGTCTATATGAGACACTGTATCATTTGCAATTACATGTTATTGTCCCTTTATTCTATTTAATATAAGCCGCACAGGACTTCTCTTGAAATCGGAACTTTCTGGGTATTGTTCGCTAAGTAGTTGTGGAAAATGATACCCGTCGTTTACGGAGCATAACTCCAAAGGGGTGGAAGTGATAGATATATTTCTGAATATCACGTCAATTTATTTCAACGTTTTCAAAAGATACGCACAAATACAGCTATCAACCCAAAACAGGGTTGCCAGGGTTTTCAGCACTAATTTTTACCCAGTCACTTTTAGATATTGAATGGGTAAAGTTAGATAAAGGTGATTGGTTGGTGAGGGTCTTAAGCCACATCATCCAATAATAACTTAAAAAGAACAAAATAACCTTTAGTAGTTGCCAAACAATATTTGAAGAAATATATTGGTGCTATACTAAATTGAGTATACACAGCTGAATTTCGATTAAATTAATTGTGATTAAATTATTCAAACTGCTGAAGAAAACATTCCAAAATTTAAAAGACAGACATTTTTTAACAACATCACATACATACATACTTAACATAAATACATCATACATATACTCACGGCTATAAATCCCAGGAAGGGGTAGCCAGAGCTAATGAATTAGAAATTCCTCAGTAACTTTTGGAAATTCGAGTGGAGAAAAGATAGTAAAAATAAAGATTGTTGGTGATGGGTCTCCAACCGCATCGCCCAAAAATCCCTTAATAGCCCCAATACCGTTAGTCGCCTCTTACGTACACCCACCGGAAGAAATGGGGCAGTGCTAGTCTAAACCGACACTACACGGCAACATACATACTTAACATAACATTAAAAACAACTAAAAGCGTGTCCTATATTTGAGCTGGTTTAACTGAATGAATAAATATTTAAATATGTCGTTTTTGTCAGACAATAAATATTGGGTAATTACCATTAAAAAAACCTTTCGCGACTGCACTGTAATGCGTCTTTTCTATGTACCCAAATCATTTAACATTTAACAGTCAAAAATTTTTCTTTCCTTTAATAACATCTTTTATTTATGAGTAATAATCCCCACATGAGGAATTCATGTCAAAAAACATTAAATTATTTAACATTCACCTTTATAACTTTGTTCATTGTTAGAATGTTTTTTTTTGTATATATTCTTTACTTCGCAGTCAACAACTTTACTAATAAAACGAAACTGGTGTATCTAGTTTTAGTTTTGTTTAATTTGTCACGCAATATGCAAAACTTTTAAATAATTTGACATTAATTAGTTAAAATTCAATTTAAGATTTATGATTTTTAAATGGAACATTGGTATTTTGTTATTTTTCGATTTTCAATTTAAGTATTTTATGACAGACGTATCCACGATGGAGTGTTATATATGTCGTAGGATGATTTGATTTTTAGGTTTTTTGCAAAAAACCTAGGGATTTTGCAAAAATCCGGATAATTAGACAACGGTTATAATATTTTCTAATCTTACTAGGTTTTTTGCAAAATAACTAGTTGGTTTAGTATGACTCCGAAACGAAATGTCAGTTTTTATGAATACTGTACACTGATTGGTCGATTGCAGTGCCCCATAAACACGTCAACTCTGATTGGTTGTTAATTAAGACGTACTTACTTCATTGTTCCTACCTACATTTAATTTGATTGTTATTTTAATTTTAGTTACAAAAAGTTCTTAAGTATAAAAATAGTATTGTCATTCCCCTTTATAACTCTAGCTATAATACCTCAATACTACAATTTAAAACGTACTTACCTATATTGAAGACGTCCGTGGCCGAGTGGATAGGTGACTAGCTGTTCGGTCTGGATGTTACGGGTTTGATCCCCGCTGAGAGCAACATTTATGTGATGAGCATATGTGTATTATATTATATCGCTGAGTTAGTATCCCATTCTACAAGTGTTACTTAGTTTGGGGTAACTTGATCTGTGTATAATATGTCTGAACGTGATTGTAATTTTACTCCAACAAAAGAGTCAAAAAAAATATATTTTATTCCTAGTATCAAATAAGTATTGTCATTTCTTACCCTTTATAACTCTAGCTATAATATCTCAATACCACTATGACGAACCAATCAGAATAAGTGTAGGCGAACTATCAGAAATCAGCCAATCAGCATTAAAGAAGTGCAATGTTACTAAACCAACTAGTAATTTTGCAAAAAACCTAGTAAGATTAGAAAATATTATAACCGTTGTCTAATTATCCGGATTTTAGCAAAATCCCTAAGTTTTTTTGCAAAAAACCTAATCATCAAATCATCCTACGACATATACATATATTTAAAATACCTTTTTAATATTGGTAGAAAAGGTTCCGATCTTTAAATATTAGAATAGTTAAAAAACTTGTTATCTAAATAACAGTATATACATTTACACATCCCTACCCCATTAGTTCCCATAAGCAGGCATAGGGGTAAGCAGAGACTATCGATTACAACTTTGTACGATTCTGGCACCTCATGAGCTTTGTCTACATTTATTTTTTACTTTACAGTGCCTATATATCCTCGTAGTCATCCTCTATAGACCTTTCCATACGCATTGGCTCTATATATCTCTTTTACAAATTTTATCTCATCTGTCATTAATATATGTCCAAATCATTTTAACATCCTTGCAGAAGTTACCCTATATCTGTATGTGTTGGGTATTGTTTGAAGCTTTCTGAACGTTCTAAAGTTTTCACATTATTGGTAAATCGATATGCTTAAGAGCCCATTTCCAAAGATCTTTCACCCAACATTATTTCTGTTCACCGACTTCACATAAGCCACTATTTTGCAAAATCTACCTGCACTGCTTCAAATATTTTGACATTCAAAACATAATTTAAGTTTATTTCAACTATTTTAAAATACAGTTATAACTATATGAAAATATTATCTCCCCAAGTATTTGCATCCTTACATTAGACGAATAGCAACTCCCCACAAAGTTTCAGATACAAGAACGTCAACATGTGAAAATGTAAATACATCTTCAACTTCTTCATTCGTTGAGGAAATCTGGTTTTGGAGTGTTGACTCAGACTTGTCGGATCCACACGGATTACTCTGCGGATTTACTCAATGTCCCGCGTTGCTTGTTTAAAAGATTAACCGAATATTCGGTTAAAATTTCATTTTAAGGCATATGGTTTTGAAAAACTATTAAATTTATCCTCAAAGCTTCTACCACTTTTCCTTGAATACAACATAAAGATTCGTGAATTCTATAAAGTGACTTGTTTTATAGAAGTGTGTTTCTGTTACCATAGAAAATTTATACATATATACGAAAGATAAAAATGAATTGAAATACTTGCCGTATAGTGCCGGCTTAGAATCTCACTACCCCTTTCTACCCACGGGTGTTATAAGAGGCGACTAAGGGTATGGGGCTTTTTAAGTGGTTTGGAATGCGGTTGGAAATCCATCACCAACAGTACTTTATTTCTAACATTTTTTCCCCGATCAACTTCCAAATGTGGCTGAGATTCTAGCTCTAGCTTTGGCTAACCCTTTTTGGGATTTATGGCCGTGAGTATATGTATGCATGATAATGATAACGTTTGGTGTGCTATGATATACTTTTGTTTTACCATTTATTTCCCACTCTCTTTTACATTACCCCTTTCATTTTTATATAAGAAAACTGTACACTACACAAAATCACTAAACACTTTCTTTAAAGAAGCTCAGTCTTTTAGATTACCATTCAAATTTTATCATTTGCCTTTCTTATGATTACGACTAACCATCTTTTGTTTTAATAACACTCATCAATCACGAATTGGATTTTGTTCTTAGCAAAATTGCTCGTGTTCCGGAAACATCAATAATTAAATTTCCACGATAATCATCTAAAACTTCACCATAAAATGAAAGCGCTATCCAAAACAAAATTTCAAAGAACAAACTTATCAAAATATCTTCAAAGTATCTCCCTTTGAATATCGATACTTAGTTACCCTAAGCTTCTAAAAATACAGCTCTTTGTAATACAATACCGCCATGTCAACTTCTAATTGAAGTTGTCAGTCAAAATAAAATGGGTCTAGCAAACGCCTTTAGTAGGTATGTATCCATTTAATAGTCCCTTGGGAACAGTCACCGTTCATTCGATTAAAATATTTTTTATAGACTTTGTTAATGCATATAGGTCAAAGTGGGTTAAAGTGTTTTTTAAAAAGAAGATGTTGTGATAGTGAATTGTTTTTAATTTGTAGATTGGAAAATATTCACAAAATTTGATCATATTTTTTTTATTTAATTTTTTTTAGATTAAAAAACTTTTTTTTGTACGTAAAAATCACAATACGTTATAAATTCAGACAATTATTAGCGATCTTATAACCCAGAGTGGTCTCTTCCAGCAAGCATTTCGATGATAACGTTTCTTATTTATATTTATTATATTTTGTATTTGCTTTGCAGCACGGGCTTAAAATATCATTTACCTATTCTTCCACGTAAGTGTCGTACGTAATAAGGGTATTTGGAGCTTTTTAACGATGTGGCTAGAGACCTCTCACAAATCATCCTTTATTATACACACTATTTTCTACTAAACATCTTAAAGTGAATGAAGAGTAAAAAGTCATGAAGATCTGGCTATATTGGAATTTAACTGAGAGCAAATGTGTGTAGTGCATATATATGTATAATTTTTAAATACTTAGAAAAATAAATATTATGGTTAAATCTATTCAACTCATACAAACAAAATTCAGTATTTAATACTGGATTCTTGATTCAAAATCATAAAAGAAAATAAAAATATTTAAACAAACACCAATATATCAGAAATTTTATTACGCATGCTAACCTCTGGAGATAATACGATTAATGCAAAAATATATTTGGCGGCAAAAAGGAAACTTTCAACATGGGAATTCGTCGCTTCTGTGATCCGATCCAAAACTGGCTGACTCCAAATCCAATAAATCGGCTGTTTAATTACCCAGCAAATAAAGAAGGGATAAACTGTCGATTACTTGAGCATTACAGTATTCTTTTATAAAGAAATAATTTCATTCCAAACTCAATTTTCGTTCGGCCTATAAAAACTCCTACGTATGTCCGATACGGCGCCGATGAAAATGTAAACACGGTTTTGTCGTTTAGCGATGAGTGTAAAAATCAATTTGTGCTTTGAATATGCGTATAATTTTGTCAGGTAACAAATAAAGAGCTGAAGATTTTTGTGAGTGCTACAATTCAATATACCTTTTTTTAGGGCTTTGTAGCCGAATAGCAATAAACAAAACCCTTTAAGATTTGTCATGACTGTTTGTCTGTCTATCCGTTTCACTTTGTACAATACGTTTCAATTCAACAATTTCATTTTGTACTATTGAGACGTCGATGTTGAAAATTAATAGGTTAATTAGTAATTAATATTTTTATATGTTTGTTTGTTGAAAATAATTGAGTCTGTTTTATCTTTTTTATCTAAATTTCACGGATCTCTGATTTTAGTTCCATCGGTATTAAAACGGTCACACTCTGTTCCTTAATTGATTTGGTATTTAATTGCTCTCAGTCTACGTGTCAATGTTTACCCAACAAGATTATAAAAAATCCTAAGCTTTCTCCATTTACGATTTCAACAAACTCAAATGAAATAAATTTAATCCGAACCAAACCTCAAGAGAACACGTTTATAATAAAACCACGGTATTCGATGTATCTATGTCATAAAATTTTACGAGTTTCTTTTGAATATTGCTGTCAATATAATCAAGAAAAGGCTGGCTAGTTTAAGGATTAAAATATACATTATCTGGATTAGGCAGTCGTAAATTTAGAAGCTTTTTGTAATTTTATATTATGCGAGCGATAATAAATGTTTAATTACTGGTACCGTTTATTGAAACATATTTAAGTACCAATTTACTTGTCACTACTGCCAAAAAATTCGTCTCACCGTTCATTTAATACCGTTTAAGTTTTATAATTTCGAAATAATTTAAGTATTGTTAGTAAATTTTAATATTTAACATAAACAGATTAAAATATTTTTATAACGGCTGGTTGTAAATTAACAATACTATCAGTATATTTTATTAGGAAATCAAATCACAAATACTGACACAGCTTTTCTATGATATAAGCCTTTGTTTTTTAAGGAGATTTTGGAAGGGTACTAATGTGGATTATTTTGTATTAAAATTTATCAATTCCAGTATATATAATGTTATATAGAAACAAGATCATTGCAAGGAAAGAAATCTTTTAAGATAGTATAAGAAAAAGCGACGTTCAATAGCCATTACATAATTAATTACATATACGAAGTTTTTTACTTGTAAAACGCTGTTTCCCAGATACATTAAGGTTAGTTTTATAAATATATAGAGTAATTGTACATTATGAAAGAATGCAAGAGAACAAATATAAAAAATACAGGCAAGGTGGATTCACTACACCAGAATACGAAAGAGAAGAAAGGGGTTGTTAAAATAAAATATAAAAATTCACCTGAACGAAATTTGACAATGTTTATATTAAAACTACACCAGAATAAACGGAAAGCTCTGTGTTTTTTACCAACCTTTTAAATGTGTGTGTAGACAAGACAGTACCTACATTAACGCACTACTACGTAATGATAAATGAAAAGTCACAGTTATGGAATGGTTGTAAGCTAGTTTACGTTTTGAAATTAAGTACAACATATTTAATTTAATATAAAACGTAAGTTTTATTCAGATGCTAATGAAACAAAAAAAAATTAAGTCGCATTTGGGGTCAGCTCATAATTTAAACTGTCAAATCTCCGAATTTGAAAATACTATTTAAGGCTAAATTATAGAATTCAAATACTTAAGAATCCATGAAAGTGTTTATAAAGTAATTAGGAAACAATTTATTTGTCACTCTGACAGTTATAAAGATATAGCAAATGAAGTTTATATCAATCGCCTTCTTTGTAGAAAAATATGACGCGGGCTTCCGCTTACGAAAAGTAAATATTTGATTCATAAATTGCTTCGGTTTGGATATTAATGAAATAAATTTAGATTTTTATATCGTTTCGCCCAGTTTTAAGCATGCCATTAGACTTAATTTGAATTTTATACACAAACAGTTTTAGACCCAGCGTGATGTCGTGTGACAAAAATGGCCAATCGCAAGTTGAGAGTCAGTCAAGATTTTATGGTCACGACTAATTATGTCCTTTACGGCACAACATCTCAATTAGCCGGTCTAATAAGAAATTACAATGCGAACTTTATTAGTTTTTTGGGCCCCCTCTAGTTTTATTGGTAGCAAATTAACTTATCCAAGGACTTTAAATTCTTTTTAAACGAATATGTGTCAGAATGACTTACGGTAACGTTTTCAGCCACGTTTTCCATATTTCACTTCTAAATGTTGTTGCATTGTTTTTAGATTTCAATGCTTATATTATCGTAGTAATTTGCTTAAAAAAACTAATAGTAATTGTGGATATACAAAAAAAAAAGAATTTGCTTCAATCCAATATAGCTGACATTGCTTAAATTACAACAATGTTGTAATCAAACATAATAAATTAAGAATAGGTAGATAGCTGTGTAATATCAGCTTCAAAAAACATAAAAACATTTCTACTTCCCGCAGATCTAGGGCGTTTTAAATGGTTGTTGGGTATGGTGGGTGTAGCTCATAACTAACCATTCCTGATATTACAAAGTTTTTCCTACTATCTCCGATTCTATAGCTCTGGCTACCTTTTATTAAGATTTATAGGCAAGAGTACCAATTACCTATACAAAATAATTACAATCAGAAGTTTATACACGTTCTTGAATTATTTTAATATGTATAAATACTTTCATAATGCCTAATTAAGAGGTTCGCGTTCCGTTGATCTCGTATAAATTGGTGTTCAAAGTCCAGAAGTGTGAAAGAGATATCTATATGTCTGTGGGATTCACTTTAATCGATCAATTAAAAAGTGGTAATCCAAAGAGTTAATGAATCATTTATTAGTGCGCGAGCGCGATGCGGGATGAAGATGGGCCAGATTCATAGTCCAATCTTAATTAATTTTATACATTTATTTGTTCTTTTTTAATATAAACTCTGGTATGCTTTTACTATTTAACATTTATCATCATCATAACTTGCCAATAAACTTGGAAACATGCCTTACCCAAAGATCTCCATAACGACTGGTCCTGCGTCACTCTTATTCCATCGGCTTACCCTGGACGTTATCAAGTCTTCAGTCCTCTCATTGTCTAATTTCAGACCGCGTGGTGATTGGAAGCTGCCATTGGCCCATGACATAAATAATTAAAAAGTTAGTCCTGTCGTTTTGATCACATCCTTTTTCTGCAATAGTTATTTGCACTATATGATAAACAACCCAGCCAAAATGCATATTACTTATTTATAATAAGATTCTGAAAGGTTACAATCTATTTTTGCTAAATATTTCACTCATGTTGCACCAGTGTGTATGGTGCTGCATAATTATTTTACAATGATAAAAATTAATTATTATTATTACAATTATGTATCAGGTTAAAAATAGTTAGCCGTGTAGTGTTGGCTTAGAATAGCACTACCCCGTTTCTACCGATGGGTGTACGTAAGAGGCGGCTAACGGTATTGGGGCTTTTTTGGGCGATGCGGTTGGAGACCCATCACCAACAACCTTTACTTTACCATCTTTTCCCCACTCAATTTTCCAAAAGAGGCTGAGGAATTTTTAATTCCTTACCTCTGGCTACCCCTTCTAGGGATTTATAGGCGTGAGTATATGTATATATGTATATGTTAAAAATAATTAATAGGCTCTGTACTGACCATAATGGCAAGACTTTCTCTTTAATAGACATAGTATACGTGTTATTTTTTTTTTCTTTTAACATAACATAACATAAACGTTCACGCCGAATATCCCCGAAGGGGTTGGCAGAGGTACTAATACTTCTGAACATCACGTGACTTTGTCACCTGGTGTTTTGCTTTTCTGACAGTTAAATTATATTTTTTGTATTTAATGAAATTTTCAGTGATAAATTGTATATTGAAATGTGATTGAGAGCAATGAACTACCATTTATTTAAAGCAAATTACATTCTGTGGTATTTAACGGTCTAGACTACACATTCACTAAACAAATATATGTAAAAATTTAGTTTGTACTATGAATACGCAAAGATTAGTGAACTTGGACGGACAGTTGAACGAGATGGAGTCAAAGGAGACTCGCGTCAACATCAGTCATGGAAATGACCTTAGCGACCTTGCTTTTATAGTAATACCACTACACTTTAATCCGTTCATATGCTTTAATACCTTCGCATAAGGTTCATTATCGAAACTTTTCATTTTACCATATTCGGTCTCATTTTGTATCAAGTATGATCGAAGCGTGATGTGTCAGGAAAGAAGACGAGTCATTACAATTGCGGCTAATGTTGTACTTTATGTCACTTGTCCGTGTTTGTTCGATAAAATTAAATAAACAATATTTTTAATTCTTTACTAGTAGTTCGCTCCGGCTTCATTTGGGTTATGTTATCTTTTGAAAATAAGCGCGATGATAGCGGTCCCAAAGTTCGTAGGTTACAATCAGTGGAACATTTTTTTACGGGACGAAACTTTTTGAGTCACCCTATGTCAAATGTTCGTCCTAAAAGTTAACGGAATATAATTTTCGGTCAATAAGCTTAAGCTTTTTCATTTTTATACCTTTATATTTTTTCAGCAATCCCAAAAAAATACTGGTAGATTATTTAAGAAAGTGTCTATAAAAAGGCAGGTGTCCGCAGTATGAAGAATAAAAGAGCATGTATGAAAATATTGATGGATGTAAACGAAGCCAGAGAGGTTTGCCAGGATCGTACAAAGTGGCGATCAATAGTCTCTGCCTACCCCAATGGGAACTAACGGCGTGAGAATATGTATGTATGTATGTCTATAAAAAACTTTGTAGCACAAAATAATACTTGAAAAGCACAAAATTTGTAATGAGATCCAGATCGCTGTTTACCTATTACTAAATTTATAAAATATTTCGCGAAACATTTCAACTCTGAATAAACATAAAACTCTCAAAAGTTGAACCCGCATTCTATCACGACGTCTCAAAATTAAGTTTTAATATTTATTTTAGAAGCAGCTTTTGGAATTACATGAATTCATTTCATCCGCCATCTGAAGTAAGAGTTTTCAAAATCCCTGTCTATTTATGTGTTAAGCTTTTAGAAGAAATGGAGCATGGTTTAATAAGTTTATTTTAAATTACTTTTAAAATAAGCTTTGCTTGGAATGCTGAAGTGAATTTTAAGAAGTCTTGTAACTCGATGTAATTGTGCATAAAACTGTAGCCCTTTTTCTACAGATTATCGTCATAAGAAGCTTTTAACATGGATGTTTATGAAAGCAGAGAAAACGCTGCAATTTGCATAACTTATAATTTGAAATGAATAAATGTCGTTGGAGCTTTAAGTTAATGAACTTTTTACTTTACAACTCCTTTTTAATTTCAAAATGTACTATTCATAATGTAGTATTCGATGCATTATATTTTTTGTCCGGTATATCTGTGCTTCATCATCAATTGCACAGCACATTGCACGCAGAACCGACGGCCGTTCTGGCTCGAAGGCTCTGGAGTGGCGGCCACGTACCGGACGACGCAGTGTGGGTAGGCCTCCCGCATTTTGGTCTGGGCTTGGACTTATTCAAGGTCGGGGGAAGCCTTTGGATTAGGGAAGCACAGGACCGGTCGTTGTGCATATCTTTGCGAGAGGACTTTGTTCAGAAGTGGACGGCTATTGGCTGATGATGATGATGATATTATCAATAGAAATATAAGTGAACCAGAAAATTCCTTTAATTCTAAGTTGCTGAGGCGTGAGTTGGTTAGCTGTCGTACTTTCTTCCTATTGCAGCCACTGCTTTTGTGGTTTAAATAATCGCGTGTTTACAACCTTGGTAACAACAGGTGTTGGTACAGATCGAAATCTCACAATTAAATTGAGACATTTTAAGGATTCCGTACCCAAAAAGGAATACGGGACCCTATGTTTATACATCTTCACACATATATTTATATGATCGATAGTCTCTGCCTACCCCAATGGGAACTAACGGCGTGAGAATATGTATGTATATTTATATATGCTGAGGCTTCACTGTCGGTCAGTTTGTCTGTCACCAGGCTGTGTCTCATGAATTGTGATAGTTACACAGCTAAAACTATACCAGTTATGTATTTCTGTTGCCACTTTTAGAAATTTTTGAAATACGTAAAAGAATAAATTCAATATTTAAGGCGGGATTAGGAAGAGGCTCCAAGGTATTTTGCTGTAACCCAATAACAATCGTTTTTTTTTAAATATCCAGTTACCTAAACATGCTATGCTGAATATAATATAGAGTTATGTCAGTCATGTTACCAAAAGCTTTTCGTAACTAAACAATGAACAGTTAAGAATAAAACTACGAATTTATAATTTCACCAAATACGTCATCCCGCGTTTTATCGGCTTCGTGAAATGATTACACCGGTCTTTAATTACACTTTCTGTTGACGCGAGGCCTTGAGCATGAGACTATGCATCGGGCGTAAAAGTAGTTAATATGATGGCATAAAAAACAAATTATGTGAAGAGATGAGATGACTTAAAGGTAATAAATTAGTAACATAGTCAATCTGACTATTTTATGTATTTGGCTTATATTCACAGTTAATTTACTTTTTCGGTTCAATCGTGTTTTTCAACATACCTACATATGATCAATGGCGTGAGTCTGAATTTGTATTACCCTTGTAAATCTCTTGTACTTTAAAATCATTTTAAAAAAACATAAGCATTTAATAAAAATTATAAAGGTTGAATAACGCCAGAAATGAGCATTGGGAAAAGAAGATAAAATAATATGGATATAATAAAAATCAGCCTGATACCGATTATACTTACTTTCAGTTTATTTATGTTGTATAAAAGATGTAATAGGGGCATCAAGAAATGAGTCCGCAGAGAGCTCAAGTCGGTGGTCGTTGTGTCACCAGGAAATAACACGGTACAGCAACCGAACACCTTATCCCTATCACGTCCAGCTCTGCCGACAGTTCAGCAGAATTAAAAATTCCTCAACCACTTTTGGAAAGTTGAGTGGGGAAAAGATAGTAAAATGAAGGTTGTTGGTGATGGGTCTCCAACCGCATCGCCAAAAATCCCTTAAAAGCCCCAATACCGTTAGTCGCTTCTTACGTTCACCCACTGGAAGAAATGGGGTAGTGCTATTCTAAACCAACACTACACAGCAAAATAAGTAATAATAATAAAATAGTGTGAATTTTCCTATTTTAATTATTATAAAATAAGTATGTTTTTGTGACATTTAAATTAACTGTTAAAACTGGTTGAAGTATGTAGACGCGCAATCAGTTCACAATGACGCGCACTATTCCAAATATTCGCTGTAAAACCAATCCAAAAGATTTTTCTTCTCAACTCGAGACCTTCAAACCGTTTGTACAGCGCACTTTAGTCTCTACATGTACATGATTCGTACAAGTACATGTGAAACAGTCAGGCTCCACGTAATGCAGATAACTTATAATCTGACGAGCAGTTAACAATCACATCATCGGACGGTGCCGCGTAAATTGTCCCCTCAAGACATGTGCCGTGAAGAACGCATCGATGAGGTAAACAACTGTTATAGAGTCTCATGCACTGTATTTGTAATAGTGACTTAAAGTAAAGATATCGCAACAAAATAGTAGGTTTTAAATAAGATAATTAAGATATTATAAAATTTATTTATTCCAACATATACGGTTCTAGAACGACTACAATTAAAGCCTAAGGTCCAGATAAGGTATATTAGTTATTATTAAGTAACATCACAATATTTGGAAGACAAGCAAGAAAAATTACGAAGAAAATAAATTACAACATACATTTTGAAGACTAACAAAGAGACGTGTCATAAATAAAAGATGTTATTAAAGGAAAGAAAAATTTCGACACTGGCGGGGTTCGAACCCGCGACCTTCGGGTATACGCCCCCGTGACGAGAGACGTGTCTCAGCCAAAACCGAAACTGCTATAGATTGGTACGGATACCGTTAAGCAAAATGAATTGATAATGGTGTTCAAGGGAGATTTCTATAGCGGTTATTTTAAACATTATATTTCAAAATATTATTTGAGTTTTAAAACAATTGACTAAGATTTTTGTATTCCCCAACGTATTAAGAAAACTTTGAAAAGCCATTCACTTGAAAATGCCTTGTGAATAATATGCCTGTTTTTCTTTTCTAACATAAGCATACACATACCATTTATTAATTTTGCGATCATTCCTTTTTTCTATTGTAAACTACAGTTGTTTTTACTTACATTTATAAACACGATTTCGCATCACGACTCTATTTAAAACGCTCTTCATTGTTACGCACTTAGAAAAATACCTTTGCCTCGCGGCCATCACTCAGTAACACGAGTTGTTGTGATCGTCCATATTGTGGCGGTATTTTAAATATAATATCAACTGTGCTTTCCTACTCACCTGCTGTTGAGTACTAGCACTTCCAATATCGTATTACGGAGCAGAAAACATGGCATTGACTAATTACGAAATATAATATAAAATATTGTAAAATATTCGTTAATAATTATAAACTTACCAGAAGAAATTTGTAAAATGAATCATTGAATAATTTCGATTTTGTACCCACAGTCTTTTGAATAGTGAGGTAAACAACGCGACAGTACCCACATGACTGACTTTATTATAATTTATTTTTGATATATCCTGTTTATTTTACGTAAGTATAGCATAATATATAATATATATAGACACATTATTTTTACTTTATACTAATACTATTGAACCCTCTATCTGAACAGTAGACTGTCCACGAAAAAATACGACCACCAGTTAATTAAATCAATATTTTACCAATTATTACTATACTTCAAATTTCTGCAGCCTTTTTTTAGTTATGTCATTCCATATTGCAGTAGTCTATTGTCTTCCAACGTTCATTATTTGTGAAGTTTTATTTATTGTGTCCAATCTGCTCTCCATGCCTTTTGTTTATTTTATTTTTCAATACAATATAGCTCAATACACTATTGTTGATTTATATTTTTTATAATACATCCGTGTATATATACTTATTGTACACACGCTATTACTATTCACTGAGGTAGGCAGAGATTAAAGATTTTTACTTTGTACAACTCTTGCAAACCCATTTTAGTACATTATTTTAAACCTTTAAGTACACGCGTTGTTTAGGGTAACATTCAGTCACGCGTGGGGTATCCCCAATATAATTTTACATAGACATTCAGGTATTTTAAATATTTTTTAAAAACGGTTTTAAATTTCAAGAGGGGGCATAATATCATTTATGAAAAGTATTCATTAAACTTAAAACAATCAGTTTTTAGACATTTAGGAACATTTATATCAAATTAACAATATTATACGTAGAATTATTTAGACACATTTGTAATGTACTAAAATTTAACATAAGAGTCAACTTTTGACTTTTTAGATTTTTTTTAAATAAGATATGAGAATCAGTAACAAGTAATTATAAGAAAAAAATACAAACACATTACAGAAAAAAAATAACAGATCTTGAAACTTACTAACCTTACAAGTTACAAATTAATCTTTGGGTAGCGGTAGGCATGATAAACATAAGTAACAGCTACCGAAAAAGGCTTGCAAATATATTTTTTGCAAGACTTACAGACGGAAAATAGTTCTTTTCTTCCTTGGATATGGGACAATAATAGCATTTTAGCTTTATTTTTGGAGTATAAAGACCAGCATCATCTATGCTGGGCAAAAGCTGTTCTTTGTCGATCAACTCACTTAAATCTTGTATAATTTACTCAATTTGAGCATCGGCTGGCCGGCGACACATTTTTCAGGTATAGAACACAAATTCAGAAAAAAAACAAATAATAAAATAATACAAGTGAAAGTTACTACGTTAAATCACGGGTATCACACCTATAGGTATCCCCAAGTTAGCAAAAATGCAACTTAACTAAGCAGAAGAGCGACGAACTTCCACTCGCCGAAAGACCTCGCGTCGCATTGAGATTAGTCGAGAAAACGCGATCCTAACCTCTAAAGTTTAAAAAAATAATTTAAAAAAAAAACAGCGCGTGGAGCCTGCTTAGACCCCGCCTGTTAAACTCTTCAGACATTTTAAAGCTTTATCGACAAACTTAGTAGATACATACATGATCATATAAAAGCTATACAAAATTATAGCTACTATAAACAAGAGAGAAATGTGTTGTTAAGACATAATTGGTTGTTCCCATAAACATCGACGCGGGTGCTGACGCCTAAGGCTATGAACAAATGAAGCATACTCTCACGTAACTCTTTTACCAAATTATTTAGACCCCTGTTTCAGCAAGGAATTACACCTGTGTACATACAACTTTTGTTAAGACTTTGGGAGGCGGGAGAAGCCAAATTATAGTGGTGTTCCTGCAGTATGAGACAAAGTTTCCGTCAGAAATGTCTCTTGAACGACTGTTATGGAGGTAATATGCTGTAAGTATTATACACTACTTTAACTTGACATTCACGACTCTATTATTTAGGAGGGTAGGCAGAGGATAGTAGTTGTTTTGTATGAAGTTACTGCCAAAAGTTTTTTAATAGTATATAAAGATGTTTGTTGCTTCATAAAAAATATGTATAATGAAAATCTATTCAGATAAATAAAATATTACTGCTATGTACACCTTACTAATTCGGAACCTTTATATGAGATGTTTCATAAATTTTTATTTAAATTACATAAAAAAGCAAAAAACCAAACCCTTATTAATTGCAAATAAACGCAACAATTATTGGCGCTTAAGTAATAGTATTTTCGAGTGGTAAACAATAAGGTTCAAAATAAGCCCCAATTATTTTATATTGAAACATAATTTACTTTAAACTTATCTAAGAACATAGAGAACTTAACTGAATAGAGAAGAAACGAAGAATGACAATTTTCTTAAATGGTTCAGTTGCAGTGTAGTGCCGGCTTAGAATGTCGCTACCCCTTTCTACCCACGGGTGTCGTAAGAGGCGACTAAGGGTATTGAGACTTTTTATTGGATTTTTGGACGATGCGGTTGGAGACCCATCACCAAAAACCTTTATTTTACCACCTTTTCCCCACTCAACTTCCAAAAGTGGCTGAGGAATTTATAATTCCTTGGCTCTGGCTACCCCTTCTAGGGAATTATAGCCTCGAGTATATGTATGTATGTATGTATAATTCAGTGCATTTCAACTGACTTCAGCAGCCAGTAACCGAATAACAAAGCAAATATATGAAAAACAAAAGTTAAAACATTAAATCCACCAATCAGGCTGTAGGGTAACGTATTTTGACATAACATAACATAAACATAAACGTTCACGCCGTTTATCCCCGAAGGGGTTGGCAGAGGTACCAATACTCCTGAACTCACATGGCAAGCGCCATCTAGTTTCCAGAGAAGGTACCCACGTTTTGCTTAGACAGTTTACTCACGTGATAGGGGGCAGGCCTATCGCCGTTTTGTACGAATACACTGTCACATGACTAAGTACAACTCAGCCATGTGGGTTTCCTCACGATGTTTTCCCTCACCGTTAGCAACCATGATAAATTAACCACACATATGACTTTAGAAAAGACAAATTGGTGTAGGCCCGTCCCCGGATTGGAACTCACGCCCTTCTTTTTTTCGGGCGGGTGTTCTATCCACTGGACTATCATGTCCTTTTCATGTCATGTATTTTGACAATTAGTTTTAAATAAATAAATAATAAATAAAAACACAAAAAAAACAACAATTACAAAAAAAAAGATCGGTACAAAAGCCAAAGTACAACTGGCGGTTTTATCACTAAGAGCGATCTCTTCCAGACAACCCATTTTAAGTGACTTTTTTAAGTAATTTTTGTACTGAACAACGTTTGGTTTCCTCACGATTAGTAAAATTATCTATGACTAGAAACAACGTAGTAACACGTAATACTGATATATTAAACCACGAGGCTATTTTTGTTATAAAATGTTTTAGCAACTAATTTATAGTAGTACTAAAGCTGTCGACGTTATTTACAAGCTGTATATCTGTCTTGCTTCTAAAATTATAGTGTTCTTAATTTGATCATAATGTTTGATGTCGAAACTATTGGATGAGCTGATGAATTGGTGGTTTCAAAGTAGATTTAACAACATTTTGTTAGTAAAATAGGTTTTTTATGTTTTAATTTTAGCACGTTTTACTTTGAAACAAGGGGTCGCGTGTGCAAAGACAAATAGAAACTAATCGAATAGGTTTATACAGCTGAATATATTTTTAAGTATGAGATAATTTTGATGAGTGAATACCGTCATATTAAGAATGTATAAATCGGCAAAATACACTGATCAAGTATATTAACGTACGAATAATAAGTTTGAGTCCATGATGATACCAAATAAAGAAAATACATATATATAGGTACCTACATACACAATACTCATGCGGCAGTAAATCCCCAGCAAAGCTTAAAATTGGAAATGCCTCATTCACTTTTGAATGTTGTCTAGGGAAAAACCACATCGCCCAATAATAACTAAAACACATAAAACCTCTGACAACTAGAAAGAAATCGGCTAGTAGTTTTCTAAGCCGGCACCACACAGATATTATAAACAAGTCAAAAACTTTGTGTACAATTATTACAAAAACGCTGGAAATATAAATTGTTTGAATATGTCAGGATATTAAATTATTAAAAGCTTTAATACGACTATTTTCTCAGGTTTTTAAATGCCCATTTATATTGAGATACCTGTATATTAAAACATCTATGATTATTAGATAGTATAGATTATATGAAAATCTTTTTTAAAAAACTATTATGAATATATAATCTATTCTTAAAGATAAAGTAAATACTTTTTTAATGTTATAAAAAAGAGGAAGAAGTACATTCGACATCGCTCACAAAATTAGGTATTGCCAAAACGAGTGATGAAAACAACTAAAGGAATGCCCTAAAACATTATGATAATTTTGTTTTTGACTCGCAGAATAGCTCGAGGCTTTTTAAGATTGTTTTTGCTTGAAAAGCGTCAAATTTACTGTTTTCGTTTAATTTTCTGTTTTTTGAAATTGGAACCCTAACACGTGTATTAATTCAGTTGGCACGTGTAAAATAGTAATTTTATATATTGCTAAATATTTCTCATAGTTTCCAATGTTTGTTTGCTATTAATAAATTATTGATAAACTTTAAATTAATTGATGATACTTAATAAAAATGTATTGTTATAAATAACATTTATTTAAAAAAAAAGAAATCCTAACGGTAATAGCAGTATGTACCTCTTGAACCTAAAGCTTCAAAAAATTAAAAGTGTTTCTCTAAAAATATGAAAGATTAAAAGTATCAATATCTTAATTTAAATACAATATAAAATGCTAATTGAGTATTTTAAAGGGGCATAGTCAATGAATTAATCAATACACTTCTTTTATTAAAGCGTCAAAAATATTCAAATCGGTCTTTAAAATGCATTTTAATGTGTCACCTCCTCACCTCACACATGGTTTTTCTAGAGTTTTAATAACTGCAACAGCAAAGCTAAACATAGTAAAAATTAAAGATAATTGAATAAGAAATAAACTCTTAAATTATTTTGAACACCTCAATTTATTATACCAGAGCTCCATACAAAAAAAACTAAATTTAACTTATTTTACGCAGCGGCATCTACCGGTAAAGTGTTGTACTAACTACGCATAGAAATGATGGTAGATGCATTAAAAAACACAAATCTTTATGACTACACATCATGCAAGTAGAATGATTTAATTATAGTGCCTAGTACTATTTAATGGGCTCAAATGAAACATTTCCATTTAGAAGACAGTTAATAATTATTGTGAGCAACGACAGGTATCTTATATTTTGCCTTCGGGCAGCGTTTTCAAGTAACATTGGAATGTATTAATGTCTTTCTCTGAATTGTTTTATACGAATACCTAATAACATTGCTGAATAAGACATTAAGACTGTAACTGATATTTTCATTGGTTATTTGAATAACTTGGTATCGAATATTCTAATCAAATCTACGGCTGTTTGATAAGTAAATTGATACTACGAATAATCTAATTTAATGAAAAAAGCCAAATGCGTCAATTTAAGATAAGTCACGTGTTTTCATACAAAGGGGCAAACACTCCGAAGAGAGTTCTATCTCTTTCTCTTCTATAGACCATATCACAATTTGTCTCTTGTCATAAATATATATATTTTTCTAAAACAGTGAATTTACCAAACAGAGGAAGGATTATTATATCTTCAAACGGATATATTGATCTTCGACCGAGCTTAAAGTAGCTATTTGGGTTTTCTTACCATGTTTTTCCTTACCTTCTGCTGTGTAGTGTCGGCTCTGCTGTGTAGTTTCGGCTTAGAATAGCACTACCTCAATTCTTCCGGTGGGTGTACGTAAGAGGCGTACGTATTGGGGCTTTTTAAGGAATTTTTGGGCGATGCGGTTGGAGACCCATCACCAGCAACCTTTATTCTACCATCTTCTCCTTCTTAACTTTCCAAAAGTGGCTGAGAAATTTCTTATTCCTTAACTCTGGCCACCCCTTCTCGGAATTTATAGCCGTGAGTATATGTATGTTTTTCCTTACCATCAGAAAAAAACCATCCTTTAAGTGAACTACTCATATAAGTTCCAGTGTAAGGTAGGAATCCACTCTTACCCGCATCTCAGACAACGCTCTATTCATTAAGCTACAGAGGTTTCGGCGATCCTAATCGATGATTGTGAAACGTAAATCGTTTTTGAAAACACTTGAAGAAACCTTACCTACTTTAACCAACAAAAGCATCATACCAAACTGTACACTAATTTATATTTCGTGACTCCAAAAGCATATGGCTACCACTATTAATCATTTGAGATTAGGCAAGAATTTTAAATGAATAGCAAGGAGATTGATTTGAGAACGAAGTATTTGCTTAGTATAGGAAATTTATGGCAAACAAGAAGCATGTCAAGGCTTTCGGAGGCAATGAATGTGGTCTACGCTTAAATAGTTGATAATAGGTGCTTTTCTTTCATAACTGGTTGGCAACTACATATTTTGTGATCATGATTGATTTGGTATTTCATTAACTTCCTTTTGTTGTTGCATTTACATACATACATACATACATATACTCACGGCTATAAATCCCTTAACGGGGTAGCCAGAGCTTTGGAATGATAAATTCCTCAGCCACTTTTGGAAGCTGATTTGGGAAAAGATGATAATAATAAACGTTATTGGTGATGGGTCTCCAACCACATCGCCCAAAAATCACTTAAAAGCCCCTATACCCTTAGTCGCCTCTTACGATCACCCACGGGTAGAAATGGGGTAGTGCTATTCTAAGCCGACACTACGCGGCAAATTCTAAGCCGACACTACACGGCAATTTCTGATATCTAAAAGACTTATTGAAATAGAAATGGTTGATAAATTGTTTCATTGAAAACGTAGTAGTATAGACATCATTATTGAATAAAATTTCAATATGTTATATTTTCAGAGGATGATACAGGTATTACTCCCAAGAGATTTAAAAAAAAGGTACTAGGCTACTTTTAACAGTAGATTGGCGAAATGCTGTGATCCGTGAATGAGTAAGTTTGAAAGATGACGTAGTATGCAAGACAGAAAGAGGAATGTTGAGGTGGTTTGGGCACATAGAGAGGATGGATGAAAATAAAGTAGCGAAAGAGATATATAGAGCCAATGTGGACGGGATTGTTGTAGATACGCAAGTAGAGGACGGCCTCGATAAACGTTTCTAGACCAGATAGAAAACGTTCCAATAAAGGCGGGGGTCCGAAGTGAGAAGAATAAAATAACAGGTATGAGAAGAATAAAAGAACACGTATGAGAAGAATAATGAATGTAAGGGAAGCAAGAGAGGTTTGTCAAGATCGTACTAAGTGGCGATCGAAAGTTTCTGCCTACCCCAATGGAAATAATGGGCGTGAGTATAAGTAAGTAAGTATTGGCGAAAATGGTATAGTTAAAATATAATTATTGATGTGATGGCTATTCAGCAACATCGCCCAAAAACGCCTTAAAATATCGTCTTCCCTTATATACCACTTTACATACCCACGGGAAAATATGATTTAGTGCTATTATAAACTGACACTATATAACTCATGCATAATAATGCAAAATTTAAACCATGTTGTGTTAAAATTCTAAGTCTGATACGGTTTGACAGAATATGTGTAGGCTGCGAAGTAGTTTCAATTAAAGTATGTTATGAAATTGGGTCACAAACGAGTAATCAACTCGCAGTCACCAAGATCATAAATATGCATTAATTATTATCCAATAGCTACTGTTTGATTAAGCTTTTCTATATATTATAAATTTGCAGTTTGACCTGTGAATTACATGAAGAGCTATAATAGCTGGGTCTCAGGTTAAATTGGTGATTAAATGTTATAGATTTTTGACAGTAGCCGTAGGCTTTTGTTATTTGATTAAAAAACAACTTCAGGTGTTGTTTGGCAATTTTGATTGTGCTTTTAATCGGACTTGCTAATTGTATGTGAAGAAATACATAAACTACATTTTACGAACTAGACCTAGTGGTTCAGCCGTTGATTTGATAATTAATGGATTGAGTAATTAGTAAGGCTGTGCTATCTTGAATTGCACCCTTTTAATATCCGCGACTATTGATTTATCTTAGATTTTGATAAACTTGAGTTAGATTGCAAATTGCTACTACGCAGGTTATACGGCTATAGTTTTTTTTTCTTTTATATCTTGGAATTAGTGTGTATGATATTGTCTTTTTATTATTATTTTTCTGTGTGTTTGTATATATTTATTTTTGTGCTGTGTCTTCCTTTGTTCGTGTGTAGCAGCTAATAAATGTTATTTTTCTTCTTCTTCTAGATTGACATACGTTCATATCGTTAGATTGACATGCGTTATAGTACGCAGAGACTCTCAAGCGGCCAATTAAGTTTTGAATTTAGCTTACTACATAAAATATGTTGTATGTTTGTGAGTCTGTAATTTGCAAGTGTTTTATATATATATCATGTATCTGTTTAGCAATTTAAACAATATTTTTTTTGCATTCCATAACCCATACAAACCTCATGCATCACATCATGCATGAGATTTATCTTTATGGGGTTACTTGCACACTTTTTTTAAACTAATATTTATTTTTCGAAGTTAATAGAAAATATTAATTATAATATAATTAATCATAGATTATGCAAAAATATGTTATGCCTCGAGAAGCATATTTTGCATAGTTTTAATCACTCACTAAAAATGTTGACCAACAAACAAGAATAAAAAATAAATAGCTCATCTAATTAGTACATTTAATGCATAATACATTGATTTTATACAGTTATCTTAACTTTGATGCTATGGTTATTAGGTTCAATGCCTACTTTTATTTTAGGTAAAAAAAAACATAAAACAAAATTTCACACGACGATCGCAGAATTCAGTCACTATTCTGTCTAATATCGTATTTAAAATAAAACTAAAAATTGAAAATTTAACCCTAAGAACAATTACGTAACCAAACCATGACAATCGTCTCATTGGCTACAAAAGCACTACATAGAAACACCGGCAGCCCTACAAATTAACTGAATTTTTAACTACATAGTGAGTACTCGACAGATGTAACTCTGCAATTACCTCCAGTTGCATACAGGATATGGTTACTTTCATTATCATTATGTGGTGAGGGAAGGTATTTTGCCGACGACAATTTGCTAAATCACGTCATGTTCTTGCCCTTATTTACGTACCTAACAATTACGGATGCGTTTTTAAAATTGTTGGAAGGTTTGATGACAGTGCGGTCTGATGCTTCGGTGGTGGGGGGTTATGAGATCGATTTTCGTTAATATATAAAAGTAATTGTATTGTTTTTGGTATTGTTTCTGTCCTCGATAAGTTATGTGTACAAAACAACGTTTTGCAAAATCCATGTCTGTCAGGATAAGCATACAATTACTTTCAAATTAATAAATTAAACGTGATTATTCCATGCTTTTTGTTCAACTGGCTTGAATGGGAATATCTCGTTTCGTTACTGGTTAAATTTGAATGCAATATTGGTGAAATTTAAATCGTTTTGTTCATGAAAACCTCATGTGGGGATTATTACTAACAAATAAGGAATAGAGTTCGATTCCCGCCTGTGTCGAAATTTTTCTTTCCTTTATTTATTAATTTCGGTGAAAACTATTGCATATAGATACATAAACACAAAAGGTCATTAAAACACATATCAGACGAACCTATTTTAAGAAGTAGGAATCATGATGGCAACGGTATTATAAATGATTTGTATTAAAAACAATATTCATTTATGATTATTGAAAATAAAAACAATATGATGCCACTACTGTTATATTATCAACTTTATTTAATTGAAATACAAAAAATATAAACAACCGTAATAGTCCAATGAGTAGAACACCCACCCGACAATACAGACAGGCTTGAGTTCAAATTCCGGATCGGGTCTACACCAATTTGTCTTTTTTATAAACTCATCTGTGTGGTTCATTTATCACGGTTGTTATTAGTACCTCTGCCAACCCGTGAACGGCGTGAATGTTTAAGTCTTTTGAGAATAAGAACTGATACAATTATACTATTAAGATTTATGGATGTAAACGAAGTTAAAAGAGGTTTGTCAGAATCGTACAAAGTGGCGATCGATAGTCTCTGCTTACCCTAGTGTGAACTAAAGGCGTTAGTATATGTATGTATGTATGTATGTACAAGAACAGTATTTAAAGCTGTAAAATGCTAATGTAACCTTGAGAATCATATTTTTTCTAGATATTTATTTTTAACAGATTACTTGTCATTGATGATTTATAGCTTGCGAACCGTACCCCTTTACTTCAATAATTTTGTCTTTTCATTGTTGGAGGAAAAAGGATAGAAGCTATTTACATTGTTCACTATGAAATGAACAAAAGACAAGAAACTATCTAGGGCTAGCCATAAAATGGTGTTTCTACGGTAGAAGCTATTAATTTCATTTAACCCACAACACGCATAGCTAAATATCTATGCCACTAATGTAGTCTATTCCACCTTAACTCGATCGGAACTCGACTTAAGAGAAATTTTCACAATATTGCAGAATAATTTAAACCAATGATAGATCAGAGTGTCCAGTAATTACGGACGAATATAGTCACCATTTCTAACTACGACTTCACGCAAACTGAATTTCTCATAATACCAGTTATTTAAGTCAAACATATGTTCGATATAGGGATGTCAACTGTATACTTTTTTCATTTCAGTGCTTTAAAGCTGTGTAGTGTCGGCTTAGAATAGCACTACCCCATGTCTTCCGGTGGGTGTACGTAAGAGGCGACTAACGGTATTGGGGCATTTTAAGGGATTTTTGGGCGATGTGGTTGGAGACCCATCACCAACAACCTTTATTTTTACCACCTTTTCCCCACGCAACTTCCAAAAGTGGCTGAGGGATTTCTAATTCCTTAGCTCTGGCCTTCCCCTTCTAGGGATTTATAGCCGTAAGTATATGTATGTATGTATGTATGCTTTAAAGTAAGTATACAATCTCTTGTGGAGCTAGTGTCTTGCCAAAGTAGTATATTTTGTTAATAACTTGTTTTTTTATTGCGAAGAAACTTTAAAATAAATTTGTTAGGTAAGTTTAAAAAACATCTACAGGTACTTTCTTATCCTTAAGTCAAACAGCATTGATAGCCACTTTTCTCAATCTTGCCAAATATAAAAAAAAAGTTGTTAAGTTTAAGACACTGGATGTAAAAAAAAATATACTTTGTAAAATTTTGTTTGTTATGTTTTAGTTTGTACATGTTATCGAGTTATCTCACCGTAATCAGCATATTTCAGTACTCAATAATTAGTCTAAAAACCCAAAACAAATAGTTAAATAAACGATCTCTTCAACCAAATTATCAAAAAAGATTGTATAAAAAACCAATGTTTTATAGTGATGCCCGCGCCAACCCTAGAGCCTATCGAATAGTCTGCATCAAAAACCGGAACATAGAAATTACAGCGTATATCGGTCTACAATTAGGCGGTTATTATGCGAATAAGTTGACCGTGACATGTTCCATTGACATGGAAAGGGTTGATGGTGTCACATGACACCATTTCATGTTGTAGCTATAGTAGATACGTATTGCAGATAATATTGCTGTGTGTTGGCTTAGAATAGCACTTACTAATTATTTTCCGGGTGTCGTAAGAGGCAAATCAGCTTGTGGCTGAAGAATTATCATCAACCATCCTTCCTATTATAACCTTACCACTTTGAAATTCTAGGAGTAGCTGAGGATTTTTATTATAAGGTCTTGTAAGAACTTGGCCGTCCGCTACTAACAACACTATGCAATTGTAAAACTCTACAATAATTCTAAATTCACTGCACAACACATTCGCAAACAAGTCTCGCACAAAAGTATGTCATCGAAATAAGGCAAATGCTATGTAAAATGGTTCAACTCCTTTCTATTCCGAATAAAGTCCATTGTGTAAACCGAATAGTTTGGCTGCGTTTGTCGCTTAACATCGAATGTTTTATTCAACTTCTTGTGAGGTCTCGTTAGGTGTTAGGTGCGGTTATAGAAAACTAGACTGAACATGGAATGGTACCTTTGAAGATTTAATACAATAAAGTAACACTTATAACATACATACTTAGTTTCTGTTGGAATAGGCAGAGAGTATCAATTGCCACTTTTTACGACCTACACTTAATGAATTGTGCTAGCAATAGTAAAGATGTTGATTATTTATTAAACAGCAATGTTTTTTGAATAATTTAATCTAAATCAAGCAGTGCAATGTAAATATATTATTTTCCAAATTTATTATTTTTAGGGTATAAACTTTTAATTGCATTTTACATTGGTTGGCTTTTCCCGTTTCCAGTACGTTCTTGTTCCATGGCCCAGTCCAGATAACTACATTTTGATTTGGACAAGTTTCACAAGTATTGAACAAACATTATGATGACTGGATTACTTGTGGTGTGAATTCCAATGGTTTTTACACAAGAACAAGCTGCACCTAATAGTGGTTTGAGTGAGTTAAGATTGTGTGTTGTTGTGGTGTAGAAATATTGATATCTCGCTTAACAATCCTGTTATAGAGAATGGACGTAAGAGAACTTATTTTGTATGGGGACTTATTGCAATGCTTTAAAGCAGTAAACGAGTCACTTTAGTATTTTGTAGAATGTGGAAATATTATCAAATGTTTATTTGTTCATATATTTTATTTTTTCTGTTTTTGTATTATATTTCTTAAAGTTCTTCTTCTTTGCAGTGTTTGTGTTTTTTAGCTAATTTGACAGTTTTTGAGCTCATGATTCAGAAGAGTTTAAATACGAATATAAAATTAATAGTTATCATAAGCTTGTAAATAAATTTATTCGTTTTAAATACACCTTAAACATTAAACAATATAATTACACATAATATACAAGTTCCCTTTGAACTTTAGTTTTCACCAAAACCCTCCTCCAAGTGGGCAAGGATGCACCAGAATAACTCAATAGTAGCAAATTGGCTAGCTGCAGTACACGACCGATAATTACGACCATAGTCAAGTACCGCAAATAAAAACGTGCGAGTGCAAATTATAATTATAATACACAAACTCTATTTACAAGATAAAAATAGAGAGGAGCCATACATCAAAGGTAATTTACACTGAAGGTTGCGCTTGCGTTATTACACTTTAATTATCTTGTGATGTGAATACATTTGCGTTTTCGTTTCATTGATGAGTGCAGATGTATTACATGGATTCGTGTGTGGCTTTGGATAATATTGCATTTAAGGTGTTACAGAGAAATTTGTCAAAGAAATATATAAGTTGTATTTGGCATCCTCTTATTTAGATCTTAGTATTATTAAGTAAAAAGCATATTTATATAGTAATTTTATTACCTTCCGTGATAAAATAATTAATTATATTAAAATAAAAACCACATCTCTCATGAAGAGAAGCATGGGTTCGAAGCCTGATTCGTGTCTACACTAATGTGCCCGTTACAAAGTAATATGTGTAATTAATTTGTCCTGGTTTTTAGTAGTGCGAGAAACCTACATAGGTATGTTATACTTAGACATGTCACAGTGTATTTGTACAAAAATGCCTGCCTCCTATCAAGTGCACTGACCAAGCCGAATGTGAGTACTTTGAACACCAGAAGGGTAAGTACGAGCGGTGTTTAAACTAGTTATCGCGTTGGATAAAGCAGTCATCTCTCACCACCATATCATTCAAACCTTTATCGTGTCGTTCAAATAGCGATCGTGCTTGCCCTAAAGGTGACATTAATCTTACCTACTTGATGTTTAGAAGTATTAGTACTTTTGCCACGATTTCAGAGACATACGGCGTTAATATAAGAGTTTTAATTGTCAAAATCACTAAAATACCTTGTAAATTCTACAAATATCTGTTGGAATATTTAAGACCGATCCAAAAAGTATCGCTCAATAAGCTTTGTCTTTTAAGAACAAAGTGAGGGCTTTAGATATTATCTCTGCCAAAAATAAGACTATTGTGATTTTAATCATTATAAAAACTGATTTGAGCGCTGAATCGATGATATCAAGTATACTTCGTTTGGATATTAAATAGTGAGTAGGTGGAGCTGGTGATAATGACTGATTTTGTACCATCTTAAGTATTTCTTTCACAGTGCTTAAGCATCAATATTAAATCTGATTATGTTCTTATTAATTCAGATATATTCAACTTTTATCATTTATGTAAAGCAAATTAGCTTCACGTCATCTTTCGTTAAATCTTAGAAAGATAAATACAACAAAATGAATCAATTATACCGATCGATTTGTTTTCAATCGATGTGAAGAATGAGCAAGCATAAGATAGATAGACTCCAATGTCATACTCCACTCCCAAATAAAAAAATATTTTGTCTACCCTTTTCAGGTTAACAGACTTAGCAGACAGGTCAAGTGATTTTGCCATCAGTTTTCGGACTTACATGAGCACTAGTAAATAACAACATACATACTTACATACAAACGTATACTCACGGCTATAAATCCCTAGAAGGGGTAGCCAAAGCTAAGGAATCAGAAATTTCTCAGCTACTTTTGGAAGTTAGGTGGGGAAAATACGGTAAAATAAAGGTTGTTGTTGATGAGTCACCAACTCCAACCGCATCGCCCAAAAATCTATTAAAAAGCCGCAATACCCTTAGTTGCCTCCTATTTACTCCAACGGGTAAAACTAGGATATTGCTTTTCTAAGCCGACACTACACATCAACATTGTGTATTTATGATATAAAATTAAGTAAGTTGTTGAAGGTATTTTTCCTATTTACGCAGCAATATTACCATCAATATATGCCATAGATTATAACAATTGGGTCTCATTAGGTGTGAACGCTTATAACATGTGGTGCGACGTAATGAGGAATAACTAACACTGATTAGGTTCACACGTGTGTTAGATATTGCTTACAGTATTTCTCACGTACCATAATTTGGGGTAAATTATTGAACAAGGTGACGGGATCCAGAATAAACACCTAAAAAGATTAATAAATTTACTTCTGTTGTTGAGATGTTTTTAAATTAAACTATCAAATATAATATATGAGAAAATTGATGGATGTAAACGAAGCTAGAGAGGTTTGTCAGGATATCGTACAAAGTGGCGATCGATAGTCTCTGCCTGTCCTCATTGGAACTAATGGCGTGAGTATGTACCAAATATAATTAAAATCTTGACAAAAACTTAATGGTTTTTCACAAATTTAAGAAATTTTATTTACGAACAGAGATATATATATATATAATTTTAAATCTTCTCCCACTCTTTATTAACAGGTAAGCAAACAAAGTAGTAATTGCAAAAGGAAAATAAAACCTTTTGTAAACTCATCTGCAATAGTTTTTATTTAATGATTACTTACAATTAAACCCTGCTGTATCCGATATGTTATAGGTACTTTATTTTTCAACTGTCTATTTTTTCAAATAAATACGATAGTCACAACAGTTCTCATAATCCCTAAATTTAATTTGGATCGGAATGGATAATACAACGGAAAATGACAGCACAAGAAAGTGACATTTCATGGTGATAACATGTTATTATTCAGTTAAAAACTGTTACACAGTAAACAGTTAGTACAAGAACCAGTCAAATGTCATTAGAGATGCTCACCCTGCTTTAGTATATTTCTGTAAAAAAAAATGCAACTACATATTCTTACCATAAACTTATTAAATATATATTTCCCTTTATTAATAGTTTACATACATATACTCACGGTTATAAATCCCTTGAAGGGGTAGCTAGAGCTAGGGAATTAGAAATTCATAAATAAAAGATGTTATTAAAGGAAAGAAAAATTTCGACACTGGCGGGATTCGAACCCGGGAGAGCGACGGGGGCGTATACCCGAAGGTCGCGGGTTCGAATCCCGCCAGTGTCGAAATTTTTCTTTCCTTTAATAACATCTTTTATTTATGAGTAATAATGCCCACATGAGGAATTCATGTCAAAAAACATTAAATTATGAATTAGAAATTCCTCAGCCACTTTTGGAAGTTGCGTGGGGAAAAGATGGTGAAATAAAGGTTGTTGGTGATGGGTCTCCAATCGCATCACCCAAAAATCCCTTAAAAACCCCAATACCATTAGTTGCCTCTTACATACACCCACCGGAAGAAATGGGGTAGTGCTAATCTAAGCCGACACTGCACAGAATTTAATAGTTTCTGCAATTATTTATAATATGCTTTAAGGTATTTTATAGACCATTAATTTATTATTTCCGTTTAGTCTCAGCTTTTATATCATTTTCTCATTTCATACCATGTTGAAGTGACGACATGATAGTCCAATGGGTAGAACACCCGCCTGTAAAGAGACAGGCGTGAATTCAAATCCCGGGTTGGGCCTGCACCAACTTGTCTTTTCTAAAGTCACATGTATGGTTTATTTATCACGGTTGTTGACGGTGAGGGAAAACATCAAGAGTACACTGTCTAAGCAAAACGCGGGTACTCTGACCAGGTGACAATGTCACGTGACGTTCAGAAGTATTGGTACCTCTCCCAATCCCTTCGGGGATAAATGGCGTGAACGTTTATGATATACTTCATGTTGATTGTAAGGGCATTAGATTGGAAAACCATCACAAACAATCTTTTATTTGCTTTCGAACTTCAAGCTGCCTACTTTTGGACTATATCTGGTTATTGACTATGAGTACCAAAGCAAATATAAGGCTAGACTGTCAACGTTAGTAATGCACCAGTCGTTTTATATCAGGCGTTAAATTTTACCGGTGCCCATACATACAATTTCTAATCACAAAATTTCGTTCACCTTTCAATTTACAAATATGGCTAAAGAGTATCTAGCTCTAAAGCTCTAACTACCTCTTTTTAGGATTTATGGCCGTGGGTATATGTACTTCTCTGTGTAAAAAGTATCGGGAATATGTCAATAAGAAGACCCGCGTAAAAGAGGTCGTTCAAATTTTTTTACTGCATGTTGGTAGCACTGTACTGATTTAGCGCGCAAAGTTTGAGCGGGATTTGTCATTTAATTTGTTTTAAACTACATTTTTTGTTGGTCATAGTTTTGAGTCCTCGGCGATATTACAGGTATTTGCAGTCACGTTATGGTTTGTTCATTTGTCAAAGAGCTATCAAGCATTGAGCAACATACTTTATCATAGTTTTTCCTAGGGAATCTAAATAGCACTTACAAAATTGCAATATAGGCACAGGATGCCAGAACATATCAGTTAAAAAGTAATTTTATGAAATTCGTGTTAAAATGAAAAAGTATATTCCATGTAAGTAATCATTGATGTCCTTTGTTGCAGCTGTTAATTTGTTTGCTTTATTACCTTCTTCCTGTCAACTATTAAAATGCCATTATGTTTAAATACAATACGTTATCAGGTGACGAGAGGGTGGGCCTCAAGCAAAAATATGGTTACAAAAACAAGTATAATAAAGAAATGATGTTAAAGATATATTTCCTATAGAAAGAATAACAACATGCTGAGTATTTTCAGTTTATATATTCTATTATATATGTCGTAAAATGTATATATGTATTTTATTTAAAAATCTTTATATATATTGCATATGTATTGTATTTATTGCATATTATTTATTTTATGGAATTCTATATGTAAGTGTGTTAGAACTGAATAAATATTTAGTAATATTTAAAATAGATAAATAATAGTTTGACGAATAATTTTAGTTTTTAAGCAAATCAGTTTAATTTATTGGACATCTACCGAACATGTTTTTAATCCAGCAAATCTTTCCATTCATGGGTTGTCTGGAAGAGATCGCTCTTAGTGATAAGACCGCCAGTTGTACTTTGGCTTTTGTACCGTTTTTTTTTTGTAATTGTTTTTTTTTTGTGATGTGCAATAGAGAGTTTTTATTATTATTATTTAGAATAGCACTAACATGTTTCATAAGGGTGACTGACGTAAAAGTTACCTTAAGGCTTTGTTGCTTGGAAGTGTTTATTGGGCGTTGAGGTATTAGACTCATCACCAACAATCTTTATTTAACCATCTTTTCCCCATTTAACTTCCGGAATGACAATGGTTTTTATAATTTTGAGGTTTACCTTACCCTTTTATTGGGAATAATAGATGCGAGTCGCGCCTTTAGCTAATTGAAATAAACAATGCCTTCTTATTGCATCATACCTAGTTACCTAATTAGGTACATAGAAAAAGGCATACTCGTATTTACGAGTTACAAAAAACATTTGTTTTTTTAACAAATCAATCTATAATAATACTTATATGTCCGTACGTATTTATTCTGAGGTAATTTTGTATTATCATTTTGTTTACCCACCATATTGCCTGTCAATGTCTAACAATATGGTTTAGCTATTGTAGTTTTAGAACTCTGGCTGCTCATTTTAAGTTGACTATAAATTCTTAAATGAATGACTTCCATGGTATGAGAAAAAATTGTTCGAACTATAAATATAACTAGTAAATAACACTTGACTGTACACTGAGACGTGCTGTGTAGTGTTGGCTTAGAATAGCACTACCCCATTACTTCCGGTGGGAGTACGAAAAAGGCGACTAGCGGTTGGAGACCCATCACCAACAACCTTTATTTTACCATCTTTTCCCCCCTCAACTTTCCAAAAGTGGCTGAGGAATTGTATGTATGGGTATATGTATGTATGTAATAATACTTGATTTGGTGCTGCCAACACTTAAACTAACGCTTACTTTCTTACTTACTTCCCATTGGGGTGAGCAGAGACTGTCGATCGTCACATTGAACGATATTGACAAATGTCTGTTGTTTCTGTGACATTCATCATTCTTCTTATACATGATCTTTTAATCTTTTTACTCCGGATTTTCGCCTTCATAAAAACGTTTTCGATTTGTTTTTACTACTGAAACCAAAACAAACATAACATAACATGAACATAAACGTTCACGCCGAATATCCCCGAAGAGGTTGGCAGAGGTACTAATACTTCTGAACATCACGTGACATTGTCACCTGGTGTTCAGAGTACCCACGTTTTGCATGGACAGTGTACTCACGTGATAGGGGGCAGGCCTATCGTCGTTTTGTACGAATACACGGTCACATGGCTAAGTACAACTCAGCCATGTGGGTTTCCTCACGATGTTTTCCCTCACCGTTAACAACCGTGATAAATTGACCACACATATGTCTTTATAAAAGACAAATTGGTGTAGGTCCGACCCAGGATTTGTCTCTGTCTGAACTGAACTCACGCCCTTCTGTTTTCGGGCGGGTGTTCTATCCACTGGACTATCATTGTCGTAACCATAAAAACAAAGTTCATAAGTAAAAATTAGAAAATAATGTCCTTTTATAAAAGTTTGAAGCAAGTCTGTTGAAGTCAGTCAACTACACACTGCTCTTGCGAAACTAGACCCAACAAGTTATAATTAACGAGTGACCGCTCGCCATCTGCCTCGTAGGTGACAATTTCAATATTTTTATATCGTTTTGTTTCTCGATTGATATGTTTGATAAAGTTTTTAATAAAAAATGTAATTGCTATCTCTAGTGCTGCCATTTCAGGTAAGATTATTTTAATTAAAAATATTGTCAAGATGAATGGCAGTTATAATGAAATCCGTTTTTTGTGAGACTATATGAGTTACAATTAGCGCAGTACAATTAATCTCAATATTATGATATGTAGATTAGACATAGATTCCAAATGACTCGATTGAGCATGACTAATATTTCAAAAATTTGAATCTGTGCTTTGACAAAATGAATGTTATTATGTTGTCTAAGTGAGTTCTTTCATTTGTATGAAAAAAATATTATCTAACGAAATAATTACTATATGTGCAGTAAAATTCAATATTTTTAATTATTTTGTGCAAGAAACATGAGTGTTTATCAAAATTACACATTTTTTTTAATTATTTATGATATTTTTTTCAAGAGATCACTAACATTTGGAAGTTGATAGGGAAAGGATAATCAAACAAAGGTTGCTGTGGTGATGGGTCATCAACTGCATCGCCCCAAAACCATCTTATAAGCCCCAACACCCAAAGTCGCCTCCTGTGGCCACCCATAGGAAGAAGTAGGGTAGTGCTATTCTCAGCTGATACTACACAGCTTTTACTAACTATGTGGAAATTTAGAAAAAGATAATTTAGAGACTGTTCACAGACTTCAACATGGATAAATTTCATAAAATCTATGTATAGCTGTTAGTGCTATCTACTATCGAATGTTCATCCCATTACACATTGGTCCCAACAAAGTGTCTGGTGTCATAAAATATATTTCCAATAGTCAAATTGCTGCAGTGGCGGGCGCTGGCCACAAATCTTTTCCGATAAATTTTCCCCAGTTTGTCGGATAGTTTTGCCGGTTTGCGGTGAGAGGGCTCAACGTAAGCAACTAGCGATAAGCGACAACGATACGCCCTGACTGTCCAAAACGTTGCTCGTCGACAGTTCTAGAACAAAAAGTGGTTTGTAAAGTCGATAAATGGATGATAATTTTATGTAATACTGAATGAAAATATTGGGGAATAATTTAATACTTTTATGAACTGAGTTAAAGTTAAACTTGTGATTGTTTTATCACATATTCTGTAATATATAAAACCTTACCTGTAAATATTGTTAATCCGTTTTATTATTATTTATTTCCTTTTATGTTAGTCTCCTGCGGTTATATATCATTGTTTAGTTCCTTTTTATTATTTTTCTGCGATTTGTCGATAATATTTTTATTTCTCTGGTTTATGTTATTGTTTTTATTTTGTTGTTGTTATGGCAACGACGGAGCTGAGAGTTGTCAAATTTTATTTTATCTTAAACTTTTCTTTAGTGATCAATTTTCAATGTGTTTGTGTACGAAGGTTAGATAGTTTTAAAATATGTTAAATGATATAATTTTAATTCATTTGTGGTGTGTAAAATGATAGCGCAGGCATTTAATTTTATTTTTAATGTAAGGCTAGGACATTTTACTTATTCAAATTTATCTGTTTTCATCTTTTTATGTTAACTGAAACTCTTTTTAAAAAATCCTTCTTTTAGGTTTTATTGTCTATTGGGATTTTTTATTGATTGTCAAGATGTTTTTTTATGGAGGAGAACGGATTTATCATTCTACAAGAGATCCTTAAAAAATATATCTTACTGAAGATTTTTTCTGATAGCTACTACTACCGTTGTTATATGGAACGATCTTTACTACTTGGTGTCCTTTTGCTTAAAAACACCTAAGAATAATATATATAATTTTATACCCTGGCAGAATTTGTTAAACCAGTCAGAGTGGTATTCCGAAGTGACCAATCATTTGGTCTTATTGGCTTGTGGACTAAAAATCATCAAAGATTGATATCTGGACCTTTGATTTCGCCGGCTATACTACTGGTTTTGGAGATTACTAATACCTTTGCTCTAGCCAGAACGTGGAAGTTTGGAATCGCATCAGTATCGTTATTTAGTTATATTTATTTTATATAATTCCTTCTTGTAATATTTTTGTATTGTGTACATCTAATTTTTAATAGACTGGTGTAACTTCTTTCTTGTTTTATTAGTCTCCTTGCTCTCCGCGTTTCGTGTCTTAGGTTTTATTTCCATAAGGGGATTAAGACTTAAGACACGTAACGTTACAATTCATACCTGCTTCAATAGCTAGACTGCAACTGAACCTCAGCTATTGTGAATACCATATTAAGACCTTTTACACAACAAATCCTCATCTTGCTAAATGATTCAAAAAAGTTAATTACAAAAAAAGGCAGGACCAACCCTCTTCCAAATGCAACGTGCTATTTTTCCGTGCATACTTGACTTACAGCGCTCATCAAATTTATTAAATACTAGCTGTGCCCGCGACTTCGTTCGCGTGATTGTCGAGAACAAAAAAACGTCGTTTAGTTAAGAGTATATCACCTTTTTGAAATAAAATAAAGAACCAATGAAATCTAATGCGGACACTTATTGTGATGTAGGAAGGTCGTAACTGTGTGTATCTCATTTGAATTAGTGTTTATTTAGATACAGTTACAGGGTTAGCCGAAGATTAAGGATCGCTACCTTGTACGATCCTAGCAGATCTGCATAATGCATCAATATATTTATAAAGCCCTTTTGTTTTTAACACTTCGGAATTTTGCACATAGATCATATATCAATCCCGCCCGATTTCGGCCACAGCAAGTTCTGGTATCCGGCTATTAAGAGTGTGTTCATGTGCTCTCATGTGACTGACATAGCCAATCTTTCCGACAAATGTTCTATGACGTATGTTGAAAAATCAGTACCCCTCCAATATATAGGTAGTTATTATTGATGGCCGCAGGTGGTCGGGCCTTGAGCTCATCACTCTTTGCTTCGAGCTCATCACGTCTTTTCCTTCCGAAAAGAAATATTAACCGGTTGACAGGAAGGGGGTGAAAACTAAATTACTAAATTTCACTCAAGAAAGAATAAAACAAACGGGGTAAGCTAAATAAAACCGCTCAAAAAAGGTACTTTACTATTATTAGGGTTTACGGTTGTTGGTTGTACTATGATAATACATTGAATTAAATCGATTTATCAGTGGCATAATATGCACTGTAGTAGCTGTGTAGTGTCGGCTTAGAATAGCACTACCCCATTTCTTCCGGTGGATGTACGTAAGAGGCGACTAACGGTATTGGGGGTTTTTAAGGGATTTTTGGGCGATGCGGTTGGAGACCCATTACCAACAACCTTTATTTTACCATCTTTTCCCCACTCAATTTTCCAAAAGTGGCTGAGGAATTTCTAATTCCTTAGCTCAGGCTACCCCTTCTAGGGATTTATAGTCGTGAGTATATGTATGTATGTATAATATGCAAATATAACTAAATTAAGGTTAGTCACTAAGGTCACTACATCATTTTAGTGTTAAAAAAAGTAGAACTTAAAAGATGTCTTATGTTTCTGGTGTTTAATACATACATACATACATATTCTCACGCCGTTAGTTTCCATTGGGGTAGGCAGAGACTATCGATCGCCACTTTGTACTTGACACTTTTTTTATCGCCAATGTGGAAGGTAATGTTAGTAGAGGACGACCTCGGAGGACAGATTTGGATCAAATAGAAAACGTGCTCAAAAAGGCAGGTGTCCGCAGTATGAAGAATAAAAGAGCATGTATGAAAAGATTGATGGATGTAAACGAAGCCAGAGAGGTTTGGTGTTTAATGTAGACCAAAATTCAGTTTTTTATTATAAACGTTCACGAAAACTGGTTGTGAAGTGACGTGCATTTGAAGAATGGCTAAGAATTTCAAAATTATGCTCACCAAATTGGATTTATTAATAGGCAGACTATTTACATAATATATTAATATTAATAAGCCTAATTTAAGAAACTAAGTAAAGATAATATTTAAAAGCATTTCAGTTATTTTCATAGTCGGCGAATTCACTTGATATTGGCAGCTTGTATTAATTTCGCCTAGCTTGTTTCCTGTAGCTTCTATTACTTTAACCGACTTTAAAATAAGGCGTTAAAGGGGCTAAAAAAATGCAAATTTTATTTTTGCTTTATTTTATTTTGGTTCTTTATTTTATTTTTGCACAACGCCATCTATCGGACTTTGGATTCCAACTATCAACATTAGTTCTATATTTAGACTTAAGATGTCGTTGCAAGTACTATACTGAATTGCGTAACGTAATATTTTTCTTCTTGAACTCACAAAATTAATCATATCTTTTGATAGAGTGAACCGATTTCGATGAAACAAAAACTAAGTTATACCTCAAGTTACGTTTAATTTTTGTATATAAACATTTTCAGCATTAAATTCGTAGATTTTACGTTTTGCGCGCACAAACAAACATATAAACAGACAAACAGACAAACAGACAAAAAATTTAAAAATGATGGAAATGGGTTCTGTTACTTATCTGTTCACACGCTGGTTATTTTTTTTTTCAATTTCTTCAATGTACAAAAATTACTTTTCTACAGATTTATTATATGTATAGACAACGTACCAAGGCTTATTTTGTGATTTGACTACATCATATGTGACGTGAAAAGTGATAAGGGGGTAGTTATCATGTTAGTGTATTTAATTCATCATCAACTTAAACAATAACATTGCAAATTGTAAGTAAGCTGTAGTTTTCTTAAAAAACTTATTTGAATCTCAAATGGTTTGCATCTGGTCATCACCAATTAATAAAATGATAACTGTATTGGAATTTCACTAAAGTAATATTATATTTTTTCTCCTTACTCCTGGAAGTATTACAGTGTTTCTAAGTAAAACTCAAAACGTTCGTTGGTTTGACTTTCATTAACTTTTTTGGAATAAGAAAAATATAAGAAGTCAATATTTTTTTCACTACCCCTTTTCTCCGGTGAGTGTACGTAAGAGGAGACTAACGGTATTGGGGCTTTTTAAGGGATTTTTGGGCGATGCGGTTGGAGACCCATTACCAACAACCTTTATTTTACCATCTTTTCCCCACGCAACTTCCAATAGTGGCTGAGGAATTTCTAATTCGTTAACTCTGGCTACCCCTTCTAGGGATTTATAGCCGTGAGTATAGGTAGGTAGGTAATATTTTATTTCAGGAATAAAAACAAAAAGATTGTATAATGGCGTGGTGTGAGTGAATCCGCTGCTCTTATCGCTTTTGCTTCTTAACAAATTCATAGGCAGATAACCTCTGCGCGGTAAATGCATTTTGCGAATTATGGCATTTCTGTGTGGTTCCATTCCGCAACTTCTTGTTGGTTTTACAATTTAATCGGTTTGCAACATAGGAGGATTATCATTTGATGTATCAATGTTGAGTATCAATTCACACATTAAGTTCTGTCTTAAAATTGATTAGGGTTGCTTTTTTGGGAATAATTGAGTTATTGCTGTGTAGTGTCGGCTTAGAATAGCACTACCCCATTTCTTCCGGTTGGTGTAAGTTAAAGGCGACTAACGGTATTGGGGCTTCTTAGGGTTTTCTGGTCAATGAGGTTGGAGACCCATCACCAACAACCTTTATTTTACCATCTTCTCCTCACTTTACTTTCCAAAAGTGGCTGAGGAATTTCTTATTCCTTAGCTCTGGCTACCCCTTCTAGGGAAATATAGCCGTAAGTATATGTATGTTAAGAAAACAAACTCAGATTTCCAAAGAAAATGGATATGCCAGCAGGGTTTGAAACAATTGGAAACATATTAACGTAGAATTATGCTCTGCCAAATAAGCTTGCATCACCCAAAATCTTTATTACAAACGATAACAAGCAATAAAACAAACCAATAACATCTAATGACACAATCTTCATTCACAAAAGTCAACCCAGTTAGAGTTCGTGATCATACCAAAACCGATCCGCAGATCTTGATATTACGAAAGCAAAAGTGAACTACACGTTTACTTCTGTAATAGTCCAATTAAATCTAATGCTCTACTTAAAGTTTGGTATCCAATCTACAAGCACACAATTTGATCGGTCTATTATATTAAAATTACACGCCTATAGACTGGAACTGTTATACAATGTCTCCGAGATAAGACTGCTATAAATGCTTACTCGAAAAGCGTTGAATTTATGTAGGTACATGAGTAGGATATGCCTGATATACATTTTTTGCTGTATTTTCACTGTCTGTTTTCCCTCTGATGAAGTGAATAGCTTTTACGGGGGCAATTTTTTTATAAACAATTGACCGGCAATGTACCACATATTGTAATATTTTTTACCAAATTTGGTATCTAAAAAAGTCCGACTACGGTAAAGCCAATAGGAAGGGTAATAATGCTGGTAGTCTATGTATGCGCGTTAGAACCTTGAGACTAGTGAACCATTTTTATGTCATATAAATTCGTATTAATAGTTCCTTATTTTCATTTATTAGGGTGAAGGTACCTAAACCACTAAACAAAACTTAAGTGACTTTTTATAGTTATCAATGTGTTCAAAGCGTAGATAGGCGACTCGTTTCCAAATAAATACATAACCTTGATAGTAGGTTCACTTACTGTTCACACGGTATATTCCAAATGGGTGGAAGAATAATTATACCTACTACATAATAAATAAACTGCCTAATAACTAAGTCCAAGTTACCATGTCGGCTTTTTTCCCTACTCAATATTCCCTCACCACCAACATTGTAAAACAGCCTTTGTAAATCATCAAATGAAATGTGGCATTCCTGTTATTAAGTAACGAGTGAAAATTTTATGAACAATGTAATTAATATCGCCAAAGACAATAACAAAAAATACGTAAAACACCAATCTAACTGGTACTATATAGACTTTAAATACGTTCATGATGTTGTAACTAAAAGTGAGAGGTGATCTACTCATTTCAATGCCGAGGCGTAAGTACCATTTATTTGTCACGTCTTATTTGACACTTTTGGCATTTCGCCGTATATTATTATAATTTGAACGACAAATTGCTTCAAGTGATCTGTAAATTCAAGTTTGGATGATAATTGATTTGCGACTTTATCTCCCATCTTATTAGGTTCAAATTCTTATATGAGTAACTTAGTTGATAGTAAGACTTAGACTGTACATCACGCTTCTGTGCCGTTCATGTTCTTATCATTTGATCTGTTTGTTGATTAGAAAAGATTTGCAACAGTTGTTAAAAACAATAATTGATAAAGACTACAAGGACAAATGAGACAGTTAATATCATCGTGATAGCGCATTTCAATATGTTGTTATTAATTAAATATCCAAGATTATCAGATTCTATATGTCAAATTAAATGATTGCTTTTGCCAGGTCGGATTTTTTTCACCATTTGTAAATAAATATTTTAAACATACTCAAATGGGTAATCAGCATATGCTGTTTTTTTCTCGGGTAGTGTCCCAAGCTAACTTAAATGAGACATGTAATATAGCATAAAAAATTATCCGTCTCAATGAACGTCAATCTACCAAACATACATATACATACATATACTCACGGCTATAAATCCCTAAAAGGGGTAGTCAGAGCTAAGAAATTAGAAATTCCTCAGCCATTTTTGGAAGTTGAGTGGGGAAAAGATAGTAAAATAAAGGTTGATGGTGAAAGGTCTCCAACCGCATCGCCCAAAAATCCCTTAAAAAGTCCCATGTCCGTTAGTTGCCTCTTACGTACACCCACCGGAAGAAATGGGGTAGTGCTATTCTAAGCCGACACTACACAGCTACAGCTACACAATCTAAAAAAACTGCAACAAAAAACGAGATGAACTTATAATTAATAAATCCTAGGCTATCTTGTCACTAACTATGACTTACATTTTTTTTCTAAAAGTATTTTAAGTAACATACATACGAGTGCATAAGTAGAAAAAGTCAGAGCTTCGAGCAGAGGAAGCAAACCTCAAGTTACCTTTGAAAAGTGAGTGGGGCAAATTATCGAGTAAAGGATGATTGGTGATGAATTTCTACTCATTTTTATGACACCCGCGTGAAGACATGGGTAAGTGTTGTTTCACCTACAATCGACAGCTAATGCATTCATTTTACAGTCAACAATACAAGGTAAAGAACAAGTGCCAGCAACAACAGCACAAAACTTTGAAACATCGGTAATCCACCTCATGCATAATACAATCACACAAGCAAAAAATCATCAAAAGGCTTAAGAAGGCTCATCTTTATACTATGGTACTCATATCCCCATTTCACAAGAATCTAGTAGACATTATAATTGATTGCAACTCTGTAAGCAGTAGTCAGAGGGTTAACTATGTGACATTTTATTGGCGTTTAACAAATGTTTTGTAACTGTGTTTCACCTTAGAGCTTTTGACATTTGGTTCACATAATATCTGCAATTGATAGAAGTATTTGTAAGATTGTGGAGAACGTTTCTGGTTTGCCTTTGGATAATTGATTGGTTTATTTTGTTGTTTCTTATTTAATCGCAGTGTTATTTGCTAGTTTCTTGCGCACTTACTTGCAATATACTTACGTGGGACACTCAGAAAATTTTGCGAAAATAAAAAAAAAATGTTCTATGGGTAAAAATGTTTTTATTAAATCTTTTCAAAGTACTCTCCACCAGCATCTACACAAAGTTTCATACGTCTAAACCAGTTATCGAAACACTTTTTCCAGTCCGCCGCAGACACCTCATTTACAGCCCGCTGAAACGCTGACAGCGCATCTTCCAGCGATGAAAATTGTATCCCTTTGAGTTGATTTTTTATTTTAGGGAATAAAAAGAAGTCACACGGTGCCAGGTCAGGGCTGTAAGGAGGGTGACCCAAGAGTTTGACCGGCGTGCTGTTCAGGAAGTCCGTCGTTTTGAGCGCGGTGTGAGCGGGCGCGTTGTCGTGGTGAAGCAGTAGCCCGCGGAGCCCTGTGTTTGGTCGATTGTTGCTCACAACTGAGAAAACTACTGGCAAGTATTTAGTAGTATACCAGTCTGCGTTAATACTTCTTTGATCTTGTAAAGGAATTGACACGAAATAGCCTGTCACATTGAAAAAACTTGCGATCAAAATCTTCCCACCGCTTCTAGATTTCTTCACTTTGGTAAGGGTCGCTTCGTTTTGAAATACCCAAAACGTCGACTGGCGCTTCGTTTCTGGATCGTATTGATAAATACAGGACTCATCACCTGTAACGATGTCGTAAACACGCCGAGACGAGCCAGCATCAAATTCATTAATCATATCACGACACCATTCCACCCGGGCCTGTTTCTGTACCTCGGTGAGGTTGTGTGGCACCCAGCGTGAAACTATCCTCCTCACGTGAAGATGTTCGTGTAAAATCTCATAAACGCTTCCCGATCCAATCTGCATAATGTGTTTAATCTCTAGATACGTTATTTGCCTATTGTCATGAATTAAATTTTTCACTTCCACCACGTTTTCATCCGTAACAGCCGTTTAGAGGTCGACCACTTCTTTCTTCATCCCGCAAAGTTAATCGACCACGCATGAATTCGTCATACCAACGATACACGGTTGCCTTGGAAGGCCCTTCATCCATAAACGCCATTTGAAGTCTATCGTATGATTCGTCTGGTTTTAAGAGACATTTGAAATCGTAAAAAATCATAGCGCGAAAATGTTCCCGGCTCAGATTCATTTTTCAGTAAGACACGACAATTTAAAACAGCTCGTAAAAAATAAAGAGGGAAATTTTAAAATTGGAACGTACCTTTTTTTATTTATAAAGACTCATATTTTTAGTATACATTACAACCGGCCAGTGTTTTATACATCAAAACCTTTTTTCGCAATACTTTCTGAGTGGCCTGGTAAATATATATTTGTATGGCGATATGCTAAAGATAAATAATGCACTAGAACGTTTAAAGAAGATTGATTGATTTACTAATAAATAACAGATTAATTACAGACATTACAGACAATAAAAGATTTTCGACACCGGCAGCGATATTTCTTTCCTTTATTTATTAGTAATAAGCCCCACATGAGGTTTTCATGAACAAAAAATTCAAATTGTTGATTGATTTGTTTGTTACACAGTGTTTAATACTGAATAAGGCATTTTGAGGCTCTGGCTACCCTTTTTTGCAATTTATGACCGTGATTATATGTATTATTGTTTTCGATTGTTGCCGTGTAGTGTCGGCTTAGAATAGCACTACCCCGTTTCTACCGATGGTTGTACGTAAGAGGCGACTAACGGTATTGGGGCTTTTAAGGGATTTTTGGGCTATGCGGCTGGAGACCCATCACCAACAACCTTTACTTTACCATCCTTTCCCCACTCAATTTTCCAAATGTGGCTGAGGAATTTCTAATTCCTTAGCTCTGGCTACCCCTTCTAGTATTATTACGTAATCAGGTTTCAATAAAGTAGTGTTATAATATAATACAAATACAGAAACGTATTTTTGTTTTCAATTTCCAAATCCAAGCTGCATTCATAAATGTGTAATGAAAGTACTCATTCCGACGGAAGAGACGAGGTAATACACTCGGTGAAATAATTAATGCGTGGACAGGTGCAGCTATGCTTTCCCAATATTGTTGGGATACTTTCAGAAGTCGGCGGTCTAAATCAGCGATTGATTTAATGAATGATTTATACAAACTCATTGTATTTGATGTATATGAAACAAATTGTCTGAACGATCAGCAAATTTTTAAGTTATCAGTGAGTGATTACGATTTCATAGTTAATTTGTACTGAAAGTTGAGAGTTGATGGGTCCCAAACTAAAATTAAAACATTTTGAGATTAGAACGTACTTTATTTTATGTAAAAAAACATATCAAACAATCAAATTTAAAAGAACTGGCTACCTTTTTTTGGTGTTTATAGCAGTTAGTATACGGCTATGATGCATTCAGTTTGTATTTGATAATATTATTATTTTCAATATATTTTTTTATTATTTTACTTTTTATTTACTATTATATAATGACTAACAACTTGCTCAACCAAAGACCCCATTCAAAATTAAACAAATAATTGAAGGAATTCTTTTAAATATTTTTTCTATTGCACTTTAATAATAATAAACTAAAATAATATAGAAAACAATGTATTTGCCTATTTTAACTACGCAAAGAAAATTATTTCAAAAACCGCTAGCGGCATTTTAACCCCTGTACTGTAAAAACTAAACAGAAACGAATATTTCTTCGCCATCCACCTTATGCGTATTAAATAATAACACGTCCAATATTAACAACTTCACCAAATATCGGGTGGCACACGCAAAAGAAATGGCTCAGGTTCAAACTCGATTTAATTTAACAAATTAAAAGGTTTCGTGTCACTGTTAACATACATTGTAATTTCTACTTTTTTAATTGGTTGGTTGGTTTTGTTCAAGCTCAAGTCGATTTTGCAACTCCATTCACTTGTTGTTCTGTTTTTTTAAACAATTGATGTATCGCCCCATCTTTACAAGGATTATGTTATTTATTTTAGAGTTTTGATGAATTCCTACTTTTTTTACTCCTTAAGTTTTGCGTGAATATGTATAACTTATTTTCTTTCTGAAGTTGTACGTAATTGTAGACGAAAGAATTTTCAATATTGATAGGTTCTGTAGCCAATTATTGAAGACGAACACACATACATACATAAACTCACGGCTATAAATTCCTAGATGAATAGACCCCTAGAATTAGAAATTCCTCAGCCACTTTTGGAAAGTTAAGTGAGGAAAAGATGATAAAATAAAGGTTGTTGGTGATTGGTCTCCAATCTCATTGCCCAAAAATCCCTTAAAAGCCCCAATACGGTAGTGCTATTCTAAGCCGACACTACACAGCAACACACAAACATATTGTTCCCTTTATAGTAAGTTTAGATACAGAGAGATATATATTACGAAACATTAAAATTAAATGAGGTTACAGTTAGTTAGTTAAAGTATTGAAAATAAATGTCCTATCAATTACTCTGGGGGTCATCTATGGTGACTAAGTGATTGGTAGATGTATTGTGTCAATAGTTGTATGTAATCTAATGTCATTACATTATCAATATAGATTTCTATCTTCCTTTAAAAACGTACTGTTGTTCATCCAAATACATATGTTCCATATTTTGTTTGCGATTATAAGTTTAAAAATACAACATATATACATATATTAACGGCCATAAATCTCAAAAGGGGTAGTCAGAGCTTTAGAGCCTAAAACCCCACAGCCACATTTGGAAGTTGATAGGGGAGTAGATGGTAGAAACAAAGTAACATTGGTGATAGGTTTACAACCGCATCGACACGCGACGCCTCTAACGACACCCGTGGGTAGAAAGGGGTACTGACATTCTAAGCCAGCACTACACGGCGAATACATACATACATATACATACATATACATACATATACTCACGGCTATAAATCCCTAAAAGAGGTAGCCAGAGCTAAGAAATTAGAAATTCCTCAGCCACTTTTGGAAGTTGAATGGGAAAAAGATGGTTGAATATAGGTTGTTGGTGATGGGTCTCCAACCGCATCGCCCAAAAATCCCTTAAAAAGCCCTAATACCGTTAGTCACCTCTTACGTACACCCACCGGTAGAAATGGGGTAGTGCTATTCTAAGCCGACACTACACGGCAAATACAAATACATATTTGTATAAACTTGTGAATTTGAGTTATCTACAAAACATTAATTCTGTAAAATGAGAAATTCAACTCCACACCCAAACTCCGCCAATACGGGAAACAAAGGCAAGACAAGTTTTAATTACATGAAATCTGTAATGCAGTTGACATCTCGCAACTTTGCAACACAGTTTGCCAACCTTATTTATCTCGTGGAATTTTGGTTGAAACAATGTTTGTTACACTACATACACTCACAGCTTTGAATCTCAAAAAAGGGGTATCCGGAGCTCTCAGCCACATCGTCCAAAATCACAAAAAGCCCCAAAACGCTAAGTTACCTCTTGTATTCATACAGTACAGTAGTATTGTAGCTATTTCGCGTTAATGACATTTATATAACATTCATTTTAAATTAACTTCCATTTTGGCATTTGTCGATTGACGACAGCTGAGAATAGCACTCTCTTATCTGTTTGTTTTACTATTCTACAATATTTAGAAATGACTACATTTTATTAAAAAAAAAAAAACAAATATAATTAAACTAAATAATCATAATTGACACTAAAGTAACACCAACCTGGCTTTTACTTCGCTTAAAAATCCTATTACAGGAAACCGCCTCTAAAGATAACCCTTAAAACATATATGCAAGACAAAATATACCCACACTACGGTCTCGTGTTCATGCGACGAATACCCTTGGGAACTAGAGCACTAACGGGCATAGCCACTCTTGGCTCCAAGTACCTGCTAGACGCATTTGTCTTGTTGCAATTTCTCGAGATACAGTGGCAGAACATGGAACGTACGGTCGCCTCGAGAAAGTTTATACACCTGTACTTTATAGGGTTACATTTGTTCGGGTCGGCTATATCAAAGTTTAGGCTGTAGTGGTTAATGTAATTTTACTTAAAGATAAAGATGAGGTTATACAACGTAAACATAAATCCAAATATACATACATACATTAACATGCGCCATTTTTTCCCATTGGGGTAGATAGAGACGACTGATCTCCACTTTGTACGATTCTGGCAAACCTCTGAAACGTTTGATTTTTAATCTTTACAAAAAATTTTAATTAAACGCATAGCGAATAAATATTGATTGGCATAAGCGAAGCAAATGAGATTTTCCAAAACCGTCTAAATAGGTGGCTAATAGTGATTCGCATACTCCTATAATACATTAAGTGTGAGAATAAATAGTATGTAAGAATGCCATTTAACAAGTCTAATTTCCAACAGACTTGCTTTCAAGACAACATATTTATGTTTATCAACCACTTAATTAAAATATAGTATATCAAGGTTGTTATTATCAAATCAATTTGATTATTGACATTGTCACAATGATATCTAAATTAAAAGACAGGTTGTTAATTCTATTATATTGGTACTGTGACAAGGTGATGAATTATTCAGTTCTGCATGCAAAAAGGTGTACGCGAACACGCAATGTCCCGTTTTATAATCCAATAATATATTTTATGATTGACATACATATATAAATCCATAGAAGGGGTAGCCAGAGTTAAGGAATTATAAATTCCTCCTTCCTTTAGAAGTTGAGTGGGGCAAGATAGTAAATAAAGGTTGTCGGTGATGGGTCTCCAACCCCATCGCCCAAAAATCCACTATAAAGCCCCAATTCTATCTCCGTGTTTAAGTCAAAACTAACGTTTTGTAGTCACAAGTAGAAGACATGTTTCAATAATTAAAAAAATATGACTACAAACATGACTTCGTACAAAATCTTCAACATTACCTTTAATGTCACGAGCGGGGTCTAAGCAGACCCCACACACTGTTTTTAACAGTATTTTTTTTAAATTTAGAAGTTATGGTCTCGTTTTCTCGGTTGATCTCAATGCATCGCGAGGCATTTCAGCGAGTGGAAGTTCGTCGCTCTTCTGCTTATGTTAGGTTAGGTAGTTATATTTTTGCTTACTTGTGGATTACTACAGACCCCACCCGTCATTAAACTTTTCTTACTTGGGTTATGATTTATAATATTGTTTGTTTAATTTTTTCAGAATCGATTTTCTATAACTGAAAAAAAGAGTCACCGACTAACCAATGCCCAAATTGAGCAAATAATACAAGATTTAAGTGAGTTGACCAAAAAAGAGCAGCTTTTGTCCAGTACACATGATGCTGGTACTAGTGCTCGAAAAATAAAGCGAAGATGCTATTATTATCCCAGATCGAAGGATAATCAGCACTATGGTCTTGCGAGAAAATATTTGCAAGCCTCATTCGGTAGCAGTTATTTATTGTTTATCATGTCTACCCAAAGATTAATTTTTAACATTTGGTTAGGATAGTATGTTTTAGGAACTGTCATTTTTTTTTATGTATATTGCATTTTTTTCTTTGAATTACTTGTTTTTGATTCTCATAGTTTATTTAAAAAAATACAAGTTAGTCAGAAATTGCCTCTTTTGTTAAATTTTAGTACATTATAAATAAATGTGATTGAATAATTCTACGTATGATATTGTTAAACTGATAAAAATGATCCCAACTGTCGAAGGACCGATTTTTGTAAGCTTAATAAATACTTTTCATGACTTTTATAATGTCTTTACTTAAAATTTAAAATAGTTTTAATAAATATTTAAAAAACTGAAGTTATACGTAAATTTATATTGGGGATACTTTTAGACCCCACGCGTGACGGAATGTTGTCCCAAACAACGCGTGTACTTAAAGGTTAAATAAAGATAAATCAAAAAGAACTTGGATGTTCCAAATAATAACTACGAGCCGATTATTGAAAGAATAATTCATTCATCAATATTGCAGCACCAAATTACAATTTAAAAAGTTCAAGGGACCGTAATAATTATTTAATAAGCGCAATTAGTGTTCCCAAATCTGCTAGACACCTTTGCTTTAATTTATTGCATGATGCATTGCTGATATGAGAATACATAAGTGTTAGAATTTAGAATTTTGCTGTGTAGTGTCGGCATAGAATAACACTACCCCATTTCTTCCGGTGGGTGTACCTAAGAGGCGACTAACGGATTTGGAGCTTAAGGGATTATTGGGCGATGTGGTTGGAGACCCATCACCGAAAACCTTTTTTTTACCATCTTTTCCCTACTAAAATTTCCAAACGTGGCTGAGGAATTTCCAATTTCTCAGCTCTGGCTACCCCTTCTAGGGATTTATAGCCGTGAGCATATGTATGTATGTATGTATGTAAAAATTAGACATGTCAAAAATAAAACAATTGTGATAGTTTAGTTGAAAGAATAATCACCAAATGGACCCAAATATCGAGTAGGGACTAGACTAACCTCTTTTTTAACGTGATATGTGTCATATGCCTAAGTGCAACTTAGACATGTGGGTTTCCCTATTATATTTTCCATTACCGTTAATAGACTTGATAAATTAACGACAAACATAAAATTTATGTACATTAAATCATTTTTTTTATAAACTTAATAAATAAAATTCCTGTCACGGTCTAATTACTATCACACTTATTCGAAGAACAAAGTACAACTCAATGAGATATGAAATAAGTAGAGGCTATAATGAAACTTCTCTGCATAATGAGTTGATTCAAAATTAGTAGCATAAGGCCTTGATATCAAGTAATTATAGGCTGCAAGTAGCATTTTGTTGCATAAGAAATGATACGAGTATAACGTGTGACCTCTGTACTTAATTCAAATCACAATAGATCTATTCACACCTACCGTTTATAATGAATTTTTAGAGTTGGATAATTTATTGTATATTGATGCGGTTTTGTTTTAGCTGAATTCGTTTATTATGAGTATCTAACTTTTTGTTTTTTTTTTTATACTTGGCAGTGTCGTTAAATAATTGTTGTCGTCCTAGGAATAATTGTCTGGTGAGGATTTTTCTTCTCACGTTATGTGATTGGTTTTTTGTGATGGACAATTTATTTTTATTATGTCAAACAAGCGTTTGGTTTTGTCGCATAGAAAATTTTTATAAAGTAAAAACATGTTAATAAACTGAAATTGTACAAACCATGTTTTGAAAAAATGAAAAAATGTGAATGTAAAGAGTTTCTTTGTTGCTTCTTCTCTTTACGGACACCTTCCGAAGCAACGGACTTATGATAAATTTAAAAAATTTGACGTTCAAAAAATGATAGTTTTTAACATAATTTTGAAAAATAAACTTTTTGACTTTTTTTTTGAATAATAGAACTACTTCAGTTCTTATCGCAGGTATTTGTAGAAGATAACTTGAAGTATTGGAGCTTTTCAACCAACAAAATTTATTCACAGTCTTTTCCCTACTCAAGACCGAAAAGTGCCTATAAAGTTTAGTTCTAGGGTAATAAGTTAGGCCTATATTTGATGAAAATTGCCACTTGATGTAAAGAAAACACAGGGTTTTAAAAATATAGCAAATTATGATAATCGTATGGTAATTGCGTAATTAAATTTTCCTTATCTCCCAATATCAAACATGCGTGCAAGCTACTATAAATTCAACATAATACGCATATTCAGGAAATATTGAATATGTTCTACCAAATTATCATTTAAAGCGTTCGATGTTTATCAAAAAAGCTCACGCAAATCGTTTCTCCTATGAAATTGTCCCAGGCCAGTGGTCGCCAACCTGCGGCTTTTAAGTCACATACTTTTCTTTGTAAAACTGCACTTCTTGAGTCTCTATTTAGATCGTTGGATTTATTATTTATATACCAAACATATTTATAAACAGTTAACAGAAAACTCCGAAATTATGCAAACAGCAATTTTTGCCTCTTGCGAAACAAAAGGTTGTGAACAGAAAACTCCGAAATTATGCAAACAGCAATTTTTGCCTCTTGCGAAACAAAAGGTTGTGGACCCCCAGCCCTTACGATTCGATGCAATTATAACATACGGTTACTTAAATGACGTATAATTAAATGTTTAAATCGTTCATGGACTGTGTGAAAAGATATGAAAACAATTAAGTAAGCAACATGTATTGTCTTAGATAGTTATAGATACTGGATTTTTAATTATCCTAGCTTAGTATGTTGTGACTTCACTTATTCTTCTTTAAATGAGGTTTGACGCTCAACTTTACTATATTAGAATATACTCTTTATGTATATATTAGAGCATAAAGAAATATTTGGTGAATTTTTCAAGCTTAAAAAGCAAATAATTAAAATTAAATTAATTAATTTTTATTATTTTTTTGTGGATTTATATTATATTATTATTATATATAAGTATTATCAAAGTCGTAAATATTATATTGTCATTCTTAGAAAAACATAAACGTTCACGCCGAAAATCCCCGAAGGGGTTGGCAGAGGTACTAATACTTCTGAACATCACGTGACTTTGTCACCTGGTGTTCAGGGTACCCACGTTTTGCATTGACAGTGTACTCACGCGATAGGGGGCAGGCCTATCGCCGTTTTGTACGATATTCTCAGAATAAATGGATGAAGTCATACAAATGAAATAGAAGACTTAGACAAATTAGGTATGATCTAAATTTATTAGTGTGGATGGTAATGTTAGTTGAGGACGACCACGGAAAACACACTTGGACCAAATTGAGAGTGTGCTCAAAAATGCATTGATGCAAAATTTGATGGATGTAAACGATCTCTAGCTTCGTTTGTCAGGATCGTACGAAGTGGCGATCGATAGTCTCTGCCTACCCCAATGGAACTAATGGCGGGAGTATATGTTTGTATGTTACATTTATTTGCAGAAACATACAAAGAAAAAGTCAATGTGAACATCTTAGGTATATTACATAATACACATGCATCACCATTCTCAAAAGTACTGAATCATATCTGTGGCTAAATATGTGTTAAAACTTAACGAGGTTGAGCCAAATTGATAAATAATTATATCTCAAGGCACCTGTTGACATTCAATCTAAAATGATTCATAGCAATACTCATATAACCTCGACTATGGTACGCTTTATAATTCATAGTTTTGATTGCATTTTAATTTTCTTTTTCTGACACAAAGGTCGAACTGAAAATATTTAATCAATCTTCGCAATTGTTCGTATTCAATTAAAAGTAAATTATTCTTAAAAAAGCGAAAGTCATTTATTTCTAACACGAAATCACGATGTTGCTCTTAATTAATTTATTTTGCATTAGTAAAATATTTTATGCAATCTTAATGAGAATACAAGCAGTATGTAAATAATGTGTTAAATAAAGCACTACTCTATCTCTTTTCGTTATTAATAATTTTTGTATTACAGATGGAAGTATTACATACCAACGCTTGATCATAAAAAAAAACTTACTTAAGTCTTTTCCATACAATGATACACTTAAGAAAATGTAAAGCCGAAACTAATTGTAAATACCTTAGTTTGTAGCTTCACTCGTTTATTTCTAAGAGAAAGTAAAAGATCGCTTTTTATTATAACCAAGGGTAAAATAGAATTTGTTTTTAATAGTAGTTAGTTACACTTACCTTGCAATATTATGTACGTTATTATTATATATTTTTGACCTGTAATATAATATATTCTGTCATAATAAAAATACTGTTTTAAATATACGTTCTTTTATTAAGTATAATATTAGAAAAAAAAAGTAAGGTCATAAAGGGCACTTTTGGGAATGATCATTGAAATATGGACAAAGAAGAAAAGTGAGAAAAAAATTACACAGAGGTTTTCAGTTCATAAAAATATTTCACGATCACTGTATCGAAGTACATACTAGGCAGGTGAATAAAGTATAGGGGGAAAATCATATAATAACAAAAATAATTAAAAATAACATGAGACAACCTAATCAACCTCTCTGACTCGTATTACTTGTAATTTTCTTCTTCTTGCCCCGGTGCTTATTTATTTATTGAATGTCATTCCATCAAATACGTCCTTTTTGATTGAATTATAACAAAAAAATGTATATTGTTATGTAAATAAATAAATACGAACATAGAGCACAGAAAGATTTACGACTGTAGTATGGGATATTAGCTCGACGATTTATTATTTTAATCATATAAATACACATATGAAAGACTATCAAAACGAAAAAAATAAAACTGATATTCGATAAAAAAAACGACGTGATAGCTCAATGGGTAGAACACCGGTTAACGTACAAGCGACTAGTGTTCAAATCCCGGGTCGGGCCTACACCAATTTGTCTTTTCTAAAGACATATGTGTGGTTATTTTATCATGGTTGTTAACGGTGAGGGAAAACATCGTGAGGAAACCCACTTGGCTGAGTTGTACTTAGTCATGTGACAGTGTATTAGTACAAAACGGCGATAGGCCTGCCCCCTATCACGTGAGTACACTGTCCATGCAAAACGTGGGTACTCTGAACACCAGGTGACAAAGTCACGTGATGTTCAGAAGTATTAGTACCTCTGCCAACCCCTTCGGGGATATTCGGCGTGAACGCTTATGTTATGTTATGTTTATGTTATTCAGAATTGAGTCTCCTAGCTACTAGTCATGTAATTAGTTATAAATGAAAAAAATAAATATAGTTAACAAAATTTGTTGGAATTTCCGGAGTAGATGTATAAGCAATTTAATAAGCGCACAAAGTCACGGGCAAAAGCTGAATCTCATAAACCTTAAATCATGTCACAAGTTTCTACAAAGTAACAAGTTGCAATTTCAAGTTGGAGAATTACAAAGCATCGTATAGATAATATCCAAATGTGTCTTATTGGCAATGACGCTGTATTTATGATGTTGCCAGTCGGAACTGCGATGCAATATGCTCTTTTACGACAGTCATCGGGCTCAGTTATATCTTGATATAGTTTCTTAATATCCTGGCAAATGTTCGGAGAAGGTTTTGTTATTGAAACTAAGTTCTTATTTGTATATGAAACTTGTATTACATACATGTAGGTTCTCTTTGAAATATAGTAAGTTTATTACCATATGAAGATGCGCCATCAACTACTTCCTTGTCATAACGGTAAGAAGATTAACTCAAAATCGGGATATTTTGTGTATAGTTCCTAACTAACTTCTGAGGCTAATCAAGTGTGGTAAGAAATTCCAGGCTTTTCTCACCTGATTTCTGGTGGAATGGTTAAATAAACGGAAAAAGCACATTATGTGTAAGTTTATATTTGTCGAATTGAATTACGAGTACAAAGAACAAAAACAAAAATCTTCAGAATGTTTGTGTACGTATGTGTACAACTTATATGTACAACATACATACATATACTCACGGTTATAAATCCCAAGATGGGGTAGCCAGAGCTAAGGAATCAGAAATTCCTCGGCCACTTTTGGAAAGTTTAGTGGGGAAAAGATGGTAAAATAAAGGTTGTTGGTGATGGGTCTCCAACCTCATCGCCCAAAAATCCTTATATGTACAAGTATAAAAAAAAACGTTTAAACAAGCGAATAAAGTATAACCAAAAACAAAGTGTTAACATTCCATTAATGTATTAGTCAGAATACATTAAAGTCATATCCAGTATCCGTTTTCCGTAAATATTCATTTTTGGTTTCAACCGTTCATGTAAACAAAAGCAATCAGCTACAATGATAGTATATTAATGAAACAAAAGTTTACGTAGAATGATGGCAGCAATTCAATTTTGACGAAGTGAATTGAAATAATGCGATTATCGTAAAACAGGGAATCGGGGAAATGAAAAACAAACTATCAATCATTAAATGAAATAATCAAATTAAATGTGAATGGAAAATTATTGATATGATTAATTGAAAGTTTTAATTAATGAAAGAGCGGAAACGGTTTACGTGATCTTGCACCCGTCGCAATGCGGTTTCGCAATATTGGAAATAAATATAATTAATTATGTAATTGATAATTCATTAATATTAATTAAATGCTGTTTGGAAAATTGCAATAACGTTAAAATCATTAAAATTCTTTGTATACACCAGGCATATTAATGATTATCATAGTAATTGGAGCACAAGGACCACATATAAAATGAAAAGTACTTTTATTATTTGAGCAACTTTTAAAAAGTTCGCTGGGGAGATGATAATAAAATACTTATTGTTGGTGATGGGTCTGCAAAGCACTATTTACACAATACATTTAGTGTACCATACGATTAGCGTATAAGATTCGTTTAAATAAGTTCTCTCATAATATTCTTTACCCAATTCCGAAAAATTATTTATGCGTGAACTAAATTTAAAGATAATTAAAGAGAATTTGATAAATCCTTGGAGACGCCGAAATAAATACCCGGTTATAAATACCAACAAATTTTAGCTATAGTTTTAGAATTAGAAAAACTTTTGTTACTATTGGAAATTGAGTGGTCAAATGATGGTGAAATAAGGGATATTCATATCAAAATTTTAATATAATGAAGCTAAATTGTACGGCAACCACTTAGTCCCCACACCGCTAGTCGACTTGTACACCCCCAGTGAAATGAAATGGGTTAGTGCTATTCTTAGCCGACATAACAAAGTTACCGTAATGTGACTACATAGTAAACTACACCCTTCAACAAACTGCACTTGCAAGAGTGGTTAGTGTACTGTAAACGCAGTTCGTGAAAAGGACGGTATGAACTCAAATTTGTTAACATATAAATAAAAAACACACTAAGGGGAGTTAGAGCTTAAAAATTGTGAATACCTGTATCATTTTTGGGAGTTGAGTGGGCAGAAGTTATCAAAGTAAGGTGTGTTTGCCTAAGAATCGATTAATAAGCCCCTACAATGTAAGTCTCTTCTTACAAACATCGCCGAGAAGAAATAGGGTAGTGCTATTTTAAGCTAATACGAAGCAAATTATCTTTATTAATTAACTAGTGGATCGTCCCAGCTTCGCACGGGTAGCGTTGTTTTTTTAAATATCTGAGGTTTCTTTCTTCAGTCACTGCTCAAGCATTGTGAAATTCAGCGCAATGTTTTCAATTTATTAAATTTATAGCAATTCCTAAACAGTGTAGTTTGGTGATTTTAAATGCGCTTTGATAAACGGTTCAGTATTTCCGTTTAATAGCAAATTTTTAAATAAAACGCTATGAAGTATTTATAACAATCTAAAAAATAAAGCATTTCATTACGTGATGTAGGATGCAACTACTGGCGCCATATAGTATGTTATATGTAAATTAGTAAAGATTTGGTTTTGGTCACGGGCGCGGTGGCTTATTTTATGTATAATTTCGGTGTTTATCTACCGATTTCTATGATTCTTTTTTTATTGAATAGGTAATAATGTTACCTTTTTTAAATTAGGGATATGTGAGAGGTTTACAAACGTAAGAGTAAACAAATATAATAAAAATGTTCCGAACTGCTAAGCTATCAGGAATTACACGTGTTATTGTGAGTCAACCGTAAACGATAGACATAAACTGTTGTGGATTTTTTTTAGATAATTTTATGAAGAATATTTCCGTCACACATGATTTCTATGTAAGTTTAACCATTGAGGCTGCACACGCGACGGAAGCTTAAAAATGGAGTAACTTCTCCCGTTTTCCCAAAATTTCCCAAAATTCCCCTTTACTACTCTGCTGGAAAGTATACAAAAACTTGCGCAGGTGTATGAAGAAAATTTGTACAAAGTTTCGTTAAAATCCGTCGAATAGTTTTTGTTTACATAAGGAACATACAAACCGACAGACAGACAGACAGACAGACAGACAGACAAAAATTTTACTGATTGCATTTTTGGCATCAGTATCGATCCCTAATCACCACCTGATGGTTATTTTGAAAATATATTTCATGTACAGAATTGACCTCTCTACAGATTTATTATAAGTATAGATATATCATGAAAAAATCATCATATTTTTCTTAAACATAAAAATGTGTATGAAAAAATTATGACCAAAAAATCAAAGGTATAAGAGCAAATAGGCGAATAATAAACCAAATCCTGTAACCGAAACAAACTTCCGAATTGTATCGTGTTTTCAAAATCGAAGAGAGACGCTTCTCATTGAAGCTCAAGTTGTAACTCAATCAAACTGCTAACAGCGTTCGCTCTCAGATTAGGACTGCCTAGGGCGAAGTAAATATTAAACGTAAAAGCTTTATGAAGCAACAAGTTAGTTTGTTCCCTTGTATTGGTATTGAAGATTCCAGAAGTTTAGCAATTTTGTTGGATTGGAAATATAATAGGTAAAATTTTTGATTATTAATAAATCGAATAGCTTCAAAATCAATTATTTCTCAGTTATTTTAGATGATTTGGGGTTTGTAAGTCTGTGGTCTGAAGCCACATCGCCAAACAATCAGTAATAACGTCCTGTAACTTTTGTTTCCTTCTTCGACACCCACTGGACCAGATGAAATAAATAAAATAAATAAATATATACGGACATAAATCAAGACGCACGGCAGTGCGTCAAGCCAAGCCAAGGCGGCGAGCGCGCACCGTATGTGTATATTACACGAACCATTTGGAGCGACTTTTTACACCATCATAACTCAAAATCTAATCAACATAAACCAACCAAATTTGGCTCATTTGTTGATATCAAGGATACAAACTAGTAGCCCAATTTCCATAAATACATAACAAAGGGTTATTAAGATATAAACGTCCAAAAATCGCGATTTTTTTAGTGACTCACTGACATATAGATCAAAAAGCTAACCCACTTCCAGATATCCCAGGAAGTTGAAATTCGGCATCCAGGTCGGTGATCAAATATTAACAAAGGAAAAAATCTGAAAACGGAGAATTTTTAAGATTTTTCAATATTTCCCTCACAAGAACATTTTGTATAGAAATCATAATAAATCCCATGATGAAATGTTGTTGACGCTAATATAAAACTCCGTTCTGAATAGGTTTAGGTATGCTATGCATACTTACTTGATCATTCATTAAACTTCGACGCTAAAGTTATTTGCAATTACAAAACTCAAACTATGAGTATAGGTACTAACTGTACTAGCACAGCCCGGTTGGTTGCGAACAATAGCAATACATTTCTTCAATATATAAAAACTCAGATTCAATTCCTGTCATACTAATTAATAGGTATCATAATACCTAGTACCTATCTCATGTCAGCAGAACGGCGACCACTGTATGAGTCATACAGTAGACAAAACATCGGATAGCGTTTTCATAATACATAGATACCTACTAATCATTAAACCTACGGAAATTAAATAAAATGATTTGATTTTGTGTAATGTCAGCGCTCATAATCATATTTAATAACATAATACTATTTATGATTGTAATAATGATAATTACATACATGAAATAACATAAACTAACTTAAACTTAGTCGCTACCACGTCGCTACAAGCGTGGGGCCACAGGAGATCACAGGGCAAGACGCGCGGGGTGAGGGGCAGGGGCGGGGTATGACGGGATCTGCGAACGTACCAAAGCGAGCGCCAGCCGCGCTCACACGCGCGAGCGACCTCATGCTGTTCGGTTGTCTAGCGAAATCCCGCCTATAAGGTTGAGTTTTATGCTTCGTCGTCGTATGAGTTACAGCTGGTAACGGGGTTGTAAATTCTGCTTTTTTTCTTGCTGATTGTTTTTAGATTGGGTTGTTTGTAGGTTTGTTTCTTTTGCCAAATTCATTGATTTGTTTGATTAAAATAGTAGATAGATAGTAAGGTAGGTATAAAATCAAACGCAGAAAAAAAATTACCAACTTATTTCTTAACAAAAAGTAATGATATCCCACCAAAAACATTTTAAATGTAAAAAATGTTAGCCAAGCAAATACAATACAAAAATTTATAATGTGTTAACTAAAAGACTTCGCAGACAATAGGATTGATATCTGAATGGTTTCCAAGCACTGCAGATAATCCTGAAATACAAAGATGATAACAAGTTAAATTAAAGTTTTGATTTAATTTGGCTAGTTTTCACCACAAAATCAAATTAAAATGTACCTAGCAGATAAGTTGATTATCATGATAGTTCGTATGTGGAAACTATAAATATAAATTTTTGTATTGTATTTGCTTGGCTAACATTTTTTACATTTAAAATGTTTTTGGTGGGATATATTATACACAGATCAAGTTAGCCTCAAACTAAGTAAGACTTGTATTATGGAATACTAACTCAACGATATATTTAATATTATAAAATACACATATAAATAACATCCAAGATTAAGAAAAAATCATTTATGCTTATCACATAAATCTTGACATCAGTGGCGATCAAATCCGCATCCTCCGAATCGATAAGCTAGTCACTTATCCACTCGGCCACGGACATAGTCAAAATGCAGTCTGTAATATCGTCATTAATAATAATTATATTACATACACTTGACAAATACACTTGATTGCCGGCGCCTACAGTAGCTATCAATATTATCTATTATATATATTATCTACGACAATCTCATAGGAACCGTTTTTATAATAGCCATCTAGCCTTGTGTCTGCGACAATGTTGCGACAGTATGAGACATATTTAATTGAATCAACTTTCGAACAACTTTTTTGCTTTAGATATTATTAGAGTTATGATAGATCAACTATAGTAGACAAATAGGTATTAGATAGGGATTAGATATCTTAGATCATTGTTAATATATAAGTTTATATCGGCTCTAAAAAGCACTACTGAATTTCTTTCCATTTGATGCTATATAAGTGAGTGTTGGCAATGTGGTGAGGAACTTATTACCAACCATTCTTTGTATTACGATCTTTATCATAACTTCTAAATATGATCTAAGCTTGAAAATTTGCTCGTGATATTTAAGGCCGTATGTAGCTATGAAAATTGACACAGGGTACGTTTAGAAAAAGATATATACATGTTTATATACACGTACATACATTTTACATTATACTCGCGTCTTAAATCCCAAAAAAGGATTATAGCCAGAGCTTTTAGCTAAACCACTTTTGGAACCCAGATGGAGAAAACATTGCACAGGACGATTGGTAATAGGTCCGCAGCCACTTTGCCCAACAATTTCAAAACACTAAATATTCAAAGTTGCCTCTTATGAAACCCTAGGGAAGAAGTTGCTCAGTGCTATTCTAAGTCGACACTACACAGAAATATAAAGCAAGCTACTATACAAACAAGATACTGCAGAAAATATATATTTAAATGTTTTAAATGAAAAACAAGGTGAAATTCTAATAAATTCTACAAGTTTTCTCATTTTTCATTTCGAGACAAATCATTTACGTAACTTTATTATTGCATGGATAATTTACATATTTCAAATTTGTCGTTGTGACATTTTATGTCATTATTTAAATGAAAGGAATAGTTTATTATTACGTCTGAATATTACGTAATGCATTGTTTATAACAAAACAACTTAAAATATGTACCTGACATTTATTATAAATCATATATAATACATTTCGTATGACCAAAGAATATTAAAAAGTGTTCTTATTTAAAAAAAAATGTTTGTTAAACGATGTTGAAAATCAATTTATGACCAATTCTTAGCTTAACACTGATATCATTAATAGTCCACAAAATTTTGATTATGTACGGTGATGACCTACCTCTTATAGGTTAGCTGTTAAAGATTTTTAATTTTATATGTCAATCACATGGTAAAATAAATATAATTAATTGGTGTTTCTTTGAAGCAATATGATATCTCAGAAATCACCTCACAGCCCATATATGTCCCCACCAAGGGGCACGAGCCTACCCTATATAGGGCGATTTGGCCTTAGTCCACCTCGCTAGCCAATTGCAAGTTGGCAGACTAACAACTACTACCGTGATAGTAGCCGGGACCGACGGCTTAACGTGCCCTCCGAAGCACAGAAATACTTAAATGAATTCCATTATTGCAATATCTTTTACTAGTACTTTTTATTTACATTTATCGACACCCTCTGCTTTCCCAAAATGGGAGCGAATGGTGGGAGTATATGTAAGTATGTATGCTACTCTCTATGTTCATATAAGTACTAGCTTAACCAATTTGCTAAAAAAATGATAAAATTTACTCTTATAAACATGGAAATTTGCCAAAAGTTATGTTTTCATGCATACGAAGCTAGTTAAATTTGTTTTGGGAACTCAAAACAAGATTACGCGTATTTGTCAAGCTTAACTAAAGATATGAATTTATGAGTTGGTTTGGTAACATTATTAAGCATATTTATGTTGGCCTTAATACCTGCGACAGTTACAAAACATGTTTTGTATTTTGAATCAGACTTATTTAACTAACAATGCGGCAATAGGATGTATATGTCAACTGTGGTTGACGCGCGATTTTTGTTATAGAGTCAGGTGCAGGAAGTTATCTCTAAGTACTTTTGGTATATTTCTTCTTAGAGTTATAGTTTATCAGCTAAGGACATCGCCTACCCCAAATTAAGCGCAATACACACTGAGCCCGCCGGGCCGCCGACAATGTCCAGCGTTACAGCCCGGTGCCCTGGCGTTAAAAGAGTGATGTCTAACCTATGAATGAATCCTAGAATGCCGACAAAATGTTCCCGGCATGTGGCCCGGCGGGCTCAGTGTGTATTGCGATTTAGGATTACTGAATATGTTTTATATTCCTTCACCTGGTTTACAGTTCAGAGTTCCCACTTTCTAATTGGCATTTACGTGATAGAGTGGAGGCCGTTTTGTAAAAATCTTTGTAAAACTCAGGCACGTGTTTTTTTCGCAATGGTTTCTTTCATCGTTGTGAAGGCATGGCTTAGGATTGATATAGCTATGATAACCAATTGAAGTTGATGTTATTGTAAATTTAATTGTTTAAATAAAGGAACTAAAGAAGTCAGAAAAATAAAAGCGTATGTATTCGAGGAATAATGAACGTAACGGAAGCAAGAGATATTAGTCGTGATCAGCGATCGATAGTCACAGCCTACCTCAATGGCAATAATGGGCGTGAGTATAAGTAACTAAAGTATATAACTTAGTTCAGTGTATTTAGTAGTACAAAAAAATTGTTTATTGGATCCAAACTATGTCTTGTGTATTTACTCATTTTACTATTTAATTTTGATTTAATGATGTAGATACTAGGTAGGTAGAAAGTTTATAAATTGTCTAAAACAGATCGTTTACAGCGGTAACACCAATTATTCTACTGGTATTGAAGAACATAATATTTGATTGCTACATTGATATGCAACAAATATATTTTCTATTCTTTTCAATTCTAAAATTATTAAACTATTTAGACATAGTTTATTCCACAAGATCATAATTTTCTCTTTAATCTTTAACTCTTATCAAAGCGGGTAATTTTCCAAAACAAACGCAGCCGTTACATTTGAGCCTCACGCACGATCTTTTATCTGAACATTTGTCTTTTAATATCAGGCCATAAGGCAGTCGCTACTTGTAGCTGAGCTACTTTTACTGTTAAGAAAATAAGAAATGTGTTAAGTGTTGGCTTAGAAGTGTACTACCCTATTTATTTTCGTGGGTGTTGCTAAGGAAGAAACAGGGCGTTCTAAATGATTTATGGGCAATACGGTTGGAGACCCATCACTTAAAACTTTTATGTTACTGTCTCTTCACCACTCAGCTTCCAAAAGTGGCTGAAGAGTTTCTGATACTGAAGCTATGACAACCCTGTTTTGGTATTTACAGCCGTATGTATATACGAGATAATTATAGAAAAACAGACAATAATTAGACAAAGGTAGAAATAAAGTATCGTTGGTGATGGGTCTCCAACCGCATTGCCTAAAAACTACTGGAAATGCCTTACCTTTACCCTTAGTCGCCTCTTAAGACAAGTAGAAAGGGATAGTGACATTCTAAGCCGGCACTACACGGAAAAACGTTGGTTTTATTTTATCGTATTTTATATGTGTAAGTTTATCGCTTCGCTCTTAATCGTGGCCACGATAAACCGTATAAACCTGTTACCCTATCAACAATAGCTTGGGGCAGACCACCTTTTTATTACATTGTAACACTGCCCAGTACTGCTTAGTAGCTGGTTTATGTCCAAATGTCTTTAGTTCACTATCATTTTGTTGTCATATGTCGTTGAGTTTTTATCCAAGCGTGATTTTCGCTGTTATTTTGTCCATTTATTTTTTGATGGCCGTGAGAATGCTGTTGTCGAAAATTTTAAATATTCAAATTGATGTTAAACAAAATGTGCGAAATAGCAATTGTTCTTATTAAAACGCCACATTTTATAATATAATGTGACAAGTGGAACATGAGAAAAAACTAGTAATCTCATTAAGCATTTACATTTACAAGACAGAATCTTGTCCTATCATAATTAGATCAAGCATTTTTTACTTTTTCTTTCATAGATACATAACTCAAGTTACAAGTACCCATCAGTGGGGGCAAAAACTTTTGTTTGGCTATTAAGTTTATTATGATCATGTAAATTTTTTTGTTTAATTTTTCATTCGGTTCTTGTTTAAAGTTTGGATTTACGCTTGCTCAGTTTTTATATATTTCGTCTTTGTAACAACAAATATTATAAAATTATAACATACATACATATTCTGTGATGTAAACGAAGCCAGAGAGGTTTGCCAGGATCGTACAAAGTGGCGATCGATAGTCTCTGCCTACCCCAATGAGAACTAACGGCGTGAGAATATTTATGTATGTAAAATTATAAGTAGAAATGATAAACAACAATCTGAATTAAATAAAAAAAAAAAACTATTATTTAGGGTATTGGGGCTCTTATAGGGATACAGTTGGAGACCCATCACCAAAAACCTTAATGTTACGTAGTTAGTACAATCTTTTCCCCATTCAACTCCCATAAGTTACTGAATAATTTCTAATTCTGAAGCACTGGCATCTCTATTTATAGCCGTGTAAAAAAGTGGTGATAGGTTGTACTGAAACATAACTTGTTACGACAATACATATTACTTCATACAGGTAATACATACATGCAAATACTCACGCCATCAATTTTCATTGGGGTAGGCAGAGGCTATCGATCGATATAAACCTATCTAACATCATTTACATTCATCATTTTATTCCTCATACTACGGACGCCTGCTTTTTTGAGCACACTGTCGTCCTGTACTAACATTACCATCCACATTAGCTCTATAAATCTGTTTTACTTATTCAATATTATCTATTCTCTCTAACATAAAAAAATGTACAATCAAATTTGTCAAAGAATATGCCAAATCGCACGCAGAAGCAAATGTAGCACGAAAAATTTCACCTTTTCGTAACCAATGTCTGTAACGTTGCAATCAAATGTAATTTCATAGTAACCAACGTCGACGACGGCTAAATTGCTAGTTACAATCTTATAGCGACTTTGATTGCAATCATCTGCAAATGGACTGGCATGTAGAAGTTTTTTAATCGATCAATGGTTTCAAAATTATTCATCTGTCAATAACGTATTAAGTAAGTAATTACAAAGGGAGTTAACTGTTTTATAATCTCATACTATAGGCTATTAATGTATTTACTCTCACTGCATTGTTATGTTTTATTTAAAAAATAAATTAATAATATTAAAGTAGTTTGAATATGTGACTGACAAAGATAAATAAGATTTATTGGAAATTCTGTTTTTTTTACAAACAGCGTTTTTTTATGCATGACGTAGCATTACAGGATTTATTTGTAAATAGACATTTTTGACCGATTACAATACCAAAACCCATGTATTTAACATTATTTAGTACTAATCATTTAAAATAACAAAAATAAAACAATTATGGCAAGTCGGTTAATAAAAACATTTATGTATCTATTTACATACATACAAGGAGAAAACATCCATATTCATCACACTTATAACCATTGCCATTGCATTATAAGTTTGACAACTTACTTATACTCACGCCCATTATTCCTATTGGGGTAGGCAGAGACCATCGATCGCTAGTTATTATGTTTGACAAGAGTGATATTATCTACCAATTGAATACAAACGGTAAGATGATTTAGTAACATAAGTTGTAAGATAATGAATCACACACAACTATTAATTACAGTTGTTCATTATATTTGAGTAACATTTGATGGGAACGTATATTTGGGTCAATGATGTTCGCCAACATTCATTACTTCAGATTAATTTCTTAATGAATATGTCAGCAAGCCACGGTCTTTGTTTCTTAGATATTTCATCTCGATTATATCTGGGATAAGAATTGACAAGTACTATTTATCTTCTTTACTTAAGACTTCCTTCATTTATTTTTCTTATCATTATTGTATTTCTGAATTTATTGCGATGTACTGTGGGCTTTAGTTTTATTGGGGTCGGCAGAGACTATAGATGGCTAATTTATACGATGTTGGGAAAGCTCACTAGCTTTTGAAATAATAATGATTCTTTTCATACAAGCTCATCAGCTCAGCTCTATTTAATCTTAATGTGTGCTTTTGACTTGTTATTCAATGATGCGGTTGAAAACCAATCACTAACAATCCTATATTGAACCAATTTTGAACTCCCATTCTGAATTGAACGTAGTAATTAAATTAGAACCCTGGCCAAACATAATATTTTTTATACATAATCTCGAATTGAAAAGGTCCTCCCCTTACTCTACACATTTAAATCGAACAAATCGTATAAACCAAGTTATATATCCTTACAAAACCAAAGCGTCTAACAAGTTGCACAAATATTCGAGATCAAACAACAAACGCAACGTATACGTTTACAATGAGCAAAACTTTTGCTTGCCCAGAACATAGTTTTATAAAACTTTCTAACTGTGTTACCGCGTCAAAAGCATTTTGGAAACAACTTTAACACATAGCTGCATGGCGACACTTAACCATTAAAAGTTTGTCTCTAAAACCACTTTCCGACACTGCGAGCAAAGAAATAAGCGTGTTAAGTAATTTTATTTCAGGAGGTAAGCAACATGAAGAATCGCAAAGAGAAACTATTAAAAGCTCCTTCCGTAAAGCGACGGATTGCTTGCATAGCCTTCTGTAATTTCACTGACTTTACAGGCTTGTTACCGTAGTTTATAAGAAAATTCTGGGAAGCTCTCGTTTGTTCTGAGATCGTTGAAGTTTATAACAAACCTTCCTTTCAAGATTGACTTTATATATCTTTCCATTCAGCGGCATGATTACTCCTTAAAATAATACTACAACTTCTCTTAGCATGAAATCTCTTAGAAATGGGTCTTCTAAGTGATTTTTTAGGCAACGCAGCTAAAAACCCAATACGATCCTATAATTTAATAACCATTCCAGCTTTACTTCTAAACGTGGCTGAGATATTGTCGAATCTATATCTCTAACTACCCCCTCCTGGGAATTATTGCTTCCAAAATTATGATTTGTAAAACTTTTATATTTTTATAACTGTTAGAGTATTTTATTAAGGTATTTTTTAATTGTTCTGAATAACCCCTAATGTTTTTTTTAATTCACTGTATACAAAATATTTTTACATTTGAGACTACAACATATGCTTTGTTTTCTGACCTTAACATGAGAGTGTTTTTGAGTCCGAAGTCTAAGAATATTCATATTTTATTATTATTTGAAACACCTTAAACATATATTGCACGCTGATTTATGAACGAATTTTCAACTGTAAAGACCATAATCATATTATTGTTTAAAACTCAATATTGGGAATCGTAATTCATCTGCTTTGTTTTCCACTAATACAAAAACGCTTTATTTTCGCAACATTTATTAGTCTGAGAGTTACCCAAAAAATCAGTTGCAACTATACTCATAATCAGAATTAGAGAAATAACAATGTTTTTGTCAAAGGAATTTCCAAGAAACGCCGACAACAGAAAGGTCCTTTATCCTCTGATTAGTGGTAAACTTCAAGTAACATGTAAAAAGAGCATTTTCAGTACAAAGCTTCCATTATTGCGGTGTATTAACCCGTATGTTATTCGTCGCATAAACTGGGGCGGGCCGCGGGCTGTACTCATTAGTTGGACAATTACGTTGTTCAAAATGGTCGTCTTATTATAGAGTGGAGTTAGCCAGAGGCTGCAGCAGATGCTGTCATGCCGGATGGCTGATGAAGGAAGGTGAAATCTTACGAAAACCGGTCAAGAGTATGTTGGGGTTGGTGAACTGAGGGTTTTGTATACTAAAATATTTTATTCAGAAACGTTTTTTGGCAATGATACAATACCAAGTTTCCATCCTTAAAAAATAGTAACAAAAGCATAGAAAGCAATGAAAAATTAACCCATGTTGACCATATAATTTGTTCAGTGGCACTATTGATTTCTTTCGAAGAAGACCATCCAAAGCGGTGTTCTTCTTACTAAACTATCATTCATACTTAGCTAATAAAACAATTAAATCAAGTGTGCTACTTCTTGAGACTTTCCCTTTATGTAATGAATCTGTTTAAATATTTAACCGAAACTGATATCGCCACAATAGGAAAATCCAAGAACCTTGAAAGGAAGTAATACATAAAGAAAAGAAAAAATTCGTAAATTCCTTTATTTATTAGTAATAATTCCAACATGAGGTTTTCATGAACAAAACATTCTGATTACCTTGAAAGGAACTCTAAAAGCTATCCTTCTATATGGTCTACAAAAAATAAGCCTGAGGGTAGTCAAAGATATTTTGAAGTAACGATACAGTTGCATGTCCGAATTATGTCAACTGTCACAGGTTGATGTGAATATTTGCAAGCGACATAAGTAGTTGATTGCCATGCTGTACGGACATGGTATGTCTTTAGAGAAATGCAAACCTGTAAATAAAGTTATTGAGTCAATCAATCAAACTTTAACGAGCTAAGTCAAGCACATTATCACGCATGTGGAATTGCAAACTTTACTGATATTCAGTTGAAACTGCAGGCATTTTGGTGCTCATTTATTTCATTTAATGTAATCTGTTTGCAGACAAACAAATATAGTCTATATTCGTAATGAGATTATTCAAAGCTGATGATTAATTACTGTGTAGTGTCGGCTATAATAGCACTACCCCATTTCTTCCGGTGGGTGTACGTAAGAGTCGACTAACGGTATTGGGTCTTTTAAGGGATTTTTGGGCGATGTGGTTGGAGACCTATCACCAACACTTATTTTACCATCTTTTCCCCACGCAACTTCCAAAAGTGGATGAGGAATTTCTAATTCCTTAGCTCTGGCTACCCCTTCTAGGGATTTATAGCCGTGAGTATATGTATGTATGTATGTATGATTCAAAGTTTGTCTGGAAGATATTGTTTTTAGCGGTAGACCATTTGTACTTGTGTATTGTAAAAGTATTTTATTATAAGTACTTATTTAGTGTTGTGTAGTAAAAAGTGATTCTATTTATTTCACATTCCGATGCAAGTATACAAAATTAATTGTCACTGCCGATGTGTGTTCTTAACTGGTTTACACTCTAAGGCGAGCGCTATAGGAACCAAGTTCTGTAATGACTGCTTACTTGTGTTATACGGCTATTTCAACACTATTGTAAAAAAGCAATACCAATGACTATAACAAAAATTTTTACTTTAAGAAAATTTGTTGTTGACAAAAAAAATGAAATAAAGTAATTTATCCACCATTTTCTGTCATATCGTAGCCAGATTGCGTTTATTAAAATAAGAAAGCAGCAGCCGAGTAATGTAGAAGTAAATCAATAAATACAAATTGAATAAATGATCAGTATTACATACATACTCACGCCATTAGTTCCCATTGGGGTAGGCAGAGACTATTGATCGCCACTTCGCACGATCCTGACAAACCTCTCTAGCTTCGTTTACATCCATCAATCTTTTCATACATGCTCTTTTATTCTTCATACTTCGGACGCCAGCCTTTTTGAGCACACTCTCAATTTGGTCCAAGTGTGTTCTCCGTGGTCGTCCTCTACTAACATTACCATCCACACTAGCTCTATAGATCCCTTTTACCAATTTTCTATCATCCATCCTCTCTATGTGCCCAAATAAATAAAGGATAAATAAAGTATTATAAATTTAGCTAAATTAAATTAACGATAATATTAAGCTAATAATTACAATATCTGTAGAAAGTCTGAATTTTTTTTTTATTTTAAAGCGATTTTTTAATATTTACAAACTGACACTTGAATGTTACGTACAAACACACGCTGTCAGTTCCCATTGGGGTGGGCTCTTTTATTCTTTCTTTCATACATATTCTTTTACTTTTAATTGAATTTTATTTGTGCGAAATATAAAAGTATAGATATATGTTTTTTTCAACTAAAACTAACACGATCTCGAGTAAAGTAATGTTTTACCAATATTTGATAATGTGGGTGCCATGTTTTTTAATCTAATGGCATTGCACTTGCTCGTCTATCGATAAATGTTTGTTTAAAGGGAATCCTCTAAAAAGGGGTGAAGTTTGTTTGGAAAATAAATAAGTTTTTACAACACTATTAGGTTTGCTATCCAATTTATTATCTTATTGACAAAATATAGTATAAGTAATTGTTTATTTATTCAAATAAGTAGCATGCTTATTAAAGTAGTAGTAATCAATAACGTTTGTTTAAATGAGCACATTTTCTTGTGATCGTATGCCAATTGTGTTTTTTGTAGTTTTTACTTAGTTGTCTGTGTATTTTTTAAAGTAATATGAAAGTTAATGTCTGAGGCAAAAGATAAATACTGCTCAGTTTTTTCATGTGGACTGACATGGAGCTGGAAGTATTGTATAGATAGGTATTTATAATAATGGCCCCTTAGTCACGAAAAGGTGTAGAATGCCACAGCGTCAGATTTAACCCTTAGCACCACTCGTTATTTCAAGCCACACATATACACTCGTGGGGGAGCTAGGTCCCCTATGAATTCGGTATTTATTTAATTGAGAATTAATAATTTTAATGAAGTTTTTTTTATATAAAATAAATAAAAGGCTTAATACAAATTAACAAAATCAGTTTTATTGAAATTCAAAACATAAATGTCACTTTTCTGATGTTTTAAGGAAATAAGTGCCTTTTTGGCTAAATTTTTTTAGAACTAAGTTTAAAAAAGAAAATAAAAATGAAAAAATAAACTTTTAAACTAAATGTGTCTTTTTTCCTTTCAGACATATAACTAAAAATAAAAATAAAATATAATATTTTCAACATTTTGAATAACATGCAAAATCACAATAGGTATGTTTACTTATCAATCTGTAACAATATTTTAGGAACATTTTCAGTCTTCGAAGAAAATCTTTATTTATGCCATGCAATATCATGTATATTATTATTTTACGTTATTCCTTACATTTGTCGCATATTTTTACATCAATAGAATGTACACGACATACATTTTTTTGGCATTTTGAGCACACTCTAGGAGTATTACTATCCTTCTGACGAGGGCACAAATGGCATCTTGACTTTTTTGGTCTCTTATTTTGACTCGGCTGTGTTGACAAATCCTCAGATGTTGATGGGTCCTCAGGTGGGTCAATACCAACCTCTTTCAAAAACTTGTCTATCATCTCTTTTAGCTCCCTAGAAAGAGTTTTTGTAGACCTTCTATCCAGAACATGAGGACTCACTAAAGCATATGCGAGGTTCTCTAGAAACTCGTAGCGGCTGATCATTTCAGTGTTAGATGCAGAATGCAGCACATGGCTATTTACACCGGATATGTTCAGCATGGCACAGAATATTGTAGTGGGCCATCTTTGACATCTCCTGTTGACAGAGTAGGCTGCACATTTTTGATCTAGGGCATCGACACCGCCTTTAGTAGAATTATAAAATTCAATGATTTCCGGTTTTTTGTTTTCAGAATTCGTAACAGGTTCGTGATGCATTGAAGATACAAGAGCGATACTTGAGTTCCTTTTAGGTACAAATGAGACTAACGTCTTATCACTTTGAAAACCAAAAACTGACGAAAGAACTGGCCGATTTCTTTGTGGCAGAAATTGCGGAGGAATCTCTTTTTTGTTTTTTCGTATAGTGCCGACATACGTAAGTTGTTTTTGTTTCAGCGCATCGACCAGCTCAATTGAAGTAAACCAGTTGTCTCCTGTTATGTTTCTGTTCGTTCCATAAATCGGTTCTGCAAGAGTCATGACATTCTTCGTGGGTACTAACATTGAATCAGCTCGAGTTTGTGCTTCTTTTCCAGAGTAAATAAAAGCGTTGTATAGGTAATGTGTCTTCGCATCACACAAACACATTATTTTCAAACCATATTTTGCTGGTTTGGATTTCATGTACATACGAAACAAGCACCGTCCTCTGAAAGGAACTAGCATTTCGTCCACAGTCAAGTACTCGGAGCAGCTGTAGTTTTGTCTACAGTTTCGTATAAATATGTCAAAAACCTCACATATGAGAGCCAGGCGGTTGTTTTTTTTTCGTTCTTCTCTCGTACTCTCATCATCGAATCGTAGATTCGATAAAATGAAAAGAAATCTATTGAGACTCATAACTGTTCTAAAAATAGGTCTTCCTCTTGATTTAGATGACCAGAGACCACGAGCGTCTTCCCTTCCGGATTTGAAGATGCCTGTCAGAAACATCAACCCGATGAATGCACGTATTTCGTTAGAACTGACGTGATGTGTATATGCTGCTTCAGTTTTGTGTGTTACTGGATATTTGGTGATTTTTTGGTTAGTGTATTCCACTGTCATATCTAACATGTCGTCAGTAAACAGGCAAGACCAAGCATCAAGTGGAGTCATCACATTTTTGGACAGCGCAGGACCTCTTAGACCAGGCAAATGTACAATTATGTTATGCGCTCGAACTCGTGACCGCGATGGCGGTGTTTTCCCCCACTTGCATCTGTTTTTGCCGTAAAAAGCATTAGAGCTGTTGTCAGTCTGTCGATCTACATTAATATCGTCTTCAGAATCATCGCCAAGTTCTTCTTCACTTTCCGTGTCATGGTCACTAGCTTCTTCCTCCATATCACTCAAATCCGCTATTTCTTCCGGAAAAATCTCTTCATTTCTACCTTCATCCAACTCTGTATCATTCAACAGATTTTCTATCTGTTGTGGAGTCAAATTTTTATCCATTGCGCTTCAAAAATCTAAAAAAAATAAACAACACGATAAGATAATCAAAAAAAATTAGTAACGTAACTACACTCGTGGGGGACCTAAGTCCCGTTGTAACACGTACCTCGCAAACCACAAGTGTCAGCCCGACGCACGTTTGCACCCTGCGACCTCTCGGGCAATACTGAGAATACGCGGAGCCGCGAGCGCGTAACGTTTACAATAAAAATTATATTTACAAAAAAATGCTTGGTGGGGGACTCTGCTCCCCCACGTATGGTGTTAAGGGTTAACAATTTTCCAATAACTTTGGAGCAATAAAGAAAATTTGGTAATGAGTTAAGGTGAAACAATAGTTGTAAACGTGTATGCGATAATCCAAAAAACACATATGAAGCTTGAAATACATTAGCTAATTAATTAGCTGTCAAATGATAATGATATTGATATATTTTGTACAAGTGTTTCCTCTGTCCGGCGATCCCTTACCAGGCAACTGTTTCAAGATCTTACTTGATATTTTCTTTTCTTTTTCTTCTCAATTTATATTATTATGTATACTAAAAGATTCATAAAAAATCTCTATTAAGTCTTTTTCCTGCCTGTACTATGTTTTATTATGTTGATGTTGATGTATGTAGCATAGTTTATCTGTCCAAAGTTTATCTATCTCATTTATACTAATTTCTATTTTTATTTCTTCCGTAATAGTTGTATACTTGAAAATATTGGTGAAGATTTATAATTGACACACGAATATTTATGTAGTAGTTTATAAGTTATATTATGCTGTTAGTTTTCTGAATAAAATAAAATAAATAAATAAATAAAATAAATAAATTAATGAGAATAGGTGCGTTGGAAATAAAAAATAAACTCACTAATAATATAAAATAAAAATAACTCAAAAGATATAAGCGACATGATAGTCCAGTGGGTAGAACACCCGCCCGAAAACAGAAGGGCGTGAGTTCCAATCCTGGGACGGGCCTACACCAATTTGTCTTTTCTAAAGTCATATGTGTGGTTAATTTATCATGGTTGCTAACGGTGAGGGAAAACATCGTGAGGAAACCCACATGGCTGAGTTGTACTTAGTCATGTGACAGTGTATTCGTTCAAAACGGCGATAGGCCTGCCCCCTTTCACGTGAGTACACTGTCTAAGCAAAACGTGGGTACCTTCTCTGGAAACTAGATGGCGCTTGCCATGTGAGTTTAGGAGTATTGGTACCTCTGCCAACCCCTTCGGGGATAAACGGCGTGAACGTTTATGTTATGTTATGTTATGTTATATAATTCGTTTTCAGCTTCACATTTGACTTTTTATTTCGCTTTCACGTTTAAATTTAATTAATTTGTTTCAAAGGATTATGTCTATGGAAGTTGGTAAATATTTAAGGTTTCTTTTCACCTTCAACGTATTATATATTAATTTTTATGGTTTAAATTTTACGCCATCATGATGAAACCTGTAAAATTTACTAAAATATTTATAAAACATTCATATGAAGTTATTGCATATTTTTTTTCCGTAATTTGTACTGTATTTACGTCAAAGTGATAATAATAAAATTATAAGTTATAACATAATAATGAATCAACAAATTTGTGAATAGAAATGATGGTCTGGAGGTTTGCCAGTATCGTACTAAGATAGTCTCTAACTACCCCAATAGAACGAGTAGCGTAAGTATATGTATGTGTGTGTATGTAAGTGTATGATATAAAAGTTATATCTTCTCTATGGCATTAAATCTTTAAAGAGAACAATTTTGTCAAACCATTTTACTCGTTAAATATTTGAATTACCCAATAAACAATTGCTCTACTGTATTTCATTGCAATTTATGCGATTGAAATTAAAATGACAATTCGTCTGTTGGCTTTCAATCTAGATACAAAAGCCATTGAACCATTTCAGTGCATTGTTACAAAGGACATTGTTTATATTTGAATATTTGTGGATCATTAGAATCAATCAACGTCAAAATAATACATTCTACGCCCACAACCAGTAGTCGTTAAAACAGGTTGAATTTAGTTATTTAGATGCTTAGATACTAAAACTATCACTTACGTTTCATCTCATCGGAAAATAGGGCTTTTGGTTATATAAGATACTACAACAAAATGCTGTGTAGTGTCGGCTTAGAATAGCACTACCCCATGTCTTCCGGTGGGTGTACGTAAGAGGCGACTAACGGTATTGGGGCATTTTAAGGGATTTTTGGGCGATGCGGTTGGAGACCCATCACCAACAACCTTTATTTATACCACCTTTTCCCCACGCAACTTCCAAAAGTGGCTGAGGGATTTCTAATTCCTTAGCTCTGGCTACCCCTTCTAGGGATTTATATGAGTATGAGATGAGATGAACAAAATAATTTTTAACAAAAAGAAAACCGACTTCATAGAAAAACAACCGAAAATAAACAATCTAGTACTAAAAAGTACGAAATAAGTTTTTTTAATTGAATATGAGTACTGTGATTGATACCTTAGCAATTTCTTTATTCCACACGCGTCAGTTCAACCTACCTAAATCTTAAAATTCTCTTAAATTAATTTGTGAGCCGGTGCCAGCCTCGATGATAATTGATAATAAGAAGTGTGTATTTCGCACTTCATATACATGTAAAATGTAGGGTACCTTGTAGTTGTAGGGTAAATTGATTTTTGTACGTATTATCATTTAAAACGTTAGGCGATAGATATATATTGTTTAGATTGTAATAATCAGAGATAGATAGCAGGGTGAATTTACTTTTGTTTGTCTGGCACCGACTCAAAAATTAATTTAAGAGAATTGTAATATTTAGGTAGGTTGAACTGACGCGTGTGGAATAAAGAAATTGCTAAGGTATCAATCACAGTACTCATATTCAATTAAAAAAACTTATTTCGTACTTTTTAGTACTAGATTGTTTATTTTCGGTTGTTTTTCTATAAAGTCGGTTTTCTTTTTGTTAAAAATTATTTTATTTTACGAGTTTTAGAGATGGGTAGACCTGGCAAAGATGCCTCTCGGATGAGGAAGCGACAGTTACTGTATTATTCTTCGTATTTCCGGTATTTCTATTATAGTACGATATTAAATAGGCTCAACCATATGTAACCTTACATTGTTCTTAAAATCCTTCGAAAGGCGATGGTCTTCAATTCTACATCTCAAGAAAGACTCAAACGCTCACGCCGAATATCCCTGAAGGGGTTAGCAGAGGTAGTAATACTTCTGAATATCACGTGACATTGTCACCTGTTGTTCAGAGTACCCACGATTTATTAGGCAGTGTTCTCACGTTATACAGGGCAAGCCTATCGGCGTTTTGAACAAATACACTGTCACATAATTGTGAGTTTCGACAGTCCCCTCGATTTCCTGGGATGCCATCATCAGATCCTGGTCTCATGGTACTTTCTCGGTAACAATAACATAACAAAAGAAATGTTTAGTGAACCTGTACTTCTCTTCATAAAAGCTACGAAGAGGAGTATAAATCTATATAGAATGTGGAAAGAACTGTTTCTTAATACCTAGTGATTGAGGATCCACACCTTCTATCATCAGCTCAGCAGCATAACAATAGGATTTTCAGAAGCAAATGCCAATATAAGTTCAGAAAATATGTAAAACGCGGTACATTTGCCTATAAAATTTGAGGGTTCCCCTCGATTTCTCCAGGATCCCATCATCAGACCCTGATATTCTCATCATGGTACCAATCCGGGAGTATCTTCTTTCGAATAAAAAAATAATAATCAAAATCGGTTCATGAATGGCAAAGTAATCGGCGAACAAACATAAAAAAAAAATATACCGGTCGAATTGAGAACACTCCTTTTTTTGAAGTCGGTTATAAATGTAAAACAATATCAAGTAAAAGATTTAATATGGTTGTATTCTACCCGTGATGCCAAATAAAATACTTATTGACCCTATTATAACTTTAATATGGCAATTCAAAGTTTAAATATTTTAAGCGTAGGTGATAGGTCTTCATACATACCCATCACGAAAAGCTACCCATTGTACCATCTATTCGCAAATTAATTAAATGCCAACAGTAAGTGAGGAGTAGTTGACATGAAGCGCCCCTGAAGTCTCTATTGGGGTTATAGCCGTAAGCATAGGTATAATATAACTATAAAATGATGAAGCCTCGAACCCATGTGTTTCAAATCTTATTAAAACTCGATTCTCATCTCTAAAACTCAAACGCTCCCGCCGTATATCTCCAAAGGGGTTGACAGAGGTACTAATACTTCCAAACATAACGTAACATCATCACGGTGTTCGGAGTACTCACGTTTTGCTTTGCGTGAAGTGTACTCACTTGATAGGGGGCAAGCATATCGCCGTTTTGAACGAATACACTGCCACATGATGACATGACTAAGTACAACTCGGTATTAAAACTAAATATCTAAATCTATGCCAACGCAGAATATTTCGTGACTTAAGTTAAAGTGAAGTATACATATTTCTCTTCATCCTTTTATATCATAAAACATGTTTTGTTTATCGTTGACGAGCAAGAGAGGTTTGCCAGGATCGTACGAAGTGGCGATCGATAGTCTCTGCCTACCCTAATGGGAATTAACGGCGTGAGAAAATGTGTGTATGTATGTATGTATGCATAAAATATATATTGTGTACATACTATAAAACATAAGTAGTTGATTTTGTATTGTTCATTCATAAAAAAATAATACTCTAACAACAAAATCATATTTTGAACTGTACTTAATGAGGCGGTAGCTTTTGCATTTATCAATCATAATTAAAAACTCTGTTTTACTCACCTTAAGGTTTGCTAACTAGAAATTCAAACGTAAATTAAGACTTAAATATTCCTTCAGCCGTTTGGGAGTCTGCAAAACTGTTTAAATTAATTTGTCTGAAAGGATTAAGTCGGCAGGAGTTGGTAGAATTTGATAATGCTTCCATCATTAATAATATTATAATATTTTAACAAATACACTCATGACCTTAACCCTAAAATCCTATAAAGGAGTAGACAGAGCTTTAAAATTTGACTTGATATTTTCACCAAAAATTTCAAGTTAGGAACTTAGGTGTGGAGTATAATAAAAATAATATTTAAACAATGAATCGGTACACTACGAGAATTCTTGTATTGTTATGAATATCTGCCTACCTTATTAGGAATCACGCTTGTTATTCGACATTACGTATTGTTATGTCAGAGATCATTGTTAAAGTTTCGAGGCGATACTGCATCCCAAGGTCACTGACCTGTCAGATTGTTAGATAATGGTTAACAGTAGGATATTGTTTAATATATCGCATTATTTTTGGATCGAAAACAAAACCTTTTATTATTTAAATGGACTTCAAGGATTTTTTATATTGTGTTTTTTGTTCTCATGCGTTTTGTTTAATATTTTTTTCTATTGTGCGTATAATATTAAGGTCTGAAGTGTGTGAATATTTCTTGCCTTATCTTAACCAAATCAAGTTTTTGTAAAGTTGTACAGTGTTAGGTTAGAATTGCACTAACCCAGTTTTTTCGCGGTTGTCGGTGACTTAGGGTTTAACACACATTTTAAGTGTTTGTATGAGCAATTTGGCTGGACAACCATAGCTGTCTTCTTTATATATTATACTAGGAAGAGTTTCGAACTATTGCAATAAGAACTTAAATCGTTTGAACAGCTATAAATCCACATCATTAATGTTTTGAGAATTTGCTTTTTTTTTTAACATTAAACATTTATGTTTGCTCTGTTTCAGTTTATATGTAAATGTGAGTCTGTTATTTTATTTATTCTGGAGGAAAAAAGCCTATATTCACAGCTATTCATTCCGTAAAAGTATAGATTCCATATTGAACGACACCTACGGTAAAGATAAGTTCTTTTATAAGTTCTTCTAGGTTTATGTTATAGTACATACTAGTTTAATACAATAAATATAGTTAGAGAGTAATTTTTGAGGGAATATCTGTTTTTATAAACGCTTTTCTAGATTTTAGATCGGCAGACGTACAATTCTACAAAAATTAGTAAGGGATGATATAAATAAAACTGATGTTTTTCTGTTCATTGTATTCTTTTTTGTTTTTTTTGTATTAAACGTCAATTTAAAAAAACACCAATTAAAAATTAATATACACGTGAGCATTAAATAATGATGAATGTGAGGGCAAGCAAATAAAGAGGTACGGTGTGTGTGATAGTTCAGTAAGTAGTTGAAAAATGTCAAAGTTTTATAAAAATATCATTGTCATATAAAGTCGTTGATTTGTTAGTATCAGTATACATGCATAAGCAAAAAAAGTATTCTTTTATTTAGGTTTTTCAGAATATAACATCGGGTATAACATCATATACATTTAGCGGAATCGGCAACAAAACTTTGCATATAGTCGATTTTTAATTAATCAGTCAATCCCCACTGCGATAGAGGCAGGAATGTTTTACGATTATAAGAACAATAGTAATGGACCAAAGGTTTTAAACCCTGAATTAATTAACATTTACACAGTGCGTTTCTAATGACTTACGTTTTCTAATTAAAACTATGCAGGGTCACTTCGTTTCAGAAGCTTTTGGTTTTATTAATTTTTTCGCTTATTGTACACACGCCTCTTTACATAACACACTAGGATTTTACATCTGTAAATTAGAATTCTAATTAGCGACTCTTAGGACCAGTATTCAAACCAAAATTGCTGAAGATCTTCTTATGAAGTTTTTGATGAATATTTTTGATGATTTGATCCGATTATAATCGTATCGTGCCATCGATTCCGCTTTTCCCCTTTTATTTTTTAAGGCAAGAATAGTCAAAAGTTCTGATGTAATGACATTATAATTTGTTCAAAAATTTTTGTAGGTTAAATTGTTGCAAAAAATATGACTACACGTCTCATTAACTCTACTTGACATACAAAAATGTAACATAACATAACAGAAACGTTCACGCCGTTTATCCCCGAAGGGGTTGCCAGAGGTACCAATACTTCTGAACTTACATGGCAGCGCCATCTAGTGTCCAGAGAAGATACCCATGTTTTGCTTAGACAGTGTACTCACGTGTAGGGGGCAGGCCTATCGCCGTTTTGTACGAATACACTGTCACATGACTAAGTACAACTCATCCATGTGGGTTTCCTCACGATGTTTTCCCTCAACGTTAACGAACATGATAAATTAACCACACATATTACTTTAGAAAAGACAAATTGGTGTAAGCCCGACCCAGGATTGGAACTCACGCCCTTCTGTATTCGGGCGGCTGTTCTACCCACTTGACTATCATGTCGTATAAATGAGTTGTAATATAATTTAGTTTTTCAAATAATATACCTTATTTAATAGTATTACCGAACTTACGAGTATACCGTTCCACTTACCATCATCATCATCATTATCAGCCAATAGACGTCGAATAATAGACATAGACCTGCTTCAGAGATCTCCACAACGAACGGTCCTGTGGTGCCCTTATCCATTGACTTCCCACGACCTTGACTAAGCCGTCAGTCCATTTTGGGGGAGCCCTACCCGCATATCATCATCATTGGTAAAGTATTTTTTTACTTTAAACATCGAACCTAAACTTAATATGATTATCTATTAGGTGAAAATACACCTTACTCGCATTGTGAAGTTTAGCAGATATTAACAACAGCAATATAGTAGAGCTGGTTTAACATGACATCCGAAATACCTACGATGTCATTCCATTTTTTAACAATCAGTGGATTCAATCAAAAAATATTTTGTTGAAAAATTCTACCTGGATTAGAACTTAACATCCTCAGGTGAGACATCGAAGTCTCAAATTCTTATATTCTTACCTTAAGACCAACAACACAGAGTCAATAGAGTAAAATTTAATTTTCTTAAAATTAAATGGAAGTTGTGAATATAAAAACGTGGATGGGTTAGGTAAAATGGAACTAACTTAAACTAAGAATAAATCAACATTACCTATCTCCGACCCTTCCACGTACAAAGTAAATAAAATTTTACTTCACTAATAAAAACTCAATTTTCAACATTTATTTATCATTTTAATACAAGTTTCTTGAAATAATGGCTGCTAAAAATCAAAAGCTTAAAGAAATTACTAAGAAACGTTGTATAAATAGAAGCAACGGAAAACAACAATTTTATAAATATAATGTACGTCCTTCGCTGCTGTATCAATTTCTCGGAAAACATAACTTCGTCTATGTTCTGGCACATTGATAGAAAATGGTCCGATTCTCATGAGAAACTCGCAAATGGAATACAATATAAGGCGAAGTTTTAAGAGCTCTACGCTGCTAAGGGACATCACTACCGTTTGAGCCATCCCCTGTTTTTCGACAGCTGAGATTTTCGACGTACTCTCTTTTCACTTTGCATTTAGTAACTTCGTAAGACGTTTTAAATGTATTATAGAATTTTGTGCCGGATGTTTTCAAATGTTTTTTTATTTCTTTCATATTGTTTTGGAAACTTTTTTAACGTTTTTGAATCATAAATGTAGGTATTACGATGCTATCATGCCTAATTTTTATATTTCAAATGAAAACGGATAATGCTTGATTTTTATAAGGCTACCAATTGTTTTTCTGATTGAACTATGATAAGTACATACATACATATACTCACGGCTATAAATCCCTAGAAGGGGTAGCCAGAGCTAAGGAATTAGAAATTCCTCAGCCACTTTTGGAAAAGTTGAGTGGGGAAAAGATGATAAGTAATAAAGTGTTTTTAAATCTATTCTATGGTATACAATATATATAAACATGCAATATGGCTTTTAAAAAGAATCGTGTGCTTCTTAGCTACACACAGAGGGCTATCTTCGTTACTCAAAAAAAGAAAATATATACAAACACATTTAAGCTGTATTCAAACTAAGACTGAAATATTTTGAACACAAACTTCATTTCCATCTCACAATAACACGCTAATTTAAACTTTGTCATTTTGCAACAACAAATATAATTGCCGTATCCTTCGATTGCAGTTAATGGTATTACGATTTAGGGTATTTAACCCTATCGATAATCAGAGATATGGCGTATCTAGTAACTGTATTTTACTTCGTTGGGTACAGGTTAACAACGTGCTGCGTTCCAACCGCGTTGAATTAATTGTTATTATATATATAGAGTTGTTATTAAACATTTGATATTTAAAAATTATGGAATTTTACTTAAATACAATAAAGTTAGTTGTACTTGATCTATTTAAATTGATAAATAAAATAAAGAAACATAATAGTTAAATAGAATACAACCTTTATATCTTTTAGGCCTGCAATAAATTCTGAGCAATCATTTATTATTGTGCTATAATTAATTAAATAAATATAATCGCTTTGAAGTATTTGTACAATATTTCATGTTATACAAAAATAACTTACTAACTTACCTATACCATTTTATTTAGCTAATTATTCAACTAAAAAAAGTAAATATATTTTTTTTCATTTGGTGGAATGCCCTTACATCAATACACTGAATTTAAATTTATTATAATTAATATGCTACCTAAGTACTTGGTAGTATTTTTGCTCTTCATACCATTAATGCCTAATATGGGGTAAAATTTTGCTTTTAAACCTGACATACATTTTAAATTGTGTTATATTTTATGTATGTATGCTTTATTATTTTCCGGTGGGTTTTCATAAGAGGTGACAAAGAGTATTGAGCCTATTTAAGTGATTTTTCAGCGGTGCTTTTGGAACAACAATCTTAATTTTGCAAACTGTTCCCCACTCAACTTCTAAATGTGGCTGAAAAATTTATTTTTCTCAAGCTCTGGCTACCTCTTCTAGGTATTTATTGATATAAGAATATGGATGTGTGGTTTGTTTGAGTTGCTTTTTATAACGGGTATTCATAATAATATAACCTCAAACCATTCATGGTAAATACTGCTCTATATAAATATTTAATAAAAGTAGCTACCGATATAGAATTGGAGCACTATTTGCTAGCTATTAAACTTGAATGTGATTCAATTCCGCAGTAGTCTTGGTAATAACCATTCAACTTATAAGACTGCAAAGGTACTACATACCTTATGATTTGTACTGTGCAAAGTCCAGAACTTTAATTAGAAGAACGTGATTGGTTTGAAAAGTTCCAGGGAGAGCAAACGTCATTGTAAGGAAGGTTTCTACATAATTAAACGAGACGTATCAAAAATCACTGAATAAGTAATAGAAATATTTAGCTTCTTTCAATGGTAGCTAAGAAAGATATAACATTAGTGATGTGTGTTAGACGATGTCCACAGCCAAGTGGATAGTTGACTAGCTTCTCGGTCCGGAGGTTGCGGGTTCGGTCCCCGCTGAGAGCAACATTTATACATACATACATACATACATATACTCACGGCTATATTTCCCTAGAAGTGGTAGCCAGAGCTAAGAAATTATAAATTCCTAAGCCAATTTTGGAAGTTGAGTGGGGAAAAGATGGTAAAAATAAAGGTTTTTGGTGATGGGTCTCCAACCGCATCGCCCAAAAATCCAATAAAAAGCCCCAATACCCTTAGTCGCCTCTTACGACACCCGTGGGTAGAAAGGGGTAGCGACATTCTAAGCCAGCACTACGCGGCAAACATTTATGTGGTGAGCATAAATGATTGTTTTCTTGTCTTGGGTGTTATCTATACGTGTATTTTATAATATTAAATATATCGTTGAGTTCTTATCCCATAATACAAGTTTAACTTAGTTTGGGGCTAGCTTAATCCGTATAATATTTATGTGTTATCAATTTCAACTTCGACCATTCAATTGAAAATCCAAAAATCTCCTTATAGCTATGAAAAAGAACTTAATATTAGAATTTAACAATAATCTCATTTATTTTATATCAACATAAATATAAGGTCACATGTATTACTGCACCATACCAAGTATAAATTCTATAACAAACCTTATATTAAGCTTAGTATAATCTTGGTATCAATGGTTTGAGTTTGAGTAATAATAAAATATGTTTGCAAACATATTTATTGAGTTTACTACAACGGATAAGATATTGAAAGTATCAAATCAATAAACCATTCAGTTTAGTGTCTCTACCGTTTCCTTTACCAGAAACTTGGTAACCGAACCCATGCCATTCAACCACACGATTTAGCGCAGCACAACAGACAGCATATAAAGTTGACAATACACAATCAATAAATCAGTAACTAAGTTGTGTGTTGCGAAACCTTAGCTCAGGTGGTCAAGTTACAAAATTTCCTGTCGTTTTTAGTCCACTTCGAAAACGCAACTGTCGCACTGAAACACATACATACTGCAGGATTCGACCTTTATAAATTTACTCAATTACCGCAGAAACTTTGTTTTTATATGTAATTTTAAAATGGCCTACAAATTGGTTTGGAGAAACCCTTGCCTTTGGGGTATGATACACAGTATTTAAAACATTAGAAAACTCTATATATATTTACATAAATAATAAAACAGTTGTAATAAGAAAATAATCAGAGCGGTCTTAATACTTTTATCTCGTACGTCAATAATTTATACGGATAATCCATTACTGACCAGGTTGTTCAAGTGCAGAAATTCGAAACCAGTTTTCAAATATACATTAAATAAACTCTAATTCTCTGTAATGCCGTAAAAAACTATAGTAATAGTAAATTATATCCAACAGTGTACAAAATAGTATTTTTATAATTATGTGAATAAACATACATTATTATTACAAGTCATTAGTTTTCTAGTCTATTATTTGTCGCCACTTTTTACGCTTCTAGCAAATCTCTGGAGTTAAATTTACCTATTCTCTTTTTTTTCTTATCTCTGCAGACGCCTGCGTCTTTAATCACAATATTTATTTGATCTAAATATGTCGTGAATAATCATCCTGTAGTGACATTGAGTGACATGACATCCATTATTAGTATTTTATTCTAGGTAAATGAAAGTTTTTGTTTGAACAAAATATTAGTAACAATATATTCTTTTACGATTATAATCCTACAAACGCAAACATTAATGATTAATACCAGAGTATCTCCTTTTTTGACTGACTTCAAAAGAAGGAGATTCTCTGTTTGTACATTTTTTTTGGATACATTTTACGCTATTATTTCGTTAAGTGTCAATCAATTTCAAATGTTTTTTTGCTCTCTTTGATATGCTTCCAGAGTTGTCCCATTTAATATTCATGAACGTTTTAATAGCGCGGTTATAAAATCATATCAAAATAAAAAATAGTTCGTGGACCCTGATTTTTTAATAATGTCTGGAAAATTTAGTAGATATTCATAATAGATGTGTACATGTGAATTCAGTCTCATTTTGTTAACAAAGTATTAATCTACTTTTATGATACATATTTGGAAATATTTAACAATTTCTTTAATACTATTTTAATACTCATTAGATAGTTTTGCTAAAACGTTATTTATTGGCAACAACATCAAGGAAATTTTGTAATATTTCAATTCTTTATTCACTTGATGGAACTAACCAATAAAATTCAATTATTCATTAATGTTTTATCATCATAGTATACTCAATATGAGTACTAAATATAGTAATACTAAAAACACAGTAATACGCTTAGAAACCTTAACTTTTATTATATTACCATGTTTTTTATTGGATCCAATATTTTCCATCATACATTTTTTTTCACGTCAGAATCTGTGGGTCCAACAAGCACGAAACCAAAAATTGTTTTTGTAATAATTTTAAACGTATGTTGACGGTAGTAATGACGAGCAATTAATAAGTTATTTAACAATGCAATACTAATAAAAACTTTATCTTTTTATAATTATTACACATACAAAATATTTCTCCAACAATAGTTTATCGACGCAAGGAAATAAACTTTTTATATTATAATAATGAAAACCTTTAAGAAAAAGTATTTATGTAACAATAATCGCAATAAACATGTCCTATCACATTTCGTTTTATTTGCGATTTTGTGGCCATTAAACGTTTGTATTATGGTCAAAAGTAAAAAAATAAAATTTTCACTAAATTATAACTTTCTAATACAATAACTTATAATTCGTTCATGACTGGCGCCTTATTGGATTTGACGACAAAAAGTATAAATGAAACAATTATGCTAATGGCCAACAAAATAAAAACTCGTTTTATTAATAATCGAATAACAGCCCGTACCAACTTGCGAATAAAATAAAATTTTCCAAACTGTGGCTTTAATTGTAAAGGAGGGAGATTTGCCGGGTGTTAAGGAATGGGGGGCTCACCACCCTATGCTGTCTTCTGGATTCTATCAAATAAAAGTTATCTCAAAGGGGAGAAGTTTTAATAAAATTCCGAATGCCTCAGGCTGTGAGAAACAGACAGATTTTTCTTTTCTCATAGTATGCATAACGTTATAGGAATGCTTGATTCTTGCATGCTTTCCGTTTATCGAATAAGATAGTTGGTTTGCGTTATAAAATCAAGTTAAATTTTATTTATTAAAGTTGGACAGGACAAAACTTTCCCAATTGGGCGATAAAATATAATTATTTTAAAATGTATTCCCTGTATTATGGTTACATTTTTTTAACTTAATTAGTCATTTTTGTAATTCGCCTGTCACTAGTATGTGTAACAATAAAAAAAAAACTTGTACAAAAATCGTGATATTTTAGATTACTTATACTCGATATTAATAACGGCAACAGGTGGACGCTAACAAAATAAATCATTCTGAAAATAAATGAGGAAAATCAGATGATATTAATATTAATATTGAACAGCGGTTTCTATACAGCAGATTTTTTTTTACCGTACAATTAAAAGTAAGTGTAGTGTCGGCTTAGAATAGCACTACCCCGTTTCTGCCGATGGGTGTACGTAAGAGGCGACTAACGGTATTGGGGCTTTAAAGGGATTTTTGGGCGATGTGGTTGGAGACTCATCACCAACAACCTTTACTTTACCATCTTTTCCCCACTCAATTTTCCAAAAGTGGCTGAGGAATTTCTAATTCCTTAGCTCTGGCTACCCCTCCTAGGATTTATAGCCGTGAGTATATGTATGTATGTATGTATGTAATTAAAAGTACGAAACCTTAATAAATGGATAGATATAGGAAAACTCTTCACAGCATATCAAACACACTTCGAATTAGTACTAGCACTAAATATAATAATAAATAAGCCAGTATCAATCAACACCCAAATGCCTATTAAGCGCCCACAAAAACTTAATTAACGTAAATATATTATAGCAGCATATAAACAAACAGCGAAGCTTCTCCCTCCTCCCTTGAGACTTTGCACGGGACCATTCCGTGTAATGACTCCAAAATGAGGATATACCACCGAGCAATAACTTTATGGCCATGAGATCTGAGAGCGGTTATAAATGCGATTTTCATGCGATATTGAATATGAGATTGTTGTCATGATAGATTTGTTTAAGTTTTAGCATCGCTATTAACCATTTCCAAAATAAAATAATATTGGACCCGTAAAAACGTTTTTTTTTTCGGACATATAATACAGACAAATGTATCTGTATATTTAGTTACAAACATAAATTTTAATAAGGTGTAGCTAGAGATTTAGAATAAGAAATTTCTCAGTTACTTTTTGAAGTTCAGTGGAAAAGGAAAAAAAGGTATTGGTGATTGTATTCCAATTGAATTGCATTTTGTTAAATAATCCGCAATACTCATATGCAATTTATGCCTCTCACGAGACCCACAGAAAGAAATGGGTTAGTGCTATCTTGGTATTAAACTAATTTTTGTTCGCGTTTATTTACTCATAACATAACATAAACGTTCACGCCGTTTATCCCCGAAGGGGTTGGCAGAGGTACCAATACTCCTGAACTCACATGGCAAGCGCCATCTAGTTTCCAGAGAAGGTACCCACGTTTTGCTTAGACAGTGTACTCACGTGATAGGGGGCAGGCCTATCGCCGTTTTGTACCAATACACTGTCACATGACTAAGTACAACTCAGCCATGTGGGTTTCCTCACGATGTTTTCCCTCACCGTTAGCTACCATGATAAATATACTATCTATCATATATTTATCAAGAAGAATAGTGTTTACAAAATTAAAGTCACTAAAGATGATGTAGGAATCTCATAAATTGACCGAAAACGATAGCGTATCTATATATTTAAAAAAACTTTGGTTAGTCGATTATGACATAAAAAAACAGAAATGATGAATGTCCAAGTATGTAAATATATCTCTTATAATATTTATTTTAATTTTCAACTGGGATCTACAGAAGTACATACATACATATACTCACGGTTATAAATCCCAAAAGGGGTAGCCAGAGCTAAGAAATTGTGTGGGGAAAAGATAGTAAAATAAAGGTTGTTGGTGATGGGTTTCCAACCGCATCGCTCAAAAATCCCCTAAAAGCCCCAAATTTCGTTAGTTGCCTCTTACGTACACCCACCGGAAGAAATGGGGTAGTGCTATTTTAAGTCGACACTACACAGTAAATAAAAATAACTACATAGATATATAAGGAAAAGCTCTCCGCATTTAGCTGCTTTCGCCACAGGAGTAGGTGTTAAAATAGCTGGTCCTGTTATTGGCTAAGTATTACCAGGGTGCACGAACGGGGACGTTTGCGGTAGGACATTTGGTTAGTATGATTGATAGTTCACCCGCTACGAACATACACTGGACCAAGATCCCTCACATTGCACCCCAAGTATAACTTCAACTACAGAAATCTATATACAGAATACATATATGTCACAATTTATTTGAAAACCCATTTTATTTAATCCAATCATTAAATCGCTTTAGTTATCGCTCCAAAACCCGCCGATACCGTAGCCGTCTCACGTGATTCGTAAATCCAGGGTGTTCCTCATCGCGCCCACTAAAGCCACAACATAAATACATGTCACGTACCCACGTGAGGCGAAATGCAGCCCAAAGTATAGGCACAATGCGAAAATATGATTTAACTCCTGCTTCCTGATATTGGTTTACAGGATTTTGTGTCAGTTTTTTATGTAAGGGTAAAAAATTCTATAGATAAATACAGTATTATTTCAACTCCCGTGATAGCTCTGTAGGAAGAACACCCGTAGACGTTGACGTTCAAATCCCAGGTTGGGTCTACACTAATTTGTCTTTTACAAAGTAATGTGTGTGGTTAATTGATCGTTGTTGTTAATGGTGAGGAAAAATAACGTGTGGAAACCAACATGTCTAAGTTGTACTTTGTCTTTTGAAAATATGACGGTTGGCCTGCCCCCTATCACGTGAGTACACTGTCCAAGCAAATCGTGAGTAATCTGACAGTGCCAGGTCAGGATGTTCAGAAGTATAAGTACCTCTGCCAACCCCTTCGGGTATATATAGGGCCCGAACGTTTGAGTTTTGAGTATTATATTTACCCTAGTCTGTCCTAACACATTTAGCAAACAGAAGTCAACAAATTATTTCAAATAAGCACTTTTATTCTATTTATTTGTATCGATAATAAAACAAAATTAGCATTTAAACTTTTAAGACGATAAGTTAGCAACTGAAACAACTTAATTACTTTTGCTTAATTGATAGACTTCAGAGAGCAGACGTTCCTTTAAAATGAAAAGGGTAATTTGTTTCTTGTCGCTTTGAGTACTGTCTCTTAGTCTATATCTAAGAAGTTTTGTTTAATTTCGATAGTCAAAATATATTTTTAGATACATACATCTGTCATCTATATAAGAAGTAGGATATTAAAGATATATTACTTATAAAAGTGTCTTCAAAAACGGTTATTTAACCCAAAAAAGGATGGCCGGGGCCTCAGATGTATTAATTAATATACATACTAAAAGTTTTTATAAAATAAATATCACTACTGGAAGTAAAATCTTCAATATTTCTTTATGACGTTTGTCCAGCTCAAATGACTCAAAATATAGACAATCCAAAATAGCGTCACTAAAAAGAGCAAATTCAAATTTGACATTCTAAAGTTTATAATCTAAACAATGGCTCATTGAAAATAGACGTTGGCAAAGTTACTGTGTTAAAACACGGTCAAAGGCCATTGAAGAAAAATTGAATTGAATTGAATCATTGAAAATAAACGTGTCAATCTAAAGTGTTCGAGATTTCATAATCTCAGGCCTACGGTGTTCTTAAAAGATTACACAGTGTATTCATTATGAATGCAAATTGAAGACAAGGTATTTCCTGAGTGATGGGTCGGCTGCGCAAATGCCTATAATGACTAATATTTCACTTTTATGTCGCTCAGAGAGTGTTCTAAAAAAGCTAATTGTCTTGAAGAAAGTTGCGCGGGATCGGTCCACGCACTGTTATTACTTGTTCATAAACTTCAAGTATGATTACTGTGTTTTTTCATCAAATATTTTTGTGTAATCGATACTTTCGTGAGCGCCGATGGTAGCAATCATTTTGACGTTTAAGTACGACAAATTGATACTTGACATTAGAATGATGTTTTGTCGAGATTAAATGGCGGCAGAGATATTTTATTAGCATGGATTATGATTGTTTTTTTAAATTATTGACCCTGTTATTTACGTTAATTCAAAATTACAATATCTTTCATGATCCCGTTTAAATGGTCTACATTTTTTAAGTCGATGTCTAAATTTTTTAATTGATATTTTTCATAAATATCTTATACTTTGATGTAAAAGAAAATTATATGTAATTGGTAATATATTTTTCTATCATTACAAAATAATTATTATATTGTCATCACTTAGACTATTGGTCCATGACAATAAACACTAACCCTGAATTCGGTATGAAAAGTTTTTTTTTGGTTTTTATTAAATATTTTTATTCGATAGCAAACACGAAAATAAAAGACCAATTTGAATATTTTTCATCTAATATGAGTAATTGCAAAGTTATGATTTTTTAAAGATTGTTCAACTTTTGTACTTAATGACGTCATCGATCGAAAATATCACGTAGCGACATGCAAATAAAGCGAAATGTTTAATAAAAATGTTGCTGATTGCAAAACATTTCACGAATTTGTGATCTCAAATGAAATTATTACGATTTGATACTAAACAAACTTTTCATTTTCGATATTTTATCTATAAACTGCAAAAACGATTGTCTTTGATATAACGCTGAAGGTCAAATACTGTTACAGTATTTTGTTAAAATAACGGTCATCTTAGCTTTGTTTGATTTCATTTCAAGAAAATATGTTTTAAAAACATAATATCTCGAAATGGTTTCGTAATCAGCATCACTTTTGTAAAACTTTGCATACCGAATTATGTTAAAACTTGATACGGCTATTAATTAAGAACATTGCAGCCCTTATAACCAATTAGTTAAAATACATAATGAAGAGAGTGAAATGAATACTATATTCTAGGTTTGATTTTGAAACTAGGTCAACAATAATAATTTGGGAAAATTCTGGCACCTGCAACCTAAACCGTAGATTCAGCGGAGCCGCTAGCACCCCAACAAAACCAATACAAAATCACTTTATTCTTCAAAGCTGCATGAGATAGGGACAATAAATTCTCAGCGTGGTGTGCTCGCAAAGCACTGAGCATAACTCAAAAATGACCCGTAAATTTTGACTTTACTCAGTATCGCGTTGAATTCAACCGCGGGCGAAGCGTGCACTATAGATTAATTCTTATTCAGTATTTATCGAAAGAATTCCATAGCTTTTTAACACGCGAGCAAGTAAGTCGTGCCAAGGTGCAACATTGAGCTGGACAGTAAATGCTCGTCAATTTATTGACAAGAGCTTTCGTAGTATGGGCATTGTGGGGTTGCTATTGGAAATCTTTGATTCAAACTTTGTTTATAGGAGAAGGTTAGAGTGCAATTTCTGATTATTGCTGTAATTTTGAATGGGTAGACGTTTAATACAAAATAAGGAATAACAATAAAGTTTGTAAGAAAACAAGAATCCTTTCAAATATTTTCAATAATACTCATGACTCAAAGACTCAAACATTAACACTATATATCCCCGAAGGGGTGGTAGACAACATTGCGTGATATTTTCACATGGTGTTCAGAGTACCCAAGTTTTGTATGGACTGTTTACTCACGTAATAAAGGCAGGCCTATCGTCGTTTTGTTTTCTTCAAATACACTGGGACATGACTTAGTACAAATTAGTCATACATATATACTCATACATATACTCACGGGTATAAATCCCTTAACGGGGTAGCCAGAGCTTTGGAATGAGAAATTCCTCAACCACTTTTGGAAATTGATGGGGGAAAAGATGGTAATAATAAATGTTTTTGGTGACGGGTCTCCTACCACATTGTCCAAAAATCACTTAAAAAGCCCCTATACCCTTAGTCGCCTCTTACGATCATACGGGTAGAAATCGGGTAGTGTTATTCTAAACCGACACTACGGCATTTAAAAATCACCAAATTTCAATCCAGCCATATCAATGGTTGTGATTTTATGCATAACTGTGTGAATTACCTAAATATATGTTAAATAAACAAAAGGCCGAAAATATAGAAAACTAGTCACAAAATTGAAGAACATTGTTCCATATATTTTCTTTCCTGTTCATCGAATATATCTTTTGACAAAAACACATCTCTTTCTATACAAAACTTCTGACAACAAAAGAGTGCATCCTTAAACGTGTAAATTTTTCCAATATTGATAAATCGAATCAATGTTCCCACACCATTGCACGGCCGATGTAACCTTTTTCACAGCCGGGGCTTTAAGTCAGCAAATATATGTACTGATCTTTTCATATTTATATCCCATGAACATCAAAGATAATATAAACTGTATAATCAATGTCATAAGGTTGAATTTGAAAGGAGTTATTTTTCACTGTAGAGCAGAAAATCGTTAAGCTAATAACGAAAGGCTAAAACGGCTGGCTCTGTAAACAAAGAGATATCGGATCCACGATTTTTTCGGGATGAACGCGTTAAAAGCAAATTTTTAAAGGAAAGTTCAAGTTATGATGTGTTGGGGTTGACCTAAGGTCAAATGTTAAAGAAAGTTGTTTAAGTTATTCTGTATACTTTAGTTCGTTTCTTGGTGAACTTAATTAAGTTGTTTACTTATAAGGACTATTTTCTCTCTTTATTATGATTTATCGAAAATAAAACTTAAAATACAACAACAACGACATTTTTTCTTATTAAATTCATATAAATATACATACATACATATATATACTCACGGCCACAAATCCCTAGAAGGGGTAGCCTGAGCTAAGGAATTAAAAACTCCTGAGCCACTTTTGGAAATTGCGTGGGGAAAAGATGGTAAAATAAAGGTTGTTGGTGATGGGTCTCCTACCGCATCGCCCGAAAATCCCTTAAAAAGCCCCAATACCGTAAGTCGCCTCTTACGTACACCCACCGGAAGAAATGGGTAGCGCTATTCTAAGCCGGCACTACACAGCTATAAATATGTATTCAAATTAACTGATGAAGCAGATTTAAAATATATATTAGTGAATAAGTAGAGAGTTAAGTTTTATTGAAACGAAAAAATAGTACTTTTAAACAAAGATTCAAATCTCTCCCAAAGCCATTATGCCATGAAATCTCGAATCTTTATTTAAAATCACAGACGCCACTGATAACGAGCATGCCAATTTCATCACTAACCTTTAGTTTTGTTAAGTTTTTGTTTCTTTTTGAAGCAATTCAGCGCTGGCGTGAAATACAGCACCAATTAAAATTGACATAGCCACTGGCTTGTGGTGAGTTCGCGCCTTCTGATGTTCTCATGCTCTCTCACGCCAGCATTGTGATTCGGAATGAGACGCAAATAAGGGTTTTGTTTCAAATAGGGAAGCCATAGATTTGCGAACGATATGAATCTAGATTGGGTTATCATGAAATAGTAAACGTTTTTAGTTAATGCGTTTCTCAGTTTTTTTGCACTTTACAATATGGTATAGGTATTTCCATTTTCAACTATTTAAGTAGGGTGCTATGTTTTTGATTTGGTTATATCAATTAAAATTGATCCTTGGACAGCCAGGACGAAATAAACATTTATATCAAATTCTGCTGTGCTTAAAAAAGCAGGCGTCTGAAGTTGAAAAGGACATGTATGAAATAATGAATGTAGGTAAACCTCAAAAGGCTTGCCAGGATAGTACAAAGTGGAATAAGATAGTTTCTGCCTACACCAGTGGGAACAAGTGGTGTGAGTTTATGTATGTATGTAGACATAGTTTATATGGTTTGAATACAACTTAAATAAAATATGCAAACTTGTTTGTTTCAACAATTAATTAGTTGAAGAATTTCATCCCAAAATGTTCAATATTTAAATAATTAAATATTTTTATATGAATAAAATTGTGTACATCATATTTTTATTAACTGGTCGTATATAACATTCCCTTATGGCTTGTACATCTACCTATTGTTTTTATTAATGTACTGATCTCACCATTCAAAGGATGTCTGGAAGAGATTGCTTTAAGCAATATGACTGCCAATTGTACTTCTATTTGCAAAATATATAATGTCTGTATCTGTGATATACAATAAAGAGTTTTCTATTCTATTCTATTCTATTCTATATTTGTGTAGGTCATATATTTTTTCCTAATACGTTAACGATATCAGCAGTGAATTAACAATTTTAAATTTGATAAGAATACGTTTTATAAGGCCTAAGTAGAATTAACCCAATGTCAAAGTAATTCCCACAAAAACAAGCAGTACAATAAAGGAGACATAAAAATATAATTAGGCTGCTCAATAATCATGAAATCATATTCAAAGTTGCGTATAAAAGAAAACAATGTATTTTTTTTATTTAGATAAATGAAATTATTAAAACTCCATATGTATTTAAAATGTACTGTAGTATTTATAACAAGGACCCAAGCCTTTGATGTTTCTGTACAATCTCTTTACCATGTCGAATACTAGAGCTCCGGAAGCACTTAAGTATGAAAGAATTCCGCAACCTCGCACAAAGCAGCGAAATGCATGTAAAGTTTTTCTTTTAATCATTCACCTGAAAATACAATATCGCATCTTTTTGCAAAGCATTGCGGGACCATTGGCAGTTAGCAAAACAATCTACTACGAAGCCGTTAACGTCAAATGGAAGCCAAATACTTGCCACCCTGTGAAAGGGTACTTCCATTATGGAAAACGAGTTTAAATGTATATTATAAATTATTATTATAAATTATATTATTAACAGTTATTAATTGCTGTTAGTGTCGGCATATAATAACACTAACCAAATGCTTGCCGTGGGTTCAATAAAAAACTGCTTATGGTCTTTTTATTTGTTTTTTTGGTGAACTGACACAAGATTGGAACCATTCGTTTTTATTACATATATAAATTATTATCCTCTTCGTTTTTATGTGATGAACATTGATGTATTTTTTTCTGATTGTACATTTTTTTAATGTATTGTCAATTGTTGATTAAGTTGTCGAGGTTTTCATAAATATCAAAATCATTGTTGTAGTTTCTTTGTTGGGCTTGCCTTATGTGTATAATAATTTTTTTGAACATTGAAATAACTTATTATGATCTTACTAATAAAACAACTCTGAAGAACCTCTCACTAAAAAGATTACATTTTAAATATAACGTAATTGGGAATCCACTAATATTTTCCTTAAATCATCCCATAGCTTATTTGTACTAGGCATATTCCAAATAACAAATAATACGAGTACCATATCCACTGGCGTAACTGCATGCATTTTTACTGTGCGGGCCCCCATCGCCTCGTGCATGGCCGCTATATTTCTTTACTTACTCACATCCACACGGCACATCCAAGTGTGACAGCCCTTAAACACGATAGCCTAGAGAAGCCCTAGAGTGTTATTCGGTGAAAATAAAATATGCAAATTCAAAAATATTTGTGGTACAACATGTACTTACTCTTGCTTCTATTCACCTGAAGTTTTAATGTTGTTTACCAATATTAGTCTTATTTATGTTCACTAACAAAATATATAAGCTTTTGTTATTGTTAATAACGTTCTAATTATTGTTCAATAGATACAGTTTGAGTATACCAGCGTTGTTAACATACCAAGACATCAATGATTATAAACGGAGTTGACACCTTCCTTTTCTTGAAGTTTATAAAAAAATATTGTCTGTATAAAAGCGTCTCTACAGATTTCTCTGTGATCCTATCTAAAGGCCTTACATCAGGGAGTTATGGCTCTTCAAATGCAAAATATGTTTAGTTATATACCATCTTATAATATGTATAGGCGACATCATATTCCTTAACACCCAGTCGGGGTGTCTGGCGTGTTTTGACGCATCAAGCAGAAAGTTTCCCTGCAAAATAGATTTACGAAGTTACAGTCGGAATAACGTTTTCTGACTGTTTGTTGATGTGAGTTGGGAATTAGTTAGACTAACATAAATGTGGCTAAGATGCAGCTAACGTCAGATATAAATATGAAATGACGTCTTGTTTTGTCTCGAGATTCATTAGATTTAGCCATATCTTGTTAGTGCCATGAGACGTAGTTTGTTTACGTAAAGAAATGCTTGCATTGTAAATATGATCATATTGTTGGAATTATAATGAAATGAGTAGTGGGAGTAAAATTGGATGAAAATGCGTCACTTTGTAAAACAGGCATCTTCCAAAGAATCAAAATTATTCAAAGGAATATGACTCTGTGTTGAGATACTCACTAAGGATAAAACATATACTCACGACTTTCAATACTAAAAAAAGGTAGCCAGAGCTTCAGAATGTGAATTTTGTGCGCCATTTTTTTACAGTATAATAAGGAAAAGATAGTAAAATAAAGTATAATTATTATAAAATAAAATATTGCTATTTTAAGCCAACACTAGTAATCAACTTTTCTAAACACATCATTTCTCAATTTACCGTGTAGTGCCAGCTTAGAATATCACTAACCCTTTCTACCCACGGGTGTCGTAAGAGGCTACTAAGGGTTTTTGGGTGATGCGGTTGGAGACCCACCAACACCGATACTTTATTTTTACCATCTTCTCGCATATCAATTTCCAAATGGCTGAGGGTTTCTAGCTCTGAAGCTCTGGCTACCCCTTTTTGAAATTTATTACCATGAATATATGTGTGTATGTATGTATTCTCCATTCAAAAACAGAATTAAGTAAACTTCTACAAAGTATTTTTGTCACCATCAAAATAGGACAAAGTAACGCTATCGTCACGAATATAAAAAACAAGTAAGACATTACATATGAAAAACGTGAGACATGTTCGAGGGAAAGCAAAGAAAATAGTGTTTGTCTACAAACACAAGATATAAAAGACATTTGTTTGACTCAAATAGACGCTGAGGGATCATTCATGACAAGGTAAAGAAAATGTACTTTCGTGAATAAATAGTGAAAATGTGTGCTTGTAACTTTATATGCAAATAATAGGATAAAAACACTCTCCGAAGCATCATAATTTTGTTTTATTTGTTGGATACTCGTAGTATTAAGCGTGACTCACTGATTGTACTCTCGATATTCTCATGAACTCATATTTTAAGAAGTAGAATTGTTTTTGGATGAGATCAGAAAAGACTTATATATAATGTTTGCTAATTTTATACAATATTTCAATACGTCTACCAATATTATTTTAATACCAATTTTTTTAGTTGCCCTTATTATCAAATAAATCCACAATTTTATAAAACACTGTAAAATACAAAAATCTACTTATTACTGTCAAAAGCAAAGGTTTAGCAGTATAAAAAATATACTTGTTCCTAGTACATACACACATACTTACATATACTCACGGCTATAAATCCCTAGAAGGGGTAGCCAGAGCTAAGGAATCAGAAATTCCTCAGCCACTTTTGGAAGTTGTGTGGGGAAAAGATGGTGAAATAAAGGTTGTTGGTGATGGGTCTCCAACCGCATCGCCCATAATCCCTCAAAAGCCCCAAAACCATTAGTCGCCTCTTACGTACATCCACCGGAAGAAATGGGGTAGTGCTAATCTAAGCTGACACTACACAGCAATCAGGTTCCGAGTAATCAGGATAAAAAGGGTAGAATAGGGATTGTTGGTCATTTTCACCACCCTACTCGATGGAATAATATCCTTAAAAATCCTTTTATTACTTAGAGTTACACAAAAGTAAAGAGATTGGGCCAGGTCCTTCTATACATAAGGGCTTCGTTTGCGTGTTATTTTGGCTTGGAATAGCATTACACCATTTCTTTCCGCAGATGCCGTATCCCTTTTCCGGAATTAATAGTCATAATTATTTGTATGAATTTCGGTTAAAGTATTGAATAACATGAGGGTCGATATCAATTCAGTTTAAATCCTGGCTTAGGGGTAGTTTGGTTGTTAGTGACAACTGTGGTGACAAGCAAATATAGAGATAAGGAAAATAAGGGATGCGGAAGGATGTCATGTCAACTAAAAGTTTTCGATAGGTTTTATGAATGTCGCGGTTATATATTTATTTCATATAATTTTTATCATACATAGTTTTTTTTACGATACTAGAAAGATATATATGCGAACTTAAACTTAAACATTTACAAAATATATCCTCAAAGGGTTGGCAAAGGTACTTATAACTTCACAACATCACTTGTCATTATTTGTCACTTGGGCAATAAACACAATATATATTATTGCTAAATTTGATTGTAGCAACAATTGGTTAATACAGCGAATATACCTAAATAATTTAAATACTCAGTGTCTAAATACAACAATTTTACCTTTTTCAATAAATATCACATTAGCAGTCATGTCATGTGTTTTTTTACATAGTATGAAACATTAAATAAATAATTGATCTATCCAAATAAAAAAAAAAACTTATTTCGTAATCGGACAGTGACACACTTCTGCGATTTCATAAAGTTATTGTCTGAATTGTCAATAGAAATCGGTTATAGTAAACCCTTTCCATATTTTTCCCGGTTTCAAAAACTTTCCGGCTCGGAATACAATTCTAAGAAGTGATTGTTGCTCCAAAAATGAAAGTATGATACATAAAATCTACGTTACATAGATGTGGTAGCTTTGTAACAATAAGCGCGTTCAAAGTGCAAGTACTGTTAAAAAACTTGATATAGGTATATCGTTGACGTACTAAATATAATGTGATTTATTTAGGCCAATATCAAAATGGGAAAAAATCGCGAACAATGGCAAGATACTGAGTAAAATCACTTATACAAATACAAAATAATATTATTTGTTTATTTTTCAAACGAATCGTTATAATCTTCATCTTTAAAATTGACCTTCCCTAATAGTTATTTTAATAAACATACTTACATATACTAACGCCACAAACAGAGACTATCGGTCGCCACTTTGTGCGATCCTGGGAAACCATCGATCATTTACATTCATCAATATTCCCATACATTGAGACAAAGTCGGGTTTGATCTTTAAAGGCATATAGGGTTAGGCCTATTTCGAGCTCAGTTCTATATGATTTAGTTTTTATGGCGATTTTTATCCAGCTAGGCGACCAGGAATGTCCTTTGTTGCAAAATTCTATTTATAATATGGTCGATTATACTTATACATTATTTAGGAAAATTCAACATTCAGACCCATATAAATAACTGCGCCTGATTCGTGACTTCTAAAATCAAGGTAGTCAAAGAAATTTTTTCAACAAACTCACATATCTTTAAATAATAGCCTGAGAAAAATATACATACACATTTACAAATTTTCTCAGATCTAACAGTAAAGTTACCCAATATTCAAATATCACTAAGAAATCTGCTTTGAACAATGGGATGACTTTATGCAATAGGCTACATACTCTGCCTATTTAAGGCATACGCCATGCCATATCAATGCACAAAGTGAACTTAATAACAAAATTATAACTACATATAAGATGGGCCTTATGTTAATGTGATAAGGTTTATTTTACAGTGTTTGGTAGCATCAATAAGATTGTACGAAGATTTTCGATTAAATTTTCGATAAACATTTTGCACTGCTCGTATTCACACGATCAGTTTCGCTTTCGTATTTAATAATTTGACCGGCTCGTTCCAGTAGTAACGATTTGGTTCATTGTTTGCGCAATAAGATTGACTTTAAAGCTTGTTTGTAATCTTTTATAAAACTTTAACGGCGTCCCCAGGAAAATAGGTTGATATTGATTGTTTGGAAATTCTATAAAGTCTGATTTGATGATATTGATATGACATGAATAAAATAATATAAACCGTGATAGCCCAGTGGGTAGAACACTCAGTTATCGTGCAAACGACTAGTGTTCAAATCCTGGGTCGGGCCTACACCAATTTGTCTTTTCTAAAGACATATGTGTGGTTAATTTATCATGATTGTTAACGGTGAGGGAAAACATCGTGAGGAAACCCACATTGTTGAGTTGTACTTAGTCATGTGACAGTGTATTCGTACAAAACGGCGATAGGCCTGCCCCCTATCACGTGAGTACACTGTCCATGCAAAACGTGGGTACTCTGAACACCATGTGACAAAGTCACGTGATGTTCAGAAGTATTAGTACCTCTGCCAACCCCTTCGGGGATATTCGGCGTGAACGTTTATGTTATGTTATGTTTATGTTATGTTATATGTTATGAATAAAATATATGTTACCATTTTAATAATTTGTTGAAAAATATGATGAAAAAAATTGAATTGGAACATGCTTTGTTTTCATAAAAACCGTATAGGCTCCACTGGCATAACGTACATATAAACTCATTATGTGACTATATACGCGTTGCTTTAAGATCTGTAACTTTGATGTTTAACTTTTCATTTAAACATTATAGTTATTCCATAAAACTAAATAAACTACATTTATCCTGCACGCGCGGTTTTTCCGTCCCTGTCACTTTCAGTAAATTTGACGTACGAGTGAGCGCAATAGCTGCAAAATGCGGGCAGGCCCTTAACTATATTTATATTTTTATTCATTATATTTTCTATGTACTTATTCGGCATAATAACCATCATCACAAGCCCATACCACTACATTAATTGTAACAAATGTGTCCTTCGAGTACTTTTATTTTATCATTTGTTCTTGAAAGAGATTTATTTTGATCTGAACTAACGAAGGGTACTACTCGTATTTAATACGATACCGTAAAATACTTTGTGTCATCATTTATGAAACATAAATACGTAAGCGTAAAAGGTTGTCTCTATATATTTTATTTGATATTTCGTAGACAAGATTCCTAAAATGAAAAAAATAATTGTTAGAAACTGTTCAATGTGTCTAAACTGTTAAAGTGGTCGAGAGTTTATATTCCAAGTTTAGAATTTATATATTTTTTTACATATTTCATATATTAAATCTTACTATTTTTATAAATTTTGTGTAAGTGATAAATAAATAAAGAAAATTGTCGTATTTTTTTAAATTTACTACTATTTTTTTGAACATGTGAAAATTTTATATTGAACAGTACTTTTTTTAAATATTGGTGTTTCTTTGTTTCTGCTAACCTTAATTGGTGGCTAAATTACATGTATTTATGTCTGTTAAATTATGCAGAAGTATTTATGGTTCGTATATAAACATTGTTAAAAACCCTGCTCGGTTATATTTGTACTTAGCCATTGGATATTTTGAACAAAACTGTCATTAGGGAAAAGCCTACAGCATTCAATAAATTTGTTTTCTCCAATCTCCCAAACCAAATATGTAAGTAAATTTACAGGAACCGAACTCGGGATATTCGAATCATTTCGACTGTTGCTGTTCATTTATCGACTCAACTTCCAAATATAAGGTTAAAATATGTGGAAACAGTTTTGTCGTAAAAGCATTCTGCCTGCCACATATCAAATTTACCTACCTATGCCTACTACTACTACGATAATATGCATAGGCCTGTTATTTCTAAACCTTAAGCAAATGCTAATGTGGAAGGTAATGTAGACGACGGCCACGAAAGACACACTTGGACCAAATTGAAAGTGTGCTTAAAAAGGCAGGCGTCCGAAGTATGAAGAATAAAAGAGCATGTATGAAAAGAATGATGGATGTAGACGAAGCAAGAGAGGTTTGCCAGGATCGTACGAAGTGGCGATCGATAGTCTCTGCCTACCCCAATGGGAATTAACAGCGTGAGTATATGTATGTATGTATGTATGTAAGCAAAGATTCAACGCAATATTGTATGTTTTGTCACCTAAGAATCCCAAAACTCTTAGTCACATAAAGGATACACTTAACAAGTTATAATCAGTGCTATTCTTAACAAAAACTACTCAAGCAGCAACATCACATTACTCGTTGTTTCAAAAACTTACATACATATACTCACGGCTATAAATCATAAGAAAGGAGTAGCCAGAGCTAAGGAATTAGAAATTCCTCAGCCACTTTTGGAAGGTGCGTGGGGAATAGATGGTGAAATAAAGGTTCTTGGTGATGGGTCTACAACCGCATCGCCCAAAAATCCCTTAAAAGCCCCAATACCGTTAGTCGCCTTTTACGTACACCCACCGGAAGAAATGCGGTAGTGCTATTCTAAGCCGACACTACACAGCAAATACATAAACTTAACGAAACAATCCATTAAAACGTTACACCTAAAGAACTGAACGAAAATCGGATAAACCATTGTATCTTAAAACGTGGCACTTTTCAGGACTAAGTGTGTTTTGAGACCACAACTGGGAAAATACGGGAAATCCTGTTACGTTTTAGAGTGCTACTTATTCTGGTTCGATAACTGTTTTGATGAGGCTCTAGTTTATTAGAGCTGGAGGTTAGGCGAAGTTAAATATATTAGTTGTTTTTTGGAGTGCAGCTTTTTAACAAAGTCAATAGGTTTGCTATGCATGGTGTTTTTAGTAAAGGATGGTTCGTTAGGATTTAAAAAGTGGTGATATTATAATCTTATGTTATTTAATGGCTCTGCCTATTTTAATAAGGCTCAATACAACATATATCATACGTAAATTTTATTGAGTATAAACTTTCAATAAGTATTTACTTAGAAAATGTTACAACTAGCTCACAGAAACACACTCAGGCATATACTTGTACACACATGTAACTCTTATCTTTTATCAAGTCATAAGGTAAAAAACTATACTTACTTTACGTTATAACCTAACATATTACATTACTAAGAAAATACTGAAACAGCGATTTTACAATAAGTAAATTATAAAATTAGTATAATTTATCACCACATTGTTTGTTGAAATTACCATCAAAAATGATATAAAATTATCATTTTAAGATCAGAACAACAAAAAACATATTTCAGGAAAATAAAGAGTATACGATATTTTCGAAAAATACTCGTTAAATATAATGTACCGATATAAAAATAAAATAATCTTCTTTAAGTCCACCGCACCGATGAAACTCACGTTCGCTTGATCTGTTCAAATAACACGTCGTCGACGTATTTTCTGGACTATGCTCCTGTCTCTTTAGTTTTATATGAGCTTTTCATCATATATCCCTACGTTTTAAAAAAATGTGGGTGTCATATGAAGTGACTAAGGGTGTTCGGTATTTTTAATGATTGTTGGGCGTTGTGGCTAGAGAACCTCAGCTTTATTTTACAATTCTTTTAACGTTCAAATTTCAAAACTGGCTAATGCATATCTAATTCTGAACTCTTGCAAACTTTAAAAACAAAATTAAAAGAACAAACTATTTAAGTGTAGAAATATTATTATAATATTTTAAAACTATTGAATTTTATATAAATTCCTGTGCGTATCTAAAATGTCAATTACTAATAAACAGATTTTCAGCTTAGCTTTCCAAAATAAAATGCTATTTAATCTATACTTATAATAAATCTGTAGAGAGGTCAATTCTGTACATGAAATATATTTTCAAAATAACTATCAGGTGGTGATTAGGGATCGATACTGATGCCAAAATGCAATCAGTAAAATTTTTGTCTGTCTGCCTGTCTGTCGGTCTGTCTGTCGGTTTGTATGTTCCTTACGGAAACAAAAAGTACTCGACGGATTTTAACGAATCTTGGTACAATTATTCTTCATACTTCTGGGCAGGTTTTTCTATACTTTCCAGCAGAGTAGTAAAGGGGAATTTCGGGAAATTTTGGGAAAACGGGAGAAGTTACTCCATTTTTTAAGCTTCCGTCGCGAGTACAGCCTTAATGGTTAAACTTACATAGAAATCATGTATCACGGAAATATTCTTCATAAAATCATCTAAAAAAAAATCCTCAACAGTTTATGTCTATCTTTTACGGTTGACTCACAATAACACGTATAATTCCTGATAGCTTAGCAGTTCGGAACATTTTGATTATATTTGTTTACTCTTACGTTTGAAAACCTCTCACTCATCCCTTATTTAAAAAAGGTAACATTATTACCTATTCAATGAAAAAAAAATCATAGAAATCGGTAGACAAACACCGAAATTATACATAAAATAAGCCATCGCGCCCGTGACCAAAACCAAATCTCTACTAATTTACATATAACATACTAGATCGCGCCAGTAGTTGCATCCTACATCACGTAATGATTTATTTTTTAGATTGTTATAAATACTTCATAGCGTTTTATTCCAAAATTTGCTATTAAACGGAAATACTGAACTGTTCATTAAAGCGCATTCAAAATCACCAAACTACACTGTTTAGGGAGTGCTATAAATTTAATAAATTGAAAACATTGCGCTGAATTTCACAATGCTTGAGCAGTGGCTGAAGAAACAAACCTCAGGTATTTAAAAAAACAACGCTACCCGTGCGAAGCTGGGACGATCCACTAGTTAATGAATAAAATCATTACGTAAAAACAACATGGATAAGATAAAGTGATACCACATAGTCTATGTATGCCTACCCCAATGGGATAATTATGTGTGGATAAGATAAGAAACTATATTTACAATTTTATATTCAAACTATTTTGATTAATATACTCAAAGACTGCTACATATGCTGATTGAAACACTTGACCTATTGTAAATCGCCCGATTAGTGGTATTTTTTGGTAATCCTAAGTCCATACGTACATAATGAAACAGCTAGCCAGCCAGATCCGTCAATAATGGCAGATCCGTACACACACATATCAAATTAGTGTCTTGTCACTGTTCCCCATTTTATACTTACTCAGTCTTAGAAAAGCTATATACCATTCATTCAAATGGCTTTTCCGCTTTAGTAAATAAAGGGTGCGTCCCATGAAAGATGCACGTCATTCATCTTTTGCATTAGAGGATTATTTGACATCTGATAAAATTACGGTACCATTTTGATATGTGTCAAATAAATGAGTGTACATGTATGAGCATGTGATGTATTGAAAGCGAGAGATATTTTGTAGAAGGTGGAGAAAAATAGTCCATATTTATCCCAAAATTGATGGACAAAAGGAGGCTAAAAGTTATATTAGCAGCTTACTAGCTTCAACAACAAAGAAATTATTCCATAAAAATGAAAAGAATGACGTTATGTGTGAAATTTTGATAGCTTAGCGGGAACACCACTGCTTCCCGTGCATGAAACGTAAGTTAAAATCCTGAGTCAGGCCTGCTTCTTTGCGTTTTTCAAAACTCATATATGTGGTTATTAAGAGAAAACATCGTGGAGAAACCCACATGACTAACTTAATGTGTGTATTCGGACGAAACTTTCCCTTCATAGCCTTAGAAAAAGACAAATTGAAATATATATACTATCACCAAACACTAAAATACTTTTAAAAATGTATTATTTATGTAATATATAAATCGCTATGTTGCAACTGAAAACAAAACATGAAAGTTCAGACATTTTATAAATATAATGAAATACTGTAGCCAGTGTCAACATTCTCTTAACAAGCCGGGAGGGTGAAACACAGGCTTTAATGGAATTGCATGGGGTGCGTTAAGCGTGCCTTACACCATCCATTATTATGAGAAGACGCACAGTATACATTGCCAAGAGCCTGCATTCATTAACTAATGTATAGACTTTCAAAATATTTACACATAAATTTTAGTTAGAGCACAAAGTTGGGCGTTATATACGCGATAACGCAAACTCTCCCTTCCAATTTATCTTAATTTTTAGCTTGTTTTATAACTCTATTTCAAGAATTAGGTTGGATTTTCTTGGAATAATCAACAGGATTAATTTAAATGTCTATATTTGTATGTAGATTTTTTATTTTTTGTAAATGGATGGATGTATGTATGTTTATATTGATGTGTTAATAGTATTTTGTTAGATATTTCATTTGTAACACAAACATAGCTTTATGTACATAATGAAAGACCGTACTCACCCTCAGTGAACAGATGGGGAATATCTGGTTTCTTTAATTTTTTTGCGAGAACGTCAATACTTTAATAAACAAATACTTATTAATCATTATTTTCACAAGCTCACTGCCGAATTGAAACACAAAGCGGGATACTTACAAGAAACTGTCAGAGGACAAAGCGTCCACGGAACATGTCCACAGAAAAGACATTCCGTGATTGCGCACTGGTGTTTCAACGTTCTGAGATATTAGTCTTGGTCTCCCGCGACAGAACTCACAACTTCTGAGCTCAGACTGTCTTCTTTGTCAGGTTATTAATGTTGTTTTAAAATGTGCGCTTTGAATGACATTATCTTAGTTAAGTCTTTGTTGAATCTTAGGTTTGTCTTGCTGATCATAATTAAAAGTTAGAGTGAAATGTTAATATTTCTTTTTCAATTTTATTTAAGTTCGTTTTGAATAGTAAAGTGTTTTCTTTCGCTTTAGAATTTACGACTAATGTAACACTTACTTACTCTTTATCTCTTATTTAGAAAGTGGTAACAGGAACTTCAGATACTGAAATTATTTAGTTCGTTTTTCTGGAATACAGGAAAGGAAATATTAATAAAATAATCATCAAAGAATAGATTCAATCCACAGTGATATTTAAAATTAAACATACATTAGGTATAGGGTAGTTTTAATCTTTACTATGGCATTGAGCAACATCGCTATACAGCTATAATGACGAAAATCTTTTTTAATGATAAAAATATAAGCACTGAAATGACCCACAAATTTTGGTTCGTTAACCTGTAAATCCACATTCAGTCCTCTGACACTTCACGTCACAATTTTAATACATATACGAAAATAGGTTTGAAAATGTCAGCCATTTATAATGTGCTGTCAAAGCTTGTTTTCTATCATACCATCTCTCCAACGAGGTATCGTTAATGACCTGTTACTATAATGTGATGAAATTTCCCGTGTCATGCTTGTCAATTAACGTTCATGTTAGACGGTAGCCGCGTGTCATTTATGAGCTACCATCATTATTTTATCAATTTAAAGTTTGTGATAACTTTTTACTAGGTCAAATAAGCACCATAATTTAGCTAGAAGATATAATCATATTAGCATATCGTCATCATCTGATGACGTTGAGCTAAAAGACGTCCACTAATGTCCACGTCAATGACAAACACCTAGACAGAGACCGGCTCTCTGCTGCCCTCATCCATCGGCTTTCCGCAAACTTGACCATTAAGTGGGTCCACCTTGCAGGAGCACCATCCTCGCACTGAGTTGTCTTGTAGACTAGACTCCAAAACCTTTGAACTCCAACGGCTGTCGGTTCTGCGTGTAATATGCCCTGTCCATTACCTATTTAGTTGCGCAACAATTATCTTCTTTGTTTAGCTGGCTGTAATACCTATGAAACATAAACTTTATGTTAGACTTTTTTTACGAAAACATAATAATTAACATGGTATGACAGTATAAGTACCCTTACTTTTAGTTGCCAAATTGCATTATTTTAAAGGATAATGAAGTTTTATTTTAAGAAAGTGTATTTTCATTAGTACTAGTATACTTATTCATTGTGTTGCATGATTTTTTCATAGATGAGTCGAAATGGCTGGTAATCCATTCACAACGAGCCTTTGTTAATGATCTGAAGTTTAATCAACTTTTTTTTCTATTGTAAATAGTGACTGAAAATTAATTCACCAATAAAAAGAGAAAAAAAAAAGACTCATCTTACCTTACGCATATGTGCTTTATCCTGAACAGAAGCAAAACAAAACAAAAAACCAAATTTAAGTTAAACATAAGAGATTCAGTGTTGTCTCTTTTGCGTCCTCTAAATATCATTATCCAGCATTCGAATAACCCGTAATGCGGATGCGTCGTCAATAGCACCCCGTTTGAATGAATACTCGGGCCAGCAGTCAAGTTAGCCACATTGTACGTCAGTCTAGCAAGTGACGTCGAAGCCGCGAGTTCGAAGTCTACTGAGGCGCCGCGCCGACGTCTTGGGACGTTATTTAGGGCTTTATTGTACTAGTGGTCTCTCAGACCCACCTCAAGATCTGACGGTTGATAAGCAAAGCGCATTCGACTGATAGTGTGTCACATTATCGATACGTTTCTCGCTTACGAGTCACAACGTTTGGGATTAGAGTCGTTGGTTATAATTATGTGGGTTCATATGGTTTTGAGTTTTTTTACGGTTTCATTGCTATTGATGACAAAGATTATTCCTTACATGTTTCATATTATATGACCATTTTAATAATGTGTCGAAAAGGTGCATTTTTTAAACTATTTGTTTAGTACGTCAATCTTTAGGATATTATGTTTTAAACTATCTTGTTTAAAGGTCAATAATCCGCCAAAAATATTGCTAAGTCGCGTTAGATAATTATTTTGGCATTAGGAAATACTATACACCATCGCAATACTAATGACTATAGAGATAATAACTTTCATTCATCTATTTAAAAAACATTCATATCTCATAATATCAAACTCACAAGAGCTATTTTTCACTTGATTTGTAATCATTAATTAGCTCGTATAGATTCGATTAAATAATATCTCGACTTGAATATTCAATAAATAAATATAACAGGCTAACACACTCCAAAAATCATTGCTTAGTGTCTAATTAGGTAACAAATTAAACGAAGATTTTATCGTATTTGGCATCATCTCATCACCACCGAATTGATTTTACAGGTCCATCCATCAATCTCTTTGACTTATTGATTGATCACTGCCGGGGTATTGACGAAATGTAATTAAAAAAAGTCATGGTCCCATCGGTTCTCTCACACGACTGTCCGATGTTCTTAGGAAGCTACCACATTTAAAGACCTTTTAAGCCGCTGTAGCTGATATAGTATTATTGTAAAGTGGTTCCTTCAAATTTAGAATGTGGGAGATCATTGTTAACTGGCCGTTTTGGATTTAAATTAGTTCATTATCAGAAGAACAATCGCGCACTCTTGCGAGTGTGTATTGCTTTGTTGTGATAGGTTATTATTTTTAGGTCATATTCTTATTAGCACTGAAGGTCAATAAACAAGTTTAAATGTATTATTTAGTTTTAATCTATTTGGAACGCAGTCTCAAGTTTATGGTTTTGTTCTATTAGATGTAAACGAAAAAAACATTGGCTTTCAAGAACCTTACATTCTAGACAGTAGTCTATTTCCGTTCCGGATATTTTTAGAATAGAAGGCTACAGATTCAGATAAAAAAATATGTAATACTTCTTCACACCAAAACCACTTGTATGAATTTTTGAATTAATGAAGAAAATTGATGGTTTAATTAACTTTTATATATATTATTATATTTAAAATTGGCGAAAAGTGTATTAGTGATCCATAAAAATATTAACTTCATCAAATTTCATATTTTTGTCGTATGTTAATTATTTTTTTAGTATTGCTTCAACAACGTACGGAGTAAGTAAAAATGAGTTAAAAGTTGAGTATAAGTTAAACTACTCGACTATTACAATTATTCTGAGCTACGATTTTAAATCAATACAGATGAGTATTTGTTTCCAAGATTTTAGAGTTCTTGAATGGCAGTAAAAAGGTATTTTCACAAATTAAGTTATTTAAACAATGTGTCATACATAAATCTTATTGCTTTTTAGTTGTAAATTCTGTTCTGCAGTTTCAAAAGAGTAACGCTGCATATACTCACGGCCATACATTCCAAAAAGGGGTAGCCGACAAAGTGATACAGCTAGAAACTCCTCATCCATATTTGGAAGTTGATGGGGACGAGGTGGTAGATATAAAGTATAGTTTTTTTCCTATGAGATAACAATAAGGTTTGGTACTTTTCTAGCAAGTTGTAAGCAATGAGGATAAAAAACAAATCACTAATTCATTATCACTCACCTTTTAACATTGCTTAGAAGTTGTAACATTTTTTCAACATTAAGTAGAATAAAAATGTCTTCAACAAAACATTTACTACTAAAATCGTAAATCAAAAGCATAGTACTGGTTACGAGTCGTTAGCTAAGGACAGAGGCTGGACTAATGGGAACACCGACTACCTACTCCGTGTTCAATTAAAGTGAGTTCGCGAGATAACGGACCCTCACGTACTGCGGTTACGTTTGAGTCTTGTCACATAGATGCGATGTTCTTATGGTAGCCTAGTACTTTGTGTGACTAGGTATGTATGTTGTTTTAATGAAATGACTTTTAATAGCACTACACCAGTTTTAACATACATACATACATATACGCACGCCATTAGTTCCCATTGAGGTAGGCAGAGACTATCGATCGCCACTTCGTAAGATCCTGATAAACCTCTCTAGCTTCGTTTACATCCATCAATCTTTTCATACATGCTCTTTTATTCTTCATACTTCAGACGCCAGCCTTTTTGAGCACATTCTCAATTTGGTCCAAGTGTGTTCTCCGTGATCGTCCTCTACTAACATTACCATCCACACTAGCTCTATAGATCCCTTTTACCAATTTTCTATCATCTATCCTCTCTATGTGCCCAAACCATCTCAACATTCCTTTTTCTATCTTTCTTACAATATCATCTTTCACTCCACACTTTTCCACCAGTTTCAAACGACTGCAAATAAGGGATAAGTGTTTTGTGTGAATAATTATTCAGTTTATTTGTTTTTATCTTTTTGTAAAGGCATTGAAAAAAATATTTATCTATTAGTTACTTAAATCATCGCTCATGCATACCCTGAAGGGCTGGCAACTGTAGCAATTCTTTTAAATTAATCAAAAATCTGTTAACTGGCGACTGAAGTACTCATTTTATGCCTGAACGGTGTGAATTTACGTCATAAGGCATACCTAGTAGCCGCATTTTACGAACAACTAAAATATGGCTAGAAAATCGATGATATCTAAGCCTAGAGTATCAATCAAGATATTTTCGATATCCGTTAAATCAATTAAATATGGTCAACAATAATAATATGTCAGAAATAATAAGTGTAGATGTATATCATTATGCATATTATTATGTTTGTATATAAACATATAAACATAAACGTTCACGCCGTTTATCCCCGAAGGGGTTGGCAGAGGTACCAATACTCCTGAACGCACATGGTAAGCGCCATCTAGTTTCCAGAGAAGGTACCCACGTTTTGCTTAGACAGTGTACTCACGTAATAGGGGGCAGGCCTATCGCCGTTTTGTACGAATACACTGTCACATGACTGTACATCATGTTTGTATATCATTCCTTAAAATTGAGTTAGAAAACTTTAGTATGCTGATGCTTTATTGTCTTCTGGTATTATTCCTGTTTGCTAAGATTTAAAGCAAATATATCAATTAATCATTCAAAACACACAAGCAATTTCTATCTATTAGAGTAATCAAATCCAAAAGTCAACATATTCAAAGTACCTACTTGTAAAAGCATTAATAAGAGGTTATGCTCTTTCAATTGACATTTCCACCTTATTCACTGAATCACCTTATATTTTATTTAGTAGCAACTACGTAACTGACTACGTAATTGGTAAACGCAAGCATAGTTTGCATAAGCTAGTAAGGAGGCCCGCACCATTATTTTTGCACGTACTCGATTTCACGCCTCACCGATACTCTAAGAGAATAGATATTAATTTACATGAATAAATAAAATTTGCATTAAAATTTCCAAGACGTGCTAAAAGGAAATTCCGGGCTCTCGCTGCAAGGGAAACTGCTACTTAGGTGCACTCGGGGTTTTACATTTGTTAAAAAAATCTACAACACTAAGCTTTCTATGCTGTTTATATTAAGTGGCGTTATTTCATCAAAAACCGTTTTATTTTTTAGGAATCTGTACTAAAAAGGTAAAAAAGGAATCTTTTACTGAGGCTTTATTAAATGTAACCAATTTTAAAACAATGTAATAAATATTTACTCGCCGCAAGGTAGAACAAGATGAACTATTTAAAAAAAACCTACCACCTTATTTAACTCTTGTTTCTCGTAAATAAACGCTTTTTATTTTTTATTTTATTTTTTATTTTACTATCTGCATGTTCGTCCGTTGGTTTTTTACAAGGCTCAGTCTTATTTTTAATGATATTCAAAGAGTTAAAATTTTCACTTACTTCTACTTATTTTCATTACTAAAATAGCATAAATTATATGTTAAGTGGGATCAGGTTATAACAACCTTCATTGCTCATTTGAGCTTTATATATATTTATTTATCTTTTCCCTAATTGGGACAATACCTTTATACATTATACGGATTTTTTACCCCCGGGGTTGAATTTCTATCACTTTAGTTGTGGTTATTGAAATTAAAAAGGGAACCCCATAGATTAAAAAACGTTAGATAGGTCATTTACGAGGAAACCGGCGCTTACGAGTAGCACCGATTGCGGCAGATGAACGCACACCACTCGAAATATATCCAAACAACACACCAAGAAATACATTTGAAATGTAGGCGAGATAGCACATCTTAAAGCACGCGCTAAAAAGAGATAAACATATTTTCTCTGTACCGTCGTGAAATATGACACTAAGACGACCGTTTGACAAAGAATAATTAAGACCTATACGCACGATTTATTATAAATTATATTTAAAACGTTGTAAATTTATAATACTTACGAATGATAAGTAATCACATCATTTTAGTAGTTTTTGTACTATAGTTTGTGTAAAATCTCATCACACACGACGGCATTCTCGATTATTTTGATAAACAAACACGCCAAAACAGGTGAACGATTGCGACGGCAGCTAGTGCGCGACTGAAGTCAGATGAGCCATTTAGCCTGTTTTTTAAGTGCCACTTATGAGCGCGCATGACTTATCTACTGTTTTTTATTAGTACATCTATGGGGAACCCCTATACTAACCGTATTTCGACTATTTATTTTAACTCTTCCCTTCCAGGACATTTTTATTCTTCCAAATTGCAAATAAATTATTATTCTATTATTATTCTAGCACCTCTATCTCTGCTCCCTTACTTACAAAGCCATGCACTATGTCTCTTCTGTCTCTTTCTTTGCTTTATTTGCAGTCGTCTTCTCCGCAAGCTGTTGCTGTTGCTACTGCTGTTAATTTCGTTGTGTAGAATCTTCCCTATTGTTGGTTTATATTTGTAATTCACAAGGGAGCAAATGCTAATGCGTTTTGGTTAGTTTTAATGTTATTTTACTTTGAAATTTTCTTATTTTAGGGCGGGTAATGCAATTTGTTGTCTTCAACGGCAACAAATTGATTAAAATATTTGATCTTCGACCCTCAACTGGTGGTAATAAGAAACAAAAAAAATAAATAAAATTGGTAGTCGAAAGAATTTTTGAAATAGAGAGGGAAAAAATACTGTTGGTATTACCTTAAATCACAATCATCCGTAAATACTTAAAAACTAATAAATAAAGAATAAATAAAGGAAAGAAAAATTTCGACACAGGAGGGATCCGAACCCGCGACCTCGGGTATACGCCCCCGTCGCTCTTGCCAATTGAGCTACCGTGTCAATGGCTGCCTGCGCGAAATTAGTAATAATCCCCACATGAGGTTTTCATGAACAAAAAGATTTAAAATAATACTTAAAAACCCCAATACACTCTCGGCTCGTATGAAAACCACGAAAAGACATAAATTGTATGTAAGGGGTATTATATCCAACACTACATTACTTCTTATTTTACCTTTATAAATTTACTATACAATATTCATGCTTACAATAAACAGTAAAACAAAATATATTTTCTAAATATAGTTAGTAGAAGTACGTAGTAAATACACATAAAAAATATGCTGATTACTGTATTTCTAGATTATGAACATATTTTACAATCGTTCAGTTTCGGTATTAAAAAAAAATAACTATTTTTCCGGAAGCCCCGAAATTACTTCCACTTGTACTTTGTCGGCAAAACATACATTCATACATACATATACTCACGGCTATAATTCCCTAGAAGGGGTAGCCAGAGCTAAGGAATTATAAATTCCTCAGCCACTTTTGGAAGTTGAGTGGGGAAAAGATCGTAAAATAAAGGTTTTTAGTGATGGGTCTCCAACCGCATCGCCCAAAAATCCAATAAAAAGCCCTAATACCCTTAGTCGCCTCTTACGACACCCGTGGGTAGAAAGGGGTAGCGACATTCTCAGCCGGCACTACACGGCAAAAATTTTAGCAAATTTAGACTCAGATTTTAATGTAGAGTTCTATATTAATAACATCATCGCTTTTATTTTTGTTTGTCTTGAACCAATTTGTGCAAAATTAATTTGATATATAAAATTTATAATACAAGAATTACCCTATTATTCTATAACATTAAATTAAAAAGTTGTTGATTTAGCTGAGCGCACAATTAAAATAAAGTTTTTTTTTTAAAACCGTTTGTTTTGTATTTGAAGTTAAGATGAAAACTGTATTTAATTAATTATATGTACACTACAATAAATATGCAAAAAAAGTCACTTTAGGAATTGTAAAATTAAAAACAGTAGGCAACCACTAATTAATACGTGCCAAAAGTCACCAAATACAGAAATTATAAAATAAAGAAAAATATACATACATACATACATATACTCACGGCTATATTTACCTAGAAGGGGTAGGGGGTAGGTAATTATAAATTCCTCAGCCACTTTTGGAAGTTGAGTGGGGAAAAGATGGCAAAAATAAAGGTTTTTAGTGATGGGTCTCCAACCGCATCGCCCAAAAATCCCTAAAAGCCCCAATACCGTTAGTCGCCTCTTACGTACACCCATCGTTAGAAACGGGGTAGAGCTATTCTAAGCCGACACTACACGGCAAAATATAAATTAATTAATAGAAAGGAAAAATATATTATTGTGGTATTCCTATCAAAGCAATACAAATATATAAGTTTAGCTAGTTATTACAGGTCATAATCACATCACACAGTAAAGTCATTTGCTGTATTTCCATTTGACTGCCCAAATGAACTTACCCTAACAGTATCAAAGTGAGTTATTTCAAAGAATATTCAGTTTTGTTTTTCCATTACGAGGGGATAATATCGGCAGCTATCTATACCGGTATCTATAACATGATTTGATAATAATAAGTTACAGTCGGAAATGTGGAAATGAGGGGGCTGCCCCTGCTGCGAGGGCGTGAAATGTTTATACAGTTTCATAATTTCGAAGGGATACTAGAGGGTGGAAATTGAACAGGCTTTCAACAAAATACTTAAAACGTGAAATTTGTTGAGTTTTATGGATTTGTGACCAGTGCATGTAAAATAATGCTTGTTCGTTTTCTTTTTATGTTTTCTCATTTTCGGAATGCTATACTGTCGATTAACAGGAAATATATAATAAGTTAAAAATTATCCTTCCTTTTGGCTTTGCCATAGTCGGGTAAAAAGTGTGTTTCTATGAAGAAATGAAATTTATTGAATTAGTGACGTCAGCTTTGATCATAGGCATTTTGGATTTTAAATATACTAGTATAGTACATAGTCATAAGTACTATACAGTGTAATATTGTTAATTATATATATAATATATGTATGTAAATGAAGACCTTAATTTGCTCTTCATTACATTTAAGTTACATGCATTGTTCATCTTTGACATTTTGTCAAAGAGTTATTTTTAGTGGTGGCAGCACTTGTTTCTATATGGCATCACTCACGCTAGTTTGATTTAATGAAAATGGCTGAATGTTAAATAAATGAAATATCAGTAAAATACTATAATTGAAGCAATAGCTTTTAATGTTGTTTCTTTTTTTACAGGTAAGTTAATGGTATTTTTAATGTTTAGTTTGATGTAGGTTCTAGATTAAGTAAGAAATGTATTTTATAACATAAAATAAATCTTTTTTTATAGAGCAACAACGTGGTTTTTGTTTCATTAAATAACAAACTTATTACAAAACAACATTATTTGTAGCTGTTGAAAACGATGGAAAAGTTAAAATTTGAATTTGTTGTGAAACAAAGTGAAGACCCGAAGTCAAACATGTTGTGTATAACCTCTATAACGAACGCCGAAAAAAAAGTATTCACAATCCCCGATCAATTGCAGCCGATCAAACTGCATGATGTTTTAATGAAAACACAAGCTTTCTCAAGAATAAAAGCTACACTACAAAGACGGCATGAAAAAAGACAAGTTTGGATTTCATTGACACAAGACTTAAGTGAGACATATAAGGATGAAGATGGAAATATGCAATTTAAAGGGTATTTACTGGAGGAAGTCACACAAAAAGTACAAGAGGGAGTTTCTACAAGTGAATTGTCTGTAGAAACATTGACAAGAATCTTGGAAAAAATTTCTGAATCGAAGAAAGAAAGTAAACAATTCAATTTGAAGAGCGCATCAGAAAAGTTTGCTTTAGAAAAGTTCACAAGAAAAACAACAAGTGTTACACAGTGGATGGCCACTTTTGAAAATGAATGTGTTCGTGTAGGTATATGCGAGGACCTGCAAATAATTCAAATGTTAAATTATTTTTAGATTATTATTGTCAGGATTGGTACAACTCTATGCTTATTAAGCATACAGTTGACTCAAAATGGTGTATTTGGAAAACAAGCTTTTGTGAGACATATGCAAGCAAGGGCTGGACACCCATAAGGTATGCTATTACATTTAAATACAGACAGGGCTCGTTACTGGAATATGCTTTAAAAAAAGAGAGGCTTTTATTAGAGGTGAATAAGTTCATAGATAAACCTACTTTAATTGATTTAATAGTAACTGGGTTACCAAACTTTGTAGCGGATGAGATTGACAGGGATAAATTAATGAACACTGAAGATTTGTATGGTAGTATACGAGGTTTGGAATATTTAATGAATAAAAGAAATGGAATGTTACAGGGGGTAGGAATTAAGACAAAAGAAAATAAGACTAGGGAAAAAGCATGCAGGATCTGTGAAAAGGAGAAAAGAGTTACTCGGTATCATCCAGAATCTGTATGTTGGTTTAGGAACAAGATAACGATCGTTTTAAGAAAGAATCCATTCGTAGTGTAAATCATTCTGAATTAGAAATGAGTTTAAATGAAATAGATCCAAAAAACTAGTGATTCCACCATTAATCAAAATACAATTAAAAATAAATGATTCCATAGAGACACTGGGGGTTTATGATTCAGGATCAAATGTGAGTTTAATTAATTCAAGGTTATTTTCCTTAAGAAACTACTCTTACAACAATAACAATGATCATACAAATTTAAAAACGATTAATGGTGTAAAAAAGTCAATAGTAATTGTAAAATTAAAGATAAAAAATTTTGATATTGAACAAAATATCAATGTTTTTGTTATAGATGAACAAAACTTTGATTATGATTTTTTGATTGGATTAGATTGCATAAAATCCTTTCATCTAATTCAAAACGAAGACTTAACAATCACTCAAAAACTAAACAAAGAGACAAAACAAAATAATGATAATATTCCTGGATTTACAGGTCAAAAAATACAAAACAAACAAAATTTTTTTTATAATGATAATTATATAGTAAACTTCAATGAAAACATAGAAGTGACAAACTTCAACATTTCAGTCAATCATTTAGATACTCAACAACAGTCACAAATAGATAAATTAATATGTAAATACAAATCACTATTTGCAAAAAATGTAGTAACAGTGAAGGACTATGAAGCACATATAGATTTGAAAGTAGACACATATTGCAACAAAAGACCATATAGGTGTAATTTTCAAGATAAGAAAGAGATAGAACACCAAGTTTCAAAATTATTAGAAAAAAAATTAATTGAAGAATCTTATAGTCCTTTTGCAGCTCCGGTGACATTAGCATATAAAAAGGAAGAAGGTAGGAAATCTCGACTATGTATTGATTTTCGGGATTTGAATAAAATAGTAATACCTCAATCTCAACCATTTCCACTCATAGAAGATTTAATGATTAAGACACGAAATTGCAAATTATTCTCCACTTTGGACATAAATTCAGCTTTCTGGTCTATACCTTTAAGAGTAGAAGATAGGAAAAAAACAGCATTTGTCACACAGGAACACCATTTGCAATGGACCTGTCTACCATTTGGCTTAAAAACTTCTCCTGCAATTTTCCAAAGAATACTAACAAGTACTATAAGAAAACACAAATTATCTGAGTTTACAGTGAATTTCATCGATGACATTTTGGTATTTTCTAAAACATTTGAAGAACATATTGAACACTTATCCTTGCTATTGGAAGCAATTTCTAAAGAGGGCTTTAGGTTGAAATTCTCTAAATGTAACTTTGCACAAGATTCTGTGAAATACCTAGGTCACATTATACAAAATAATACTGTCACTCCATTAAAAGATAATTTAATTTCCATTAAGGATTTTCCCATTCCTAAAACAAAAAAAAATATTAGACAGTTTTTAGGTAAAATTAATTTTTACGGAAAATATATACCAAACATAGCAGTTTTGTTAGATCCTTTACATAATTTGTTAAGAAAAGACCAAACATTTACTTGGACAGAAAAATGTCAAGGATGTTTTGATACTGTAAAGAGACTTCTGTGCTCTAAACCTATTTTGGAAATTTTTGACCCAGAATTGCCTATTTATATTTATACTGACGCCAGTATTCTGGGTATAGGAGCTATTTTAAAACAACCACAACCAAACGGAGAAGAAAAACCGTGTGCATATTTTTCAAGAAAATTAAATGATAGTCAAAAACGAAAAAAAGCTATATACCTAGAATGTTTGGCAATAAAAGAGGCAGTCAAATATTGGCAGCATTGGCTCATAGGGAAACAATTTAAAGTATTTTCTGACCATAAACCTCTAGAAAAACTAAATATAAAGGCAAGGACTGACGAAGAATTAGGGGATCTCACATATTATTTATCACAATTTAATTTTGATATAATATATTGTCCGGGGAAAGATAATTTGGAAGCAGACAGTTTAAGCAGAAATCCTGTATTAGAACCACATGTGAATCAAGAGGAAATTTTAAAGGTAGTCAATTTCATTAAACTAGAAGATATTCGAAACGACCAAGACAAAAATGAACACATACAACTACAAAAAAACAAATTAATATTAAGAGATAAAATATATTTCAAGAAGATAGGAAAAAATGAAAAAATTATACTTACTGAAGAATTTTGTAAAAAAAATTATAAAAAATATACATTATTCATACTGCCACATAGGATTAAAACAAATAGAAACTAAAATAAGACCATACTATACATCAAGAAATTTATTGCAAAATATTAAAATGGTTTGTAACAATTGTGAGATATGCATAAAAAATAAATCTAGAACTAAATTCAATTATGGATTGATGTCCCATTTGGGTCCCGCTACGTACCCTTTCGAAATTGTCTCTATAGATACCATAGGTGGCTTTGGTGGCTCTCGCTCTACAAAGAAATACCTACACCTTTTGGTAGACCACTTCACCAGATTTGCTTACATTTTGACATCAAAAACACAACATTCAGATGATTTTATAAAGCTCGTTAAAAAAGTTTGTTCTGATAACAAAATTGGAATAATTTTATCTGATCAATACCCAGGTATAAACTCAAAAGAATTCAAAAGTTTTTTAAAACAAAATAATATCCCTATTATATTCATGGCAGTTAATTCACCTTTTTCGAACGGACTAAATGAACGGTTAAATCAGACTATAGTTAACAAAATTAGATGCAAACTTAACGAAAAAGATAATAAGAAAGCATGGACAACGGTCGCTCATGAGTGTATTAAATGTTATAACGAAACGGAACATACTGTGACTGGATTTTCCCCGGTTTATTTAATGGAAGGGAAAGCTGTTGATATCTTACCAGTAGAATTAAAAGAACAAAAAACTTCAAATGGTTTATTAGAAGATAGAAAGATAGCTTTACAAAGAAATATAAAATCACACAATTATAATAAAAAACTTTTTGACAAAAACAGAAAGGAAATTATATTAAAAGAAGGAGATTCCGTATATGTAGAGAATGGTAATAGATTAAATAGAAAGAAATTAGATGAGTTAAAGATTGGACCCTACAAAATTTTAGAAAAACTGTCAGATTCAATATATAGGATAAGTACGGGATACAAAAAGCTTGAATCAAACTTATTTCACATCACCAAACTTATACCAGTAATGGCCTAGAGAAGGGGGGGAGTTGTAAATGAAGACCTTAATTTGCTCTTCATTACATTTAAGTTACATGCATTGTTCATCTTTGACATTTTGTCAAAGAGTTATTTTTAGTGGTGGCAGCACTTGTTTCTATATGGCATCACTCACGCTAGTTTGATTTAATGAAAATGGCTGAATGTTAAATAAATGAAATATCAGTAAAATACTATAATTGAAGCAATAGCTTTTAATGTTGTTTCTTTTTTTACAGGTAAGTTAATGGTATTTTTAATGTTTAGTTTGATGTAGGTTCTAGATTAAGTAAGAAATGTATTTTATAACATAAAATAAATCTTTTTTTACAGAGCAACAACGTGGTTTTTGTTTCATTAAATAACAAACTTATTACATGTATATGTGTATAATATAGTGCTGAGTTAGCATCCCATACCAAATTCATAAAAAAACTCTTCTGTTCTGCTTTCCGTGACCATACATATATAGACATTTATTAAACTTCCAATCGAATAGTTTTTGTAGTTAAGCGGCTAATGTTTAAAATATATTTAATTTTGTAACCAACAAACGCGTATTTTTAACAAACTAAGCAGTACATTCGAAACGCCCGCTATTTCAAATATGAGCTAGCGGTGTCGACAGCAAAACAGTGAACTCGCAAAAACTACTAATTGCTCGTCTCTGAGACTGATGGCGTCTTCAAATTACCATTCCTGAATATAACTCGCTAACTACTGTTTACTGGCTTTTCGACAAACGTGGCTGCAATATTTTTCGATTATTATTCTTGAATTATGACAATAACTTCATTACAGTAAAATGTCTTTTTCGATGTCAATGTTTTTTACTGTCTTTTGTGAAATAATGTTACTCGTCTTGGCGGGGGCACTACCGTGCCCCCAGATGAAGACTCGCACTCTTTGAATAAATTTCAGCACTTCTACCGTTCGGGATTAATGGCGTGAGTATATGTATGTATATACCATTGAAGAAACAACATGCATTGCTAATGCACATATTTTGAGATAAGTTATGAAAATTACACAATCTTATTGACGTTAAACTAAGCTCTTCCTACCTCTCTTGGTATCATTGCATGCATTAACATTTTGCAGTCCTACAAAATTGAAACGCAACTAATTATGTACGTGATAACAGCTGGCGAGGAAAGATATTCCGTCAAACTATTTAGCATAATCCATGCATCAAGTTTCCTTAATATTCTTTTAATGCTCTTTGAGAGTAGCACTATGCAAATACTGTAAACGTGACAAAGCATTCTCATCACCAATAGTTAGGAGTGCATCTGAATAAATTTATGGTAATTAAATATTTTTATATGTTTAAAAACGAAAACAAAGGGTCGCGGACTCCATTGTTGTTTTATCTTTTGTATAAACCTTTTTGAATGTATTTTTGTAATGATGATATTGCATTTGAAGTAATGTTTTATTTTGGTTCAATGTTAATTTCAGTAAGCAAGAACCAAGGTGTTTAGAAAACATTGAGGAGGTTCTACAAAAAGAAAGACCGAAGTATGAAGAATAAATAGGGTTGTATAAAAATAAGAGTGTAAAATTAAGCTCCCGATTTTTGGATCGTACAATGTGGGGATCGATATTTAAGTTTAAAAACTACATACATACACACCCTCGCTATTATTACCTTAATAGGCAAAAATAGCAAGAATGTGTGTATGTATGCAGTTTTCATCCTTAATAACAACTGATCGATTTGGCACTGGGATATTGTTTGAGTTTCTATAGCCGAATCGAGATAACATAACATTCTTAAAATCAGAATGTGAGTTTAAAAAAATATTAGAATTATATAATTAAAAATATTATAATCTTAAGCTTAGGTCAAAAATAGGTGATATTTAAGAAAACTAATTACAATTTCCTTTCGTGACAAAGCATTCTCATCACCAATAGTTAGGAGTGCATCTGAATAAATTTATGGTAATTAAATATTTTTATATGTTTAAAAACGAAAACAAAGGGTCGCGGACTCCATTGTTGTTTTATCTTTTGTATAAACCTTTTTGAATGTATTTTTGTAATGATGATATTGCATTTGAAGTAATGTTTTATTTTGGTTCAATGTTAATTTCAGTAAGCAAGAACCAAGGTGTTTAGAAAACATTGAGGAGGTTCTACAAAAAGAAAGACCGAAGTATGAAGAATAAATAGGGTTGTATAAAAATAAGAGTGTAAAATTAAGCTCCCGATTTTTGGATCGTACAATGTGGGGATCGATATTTAAGTTTAAAAACTACATACATACACACCCTCGCTATTATTACCTTAATAGGCAAAAATAGCAAGAATGTGTGTATGTATGCAGTTTTCATCCTTAATAACAACTGATCGATTTGGCACTGGGATATTGTTTGAGTTTCTATAGCCGAATCGAGATAACATAACATTCTTAAAATCAGAATGTGAGTTTAAAAAAATATTAGAATTATATAATTAAAAATATTATAATCTTAAGCTTAGGTCAAAAATAGGTGATATTTAAGAAAACTAATTACAATTTCCTTTCGTGACAAAGCATTCTCATCACCAATAGTTAGGAGTGCATCTGAATAAATTTATGGTAATTAAATATTTTTATATGTTTAAAAACGAAAACAAAGGGTCGCGGACTCCATTGTTGTTTTATCTTTTGTATAAACCTTTTTGAATGTATTTTTGTAATGATGATATTGCATTTGAAGTAATGTTTTATTTTGGTTCAATGTTAATTTCAGTAAGCAAGAACCAAGGTGTTTAGAAAACATTGAGGAGGTTCTACAAAAAGAAAGACCGAAGTATGAAGAATAAATAGGGTTGTATAAAAATAAGAGTGTAAAATTAAGCTCCTGATTTTTGGATCGTACAATGTGGGGATCGATATTTAAGTTTAAAAACTACATACATACACACCCTCGCTATTATTACCTTAATAGGCAAAAATAGCAAGAATGTGTGTATGTATGCAGTTTTCATCCTTAATAACAACTGATCGATTTGGCACTGGGATATTGTTTGAGTTTCTATAGCCGAATCGAGATAACATAACATTCTTAAAATCAGAATGTTAGTTTAAAAAAATATTAGTATTATATAATTAAAAATATTATAATCTTAAGCATAGGTCAAAAATAGGTGATTTTTAAGAAAACTAATTACAATCTCTTTCCATAAGATTGAATAATACGCCAGCTCATACAACCCATTCTAGACAAAGCAGGCATGTATAAAATATTAATACGCCACTTCTCAACTAATTTTCCGCCCTCATGTCTACAGCATAACTATTAAAGAAGCATAAAACTTCAACATGACTTACCTACTTTACCCTGTTTTCTGATCCGGTAACCAAAAACCGACTTACCCCAACTACTTCGCAGTAATTAAGGTGAAATTATTCACATCATAAACATAATTTGTTTCGTCTAAGCGGGTTTGACTAATCCGTATACACGCTTGTTCCTTCATATCAGAGTTTCCTAAAATAACATACAAAATCAACAAACTTCTGAACATTATAATGTTTGCGTGTAAACTGTAAACTTAACCCACTTGTTACTACCGTCGTTTTAAAACAACAGCATGAATAATAAAATCTACATCGAAATGTGGGTAGTTTTAATGAAATTTTATAATGTGATTGCTTTCGTCAGTGCAGCATCTAACCGAGGAAAAATACAGTTTACATCAAGATATTACGTGTTTTTTTGTATAAATATCTATAAAATACGAAAAATAATCATGACTTTTCAAGGGCAAGTACAATATCATTTGAATATAATAATGGCCTGAAGTTACATTTAACTTGTTGTTATAACGTAGTTTTATCTATGCAGGAAAATAATATGCCTTACAATTAACATTTTGGTACCTTTTTTGTCGAGAAAAGTAGGTGTTGTTTATAAACGACGATCGTAAAATGAACTACCTTGCCTACTTATGCAGTGAGGATGAGGACGGTGCATAGAAATACATTCTTCCTTCCGGTAAACCCATACGCTGGGGCTACAAGTTCTGGGTAGGAGCAACTTCTCTTGGATACGTACTCTGGTTTTCACCTTACCAAGGTTCGTCAGTAGAATCTACTGCGTACGCTAATGCTGGCTTAGGTGCTAGTGTAATTCTTCGCTTTGCGGACGTATTACGAACTATTGACAGCGATGCCGTATTTCACCTCTATTTTGACAATTTTTTCACGTCAATTTCTCTTTTGGAAGAGCTTAAAAATAGAGGTTTTAGAGCTACTGGTACAGTAAGGGAGAACCGAACTAGTAAGTGTCGATTGCCCCCAAACAAAGAGATGCAAAAAACTGAGAGGGGGTCTTTTCAGTACAAATCTACTAGGGCAGAAGAAATTGTCGTGTGCAAATGGAACGACAACAGTGTGGTGACTGTTGCTTCCAATTCTCAGAAAGTATTGCCTCCGTCAAAAGTCAAACGTTTCTCTCAAAAAGAAAAGAAATTCATCCATGTGGATCAGCCGGCCCTAATAAAGTCCTATAATGAAAATATGGGGGGCGTAGACAGGTCTGATCAAAATATTGGGCTCTATAGGACTTCAATTAGGGGCAAGAAATGGTATTTCTGTTTATTTTCTCACTGTATCGATATGGCACTGCACAATGCCTGGCAGCTGTATAAAAACCATGGTGGTGAATACGATCATCTAAAGTTCAGAAGAAGTGTGTCATGTGGTTTACTGAAGACATACAGAAAAACAGATCAACGTATGCCAGGTCGGGCTTCCGGTAGTTTACATGAATCTTCACGATATGATAACATAGGACATATCGTAACATATCGCCCTAAACAACTGCGTTGTGGATATTGTCACAAACATGCCATTTTTTTTTGCGTAAAATGTAACGTCACGTTGCACCCCAGAGATAGTTTTGCAGCCTATCATAAGCAATGTTAAAAGCGTACCTACATACATATGCATTATTCAATAAAAGAAGTACTTATTTTGAAATATATTTTGTTTCAATCAACTCACCATGAACCCTTGCAACAGTAGTACATATTACTACCGTAGTTTTAAAACAACACTATTTTTCGGCTTTCCCAGAAAATTCTGTTTTTTTTTAGTATTTTTTTCCTAATCGTAGGTCATTAAACTGCCCCCAAACCAAAAATCAACTTATAAACTTAACTTTTTTTGTTCCCGTAACAAGTGGGTTAAATTGTGTTTACTTCTTGAGCTGGCGCATAAATATCAGTATTTTTTACCACGGATTAAATAAATACAAATATAGTACGAATACACCTGTGTACTCATGTTATGAGTTCTCACTGGGGTAGGCAGAGACTATAAAATACACCGCTTTGCCCTTCTAATATGACGTCATACACTTACATTCAAACTTCGAGCGTTTGGCTTATTCTGCACTGAGATTATAACTGAGATGCCAAGGTTACCAAAATATGAATGTGAATCTCAAAAAGGGGTGGCCAGAGTTTTGGTTTGGCTTGTCTACGGCCATTTGTACACGTGATGTAATTCAATACTGTCAATTTGTAGTTTCTTTGTTTCGTAAAACATCCTGCGTTTAAACTCTTAATAATATTTTAGGACGTCTACCCGTTCGTCTAGCCATACAACAGAAGATACAAAAATTCTTATTAAAAAAACTAAAACGAAGAAATATGATAATTTATTTAAAATTGCAACATCATCCTCCCTTTGCATCGTGTAGCCTACAATTTTCGCCAACCCCAAAGGATTTGCTTGGCTGCCTAACAATAAAACTGACATCCTTGAGTATAACAAAACCCTCTTTTTTACTAACTTGCGAAAATTAATACTCTAGCTTGACAACTTTTGCCTCAGAATCGTTAGCCGTTAATTCCCGCCTTTTGTTACACTTGATATAGCTGTCGGGGATCAAAAGTAAATGTGGGGTTTTGTATAAAATAGAACTACTTGTAATAAGAAGGTTGATATTTGATACCGTTGTTGCTTAATTTATTTGATATTTGTATGTGGGAAATAACAACACCATATATATATATATTAAAATATGAATGAATATACGAAGGGAAAAGATAGAGCCTCTGAATAACAAAGGTTTTTTCACTCATAAGGTGGTCCGATAATGCTTATAACTATTCCGCTGTATTGGGAAACAATGAGATAGACATAGAGATAAAATACTTTTTGTATTTTGAACATTATCATCATATTCATGGAACCCTTACGATCTATAATCAAAGAGTAGGTAATAGTAAACTTTGTACAAATCTATTCTTCTGTTATCAAGTGCATTACTAATTGATTAGTAAATAATATTTCTTCCTTACTTCCTAATCATGCTTTGGAGTTCCATAAAAAGCGAGAACTTTGTAATTAGAATTCGTTTTCGGGATGAGGTCAGGTCAAGGTGGATTAGGTTAAAGATTATTAAAAATTGTTGACTCGTACGACTTCCATGGGAAAGTGTGTGGTAGTCCTATTCATGACGCCAGCACTTCACAGAAATTTTACCATATTTCCTTACTTTCAAATAAAGTCACGTGAAAGACCAAAAAAAATATTAGGTGTTGGGTTGCATTGGTTGGTGAATATTTAATACTGAACAAATAAAGTACTTGAAATAAAAATATGACATAAATTTCTAAGTTTTGCAGATTCTGTGAAATAATAGCATTTTTAAAGTCACAAGGTTTTAAATTATTTTGATATATTACTTAAAAAGAACAGATCCCATTTATACAAACATTATATTTAAAAAAAACATGCGTTCAACTTGTAAGCAAAAATTTCTTAATAAATACAAATCTCACTTTTCTTCTGGTATTTTAATGAGACAAATGCAAAAGGCTTTTAATGGAGAAACTAATTACTCATTCATTTTAGTTACTTTGTTTCATATCACGGTCTGCTGAGTAACTTAATCTTAATTAATTACTTTCTAATTAAATGCTCATTTATGACCAACAATTAAAAAGTGCACACTATTAATCATATGCTGTATAGATGACACAAACAAAGTATGCAATGCAGTTAACTGTAGGATTTTTTCTTAATAGTATCATTGATGGTGGGAATGGTGGGAAGTAACGAAATGACTTGAGCCTGCAAACCAAACCTTAACAGTTAAACTTAACAAAATGCCGTGTAGTGCCGGCTTAAAATGTCACTACCTAGGAAGACAACACGAAGAACCTAACTCTTTCGGCCGTGAATATTAATATAATTATATATATGTTTAGCCATGCATTTCTACCCACGGGTGTCGTAAGAGGCGACTAAGCGTATGGGACTTTTTAAGTGTTTTTTGGGCGATGCGGTTGGAGAACCATAATTTACGATACTTTACTTCTACCATTTTCTCCCCTATTATTTTCCGAATGTGGCTGAGGAGTTTCTAGCTCTGAAGCTCTGGCTACCACTTTTTGGGATTTATGGTCGTGAGTATTATTTATGTAAAATAGAAAAATTAAGGCTACAACCAAAAAACGATTTTTAATTTAAATTTTGAACTATTTGTGAAAGTTTTTCACAAACAAATTCAAAATAGTGAAACTAGGATGTTTTTAAGAGCTTTAGCAACTACAACATCCAGCAATCACTTAAAACCCTGTCTCTGAGTACATTTGGGATAAGTATGAAGTAGTGCTATTAAAAATCAACACTACGCTAAACCACATAAATCACGTTAGTAATCCGTTATCACCTCCAGTCCACTATTAGTACTAAATGGCTGAACTCGCGTCGGCTCACAGATAAATCAGTAATGACAGATTCACGAGTGAATCGAGGAGACGTCGGCGTGTCGTTTATATTAATATTCATTGCCGACAGAGAGTTAGATACGGCGTTCGTGTTGTCACAACTTGCAGACTGCTTAGGTTTTAAGTGGGGCTTACACTGTCAATATTGTTGGTACCGCCATACTGTACCTGTAGTCCAATGGAGAGTCAATATTTTAATAAGATTTTTAAGACGATATTTCTCGGTTTTTTAGGTTATTTGAATTATTGACAGAGTTAAGTATATATCTATATATATATAATGCGAATCTAGAAATATGGGCTGACCAAACTTTTTACTAGTTTACTAGTTTTGAAAGTTCGTGGAATGGAGAATTAGTTGATGAATTATTCATAACCACTAATCACAAAAAAAATATTCATATTAATATTCACTGCCGACAGAGAGTTAGATACGGCGTTCGCGTTGTCACAACTTGCAGACTGATTAGGTCTTAAGTGGGGCTTACACTGTCAATATCTACCTTTGTTCCTGTAGTCCAGTGGTGATCACTATTTAACTAAGTTTATGAAATTAATTGGCAGAGGAAAATATATGTGATGTTAATCTAGAAATTAGGGATTACTAATTTTTTTACTAGATTTGAAAGTTTGTAAAAAAGAGAATAGTTGCTGAATTATTTATAATTAAAAAAAATATTAATATTAATATTCACTGCCGACAGAGAGTTAGATACGGCGTTCTTGTTGTCACAACTTGCAGACTGCTTAGGTTTTAAGTGGGGCTTACACAGTCAATATTGTAAGTCACAATTGAGAATAGAATAGAACAACTCTTTATTGCACATCAAACATAAATTTATAAAAATAATAATATGATCAAACAGTTTACAGTGAGGTACAATTGGCGGTCTTATCGCTAAAAGCGATCTCTTGCGTACAACTTTTGGAAGGAGAGATCGATAAATTAATTATTTGGGTAAATGCACAAAACAAGGCCAAAAAAAACATGATAATCTATTAAGCTTACTTAAAACTAACTTATTTAATTTAAATAACAATGTAAATATTAATCATACAAAATATTATAGATATTTAACGAATATGAACACATAAATATATAACTACATACTTTACCTGTTGTCCAATGGATAATCAATATTTTATAACGCTTCTTGATTATATTTTATGTAATTTAAGATTATTAAATATACATATAGAGCAAAATGATTGGTTATACGAAACCAGAAACAAGAAATAACGAATTTTTAAAATATTTATAAAAGTTGTTTTAAAGTTATCATAATGGTAAATAGTTGTAGAATTAGTTCTTACCTCGTCAGTAACGAATGTAATAACAAAGCTCTTATATTTTAGTGGTCAAAAACGGTGACTATGAGAACAAAACAAACTAATTGTTCTTATTTTCCGCGGTTTTCTAGAGATTCCTAATCAAAAATTAACAGGTCATTTTGAGGTTTTGGGGGAAGTATCTAATTTAAAAAATATGGTCCGATAATGCTAAAAGTATATTGTTATAGCCCGATTTCTAAATTGAGTATTCTTGAGAATGACTTAAGTATCGTTCTGTCGCATTGAAATCTTAACAACTGAATGAGACAAAACGATACTTAAGTTGTTCTCAGCTTGAATACTCAATTTAGAAATCGGGCGTATGACTAACAAAAGTGACAAAATAAATTAAGTAAATAGTTCTAACTTCTCTTAAACAATTAATATTATAAGTAGGTATATTAACTGGCAATAAAATAGAATGACAGTGTATGGTCATCATAAGTCGCATCTCTTCGCAATCGCGGGCTGTTTGAAGACATGGTATGTGCCGAGTCTATCGATTCGAACAATCTTTCTTCTTTCCTTGTTGTGTTTCAATGAGGACGTGCATTGCGTTCCAATATTATAATGTAACAAACATTTATATCAACAACGTTACCTTATCATGACAGTAAGATGGTAGAGATCTAGCCAGTTCCTCCTGAATTAAATTACACCTACTTAAGTCTGATTAAGATAGCGGAATAATGAATATTTTACACTTAAAGTTTAAAACATTATTCATAATGTGTATAAAGTTAAAAAAAAATAAGTTTAGTGTTCTTTAGTACTGTCAGCTAAGTTAGCAGTCAATACCAAATTGATAAATTTCACCTGTTTAAAAATCACAACTATGCAATGATGAAAGTATATAGAACGAAGCGCACACTCGAAACAATAATGACACGATGAAAACCAAAAATAGTTAAGTTTTCATACTATTGCTTTCCTTCTATTCCAGCTGTCATTTATGGCAGCCATTTTGAAACCACGCCAAGCTGTTGTCATAATGCGCGGCAAAGCAAAACAAAATTGTTTACTTGTTATTAAATTTTAAATGGTTACTATCTTCAGATGTTCCGAGATTAACCCATTAATGGTCAAAACAAAAATACAAGGATTTTAATGTTTTTTTATTTATTAACTAATTGAAGAAAGTACCACAAACAATTTAAATGAGAAAAATAATAACAAAAATTTTTTTTTAGGTTTTAAAGGGGTGTTCCCAAATTGGCACAGTGGCCACATAAGAGTGAAATTTTTCAAACACTTTTTTTCAATGCACATGCTTTTTCTTGTATTTCTTGCATCCCCAATCGGTTTCTGTAATGGCTAATAACACAGCGTACTCGTTTCGGAAGCTTTATTGGTACGTGATCGGCGCCATCAAGTTAAACATTGAAGGACGAGCAGAATGTCTCAGGAGGGATTGCCTCAAATGGAAACTGAATATGCTTAGTCGAAATAGAAGTAGGTCCATGGGTTCTTCCCTAGACTGGACATGTAATCGCTAAGCATTTGAAAGGCCATATCAAACATAGGTATGCAATACCCACCACCATTTCTTGTCATCAATGCCGATTCTGTACAGTGAAATGGAATACTGAAATTGATCAATGAAATGGATTCATCAACTCCATCCAGGTCTTTATTATAATTTTGATATAAATGTGGGAACCAATAACACTTTTTTTATCGAACCTATAGTCGAACTCTCCTCTTGCTTTTTCCTTCATATCCTTAGCGTTTGAACAGATATAAATTTTTTTTCAGCCTCTTTCATGTGACTTCTATTTAGTATTCGGTTTTCAGATTCTGCGTAGGTTTTTTATAAATTGGATCACGACGGACAGGTTTGATGTTAATAAACTTGGGCTGGTCGAATGGGCAACCGCAGTGTTATCAGAAAGAAAACGTTCATCGCGAACAATCATCTCTATGTTTCCAGAAATATCATTTAGCAAGTTAGGTAATACGTAAGCGTTATCAAAACCCTCTTCTTCGTCGGTGTCAACCTCGGTGTCAACACTTGGGTCTTGTGGTATTGTGACTAAGTCATACTCCAAAACGTCATCACTGTCCTCTTCTATGGAATTTATGACCTCCTCTAAACTGTTGTAGTTCTCAAAGCGCTAAACTTACGCCTGCAACTCATTTTCAAAATCTGAAAAATTAAGGATAAACTTAGTACACTTGTGGCCGCTGTACCCGAATTGGAACACCAAAGTTTCGGATAGAAGAAAAGCTTACATTCTTATTATTTGTAATTACAAAATGTTGTAAAACATTCAATATTTATTCAATCTTAAAAATATAAAAAAGTATGATTTTATTGCACTTAAATATTACAATAATAATAAAAAGCTGTACTTACCTACACGTATGTCCTGATAACAAATTTCAAGAAATGATTATAATAACACCGTTAACTTTCATAAAATTTATGTATTGAATATTTATTCACAGCACTTTTAACTGCTCGAAAATTTCATTTTGTTTCAACTGGCATCAATACTTTTCATTTAATTCCTCTTTAATTCAATGTTCCCAAATTGGCACGGCAACCAAGAATGGGTTAAAAGTATGCAGTAAAAGTAAATTTCTTAAGCTTTTTTCTACGAATAATTTAACAATTCGTTGTAATAGTTATACAACTATAAATAAGTTTGCATAAGCGCGCATGTATTTGACTTATGCGGAATAAAAAAACTAGTATTTTTGTTTTGCTGAGTTCTAAATACTGTTACATTTTGTTTGTTCTACCTAACACAATTTATCGTACCACATACTGTAATCATATGTTCGCTCTTATTGGTTTTTCTCAAAAAACAGCAGTAATAATTAAAATTTGTCTATTTATGAAAATGCAAAAAAAGAACGAAAATATTAAACCACTTAGATGTAACCACAAATATGTTTTATCTCAGCAAACACATTGTCTAGAGTCTTGTTCCAAAATGAAGTAGCTAAAAAAAATATACAAAGGGATTATTTCAATAGGCTATATAATGTCTATGCCATACAATAACCATGTTATAGAATGGTTTCCAATTATAAGAACTGCAATGGAAACGCGGGGAAAATTCTAGCAAAAAGGCCTGGGGTTAGCGAGAGTAGATTTCCGAGACTGACTCATGTACTATGACGTCACGAATCGTTGTTACAATCCAGTCTAATAGGAAACGAAATTGCTGCCTTTAATGGAATCGTTGCAATCTAGATTATTTCTCGTTAATTCATTTTTTGCACGCCATTTTATTAGGCTTTTTAAGAGCTTATGAGGTTTGTTTAGTACTAACTTATATTGATGATCAATAATTAACTTATCAGGAATTAATGTGCAAAATGACCCAACATTTTTAAATGCGTTATAAATTGAAACAAAAACAGTAGTTCTTCCATTATAAAACTGAAATCTATATTTATATTTGTTAATAGCAAAAATGTACTTCAACATTTCAATGCACGTGAAATACTTTTACGTAATTATATCATAAAAGATTTTCATGAAAAGTTGCGCTGCGTTTTCTACTAAAGAAAGTCATACTTGAAATTTCTAACCTACAACATATACACTGAAATGCACCAGAGCAGTTTTAAAATAATAAAACTTTTAACATACTTCATTATACCACCAAAGAAGTTCACCACTATACGAATATCTATTATTTGTTCAGTATCATTGCTCTTTGTGTCCTCTGAATTTTGGAACGCGACATGTTTTCATGCATGCAGATTGCAGTCATTGATTTGTAATAACTACATTTTTACATAGAAAAAACAATTACTGAATAGTTTCTATTTATTGTGAAAGCAAATAGTCCCTTTAAATATCAACTCTATACGATTATACACACATATACTCACAGCTATAAATCCCTAAAAGGAGTAGCCAGAGCTTCAGAATAATATTTCCTCAGTCACTTTACGTTACGAATATACATGTTTGCTTACTCTCTACTAAACCTGCAAGAATACTATTATAGCCAAGGAAATTAAGATACCTTTAATGATATAAGTGCTCATAAAAACTGTAATAACTCTAATGGCTTTCGCATGTCTTTATTTATTTACTGTCCCATAAAACGGGTGTAATTTATTTAGGTGCGCTGTGTTTTTCTGTCACCTGCCGAGATATAATATGTATATGAACAGAAATATTTGCTTTTAAGTCTCGGGTCCTAATAGTTATTACATTTCATCTCCATGGCTTTCATGAACGTATAATAATTATTGTAAGGCTAAGAATAGCACTTACCCATTTCTTACTGCGGGTGCTTCCTTTATAAGGCAAAGGTATTATAGAAACTTAGTTGAGTTTCCAAAATACCATCGTTTTTTAACCATTTTCTCTCTGAACCTTCATTGTTTCCTTGTGAACCGTTTATTACAAAACGCTTAACTTACCGCATTTTATATAGGTGCGTGAATACTATATAAGTATTTTAACAGAAGCAAAACAGTATAAATATTTTGAATTCTTCGCTTCTTTTCTAAAACAAGGTTCATTAGCATTATTGCCTAAATAAACAATACAGCAAACTTCCAAAATATTAATAACAGCCATATTTTATTGGTGCAAACATCATAAATTAATTAAAACTGAGGCGTATTACCGTTATCATAAAAAGTGTTTATTAAATTCGAAACAGGTGGGGAACGTGCATGCGCTTATAATGTGCTTACTGTCCGAAATAGCCTATGAATCTTTATTATTGAAAAACCCATAGCAATGAGTTTTAATTATGACCCTTCGCGTAGTAAAATTTAACCAGTGATGCCCTGCAAAAGTATTTTTGTGAGCGAAATTTAATTATAATCTTATTTTATTATAACAACAACGTGATAGCTCGATGGGTAGAACTCCGCTTATCGTGCAGACGACTAGTGTTCTGATCCTGGGTCGGGCCTATAACAATTTGTCTTTCGAAATCATCGTGAGGAAACCCACATGGCTGAGTTGTACTTAGTCATGTGACAATGTATTCCTACAAAACGGCGATAGTCCTGCCCCGTGAGTACGCTGTCCAAGCAAAAGGTGATGTTCAGAAGCACCTATACCTATGCCAACTCATTCGGGGATATGCGGCGTGAACGTTTGAGTCTTTGAGTCTTGAGTTAATTAAGATGATGCAAAATTTGATAACGTTCAAATATTTATTATGTTTTATCATATAAAAGTTTTGAATCCAGTTTAAACCTTCGGAAGGTTTCTAACACCGAAAGCATACTCTCTAATATCATCGATTAATTTCCTGAAAATAACAGCGAAGCCAAATAAAAAATGAAACTCTGTAGTGTTTATTGAAATAAATATTTTTACACATATTATATATTGTCGCAATATTTGTCGCACAATTTTACTACTATTCACCCTCAACGTTATGGGTTAATGTTAGCGGATACTAAATAGACTAATTTAAATGTATTTAGTAGAACATTATAATTGAAGAAAGCAAAGTTGGTCACTGCAGCCGATGTTTATTGGACATGTGGAAAAATAGTTTCTTAATACTTGTCACTTTATGAGCAAATGTGTTAAAATATATGCGGTACATAGCGTTTTATTTGAGCAAATGTTGTAAAATATATCTTGCACATAGTGTATTATTTATTTATTTTCCAAACAAACAGCTTTAACAAATACATAGATGCTCAAAATACTTAGCTACTTTACCGTGCAAATTTGCTCTTCAAATTTTGAAGCCCGGTGCAACAAAAGCCAACTTCATCTCAATGAATCTCTCATAAACTATTTGAAGACAGCGTCCTCAAGATCCGATCCTCAAATATTGAGGCAGCTATTGATATGTAAATATAGTAAGCTATTAAATTTGCATACTGATTAGAATATCGTCTATTGTTGAAGGCGTGAGATTTAAGATAGAATTTAATTTGCTTGTTTAGTTTGATTAATGAGAGATACGTTTCAGTCTTTTCTCTGAAATTGAGTTGTATTTTAAGACTTGTTTTCACCAAAAATCAATTAACAGCCATAATGCCATACTGAAGCGTTACTGAGGACATCGGTAGAAAGAAATGGATTAGCGTTATTTAAAGACAAAAAGACACAACAAAGCTTTCAATATCTTGTTAATTCATATTTCAGTTTCTAAGCTTTTCTTTTTACAAGTCTTTTTGTTGCTTGCTTGCTAGACACCAATTAAGTCAATTAAAACTTTATATACATACATTAGTTTATTTGCATATGTTAACGGAAAAGTATGTAATCCGTCATTGTATACAATTCCTAGTAAATGTATGTAATTCCTAAAATCGCACGGAAATGTGTGAAATAAATTATATTATACTTACACATAACACATTTCCTAGGAAATCTATACATTTCCTAAATAGCAATCGGAAATGTAAAACATTTAAGATATTGGTGGGTATGCGGGGACAGTGGGACGAGGGAAGGGTATTGCTTCGCCTGATCCGGCGCGATATGCTGACCACGTGGATGTAAGATAATGATAATTCACATTGGAGTGAGGGTTTGAGATTTGTCCAACTGATGAAAAACAGAGCTTTTCATGCTGGTATCAAGCAATCTCCGTATGAGGCTCTTTTTCCCAATGATTTCACGCAAAATGTTGAAGACGTTTTAGATCAACCCGAAACAAACACGCAACCTCCAAATTGCACCCTCCAATGCAGCGTCTGTTCACAGGAAACTACAGGAGCTCATACATGTAGAGAATGTGGATGTACAATCCACGCTATTTGTGCTGTTGCTGAAGAATCAACCGATGAAGGATTTGGATCTAAAGTTTTGTGTCAAATATGTTCAAAAAAGATAAAGTAATAGATAATCGTCAAAATGCTAAGAAAAACCTACAACAAACAAGCCGAAAAAATGCTGAAATTAAGTGAAAAGAAGTTGGCTCCTGTACCTATTGGCGCTTCAGTACGAATTGCAGTTCCGAGGTGATGCAAGTAACATTATTGGTGTAGTTTTGACTAAAACCGATGATGAACTCTATCAGATTGGTACCAAGAATGGTATATTAAAACAATTATATGCTCGATCTCAGATTAATGTGTGTCCAAGAGTTCTTCTTGATGCAGACGATGTACCGAGTCCCGAGGTTGCACTACGGTCAGTTGCCACCTTGCAATCCACTGGAACCGGCCAGGGGTTTAAGAAGTGCCTTTGCAAGAAAAACTGTGTACAGCAAGATGTCAGTGTTTTAAAAATAAAGTATTATGTAAATGAAAATTAAATGTAATGTAATTGAAAATGGCGATCCAGCTAAAGTCTGGAAGTTTCTTAGATCCTTAGGAGTTGGAAAATCTCGTCACGATTCTATCCCAAAAGATCTAGACATCACTTCGCTTAACAACCATTTCTCCACAACATCTACTTTTGATGGTGTTAAAAAAGCTGAAACATTACATTTTCTTTCTACACTACCAGCTCCGGATTATCCTCCCTTTAATTTTTGTCAATTCTCCGATTGTGATGTTAAGAAGAATATTATGTCCATTACGTTAAACGCAGTAGGTGGTGATTGTATTAGTCGAAAAATGATATTGCCTATCCTAGACCTTATTCTTGCTGTTATTACTGAAATCCTTAATAATTCCATATCCTTAGAATCCTTCCCTATGGTATGGAAAGAAGCCCAGGTCACTCCTATTCCCAAAAAAGCTAATCCTAAGTCCTTCTCTGAATATCGTCCTATATCTATTCTGCCATTCCTCTCCAAAGTACTTGAACGACTGGTACATAAACAGTTATGTGATTTTCTCACTAGGAATGATCTGCTTAACCCCTTCCAATCTGGTTTCCGCCCTTGCCATAGTACTGTAACGGCTTTGATCAAAATAACTGATGACATGCGTTTGGGAATGGATAAGGGACTGCTGACTGTTTTAGCACTGCTTGATTTTAGTAGCGCCTTTAATACGGTTGACTTCGAAATATTACTTGCTTTACTTCGTTCTCTTAACATATCTCCAACGGTAGTTGACTGGTTTCGTAGTTATCTACTGGGGCGTCGGCAGCGCATTCACCTCGAAGATGCCATGTCTCCGTGGATTGAGTTAAATGCCGGTGTTCCACAAGGTGGTGTGTTGTCTCCTCTCTTATTCGCTATATTTATTAACTCCATTTCTCATAAACTTACTTCTTCCTACCACCTTTATGCAGATGATCTTCAGATTTACACACAGGCTAATTTTGACCAAATAAATATGTCCATAAGCTTAATTAATAATGATTTAATGCAAATTTTGAAATGGAGTGAAGCATATGGATTGAAAGTTAATCCGAATAAAACGCAAATAATTATAGTTGGTAGCTCACGAATTGTTTCCAAGATTGACTATAAATCACTACCGCCTATTTTATTTGATGGCACATCCATTCCTTTCAGCGCTGCTGTAAAAAACCTTGGTGTGATGATAGATAGCACCTTATCTTGGGTACCGCAACTGGAATTAGTAAGCCGGAGGCTGTTTGCGTCAGCAGGGTCCCTCAGGAGGCTACGTAACTTTCTCCCTACTGCTACCAAAACTGCGTTAGCCCAATCTCTTCTACTACCTATTCTTGATTATGCTGACACCTGCTATCTCGATCTAACTGAAGATCAACTGAACAAACTTGAGCGCTTACAAAACTTATGTATTAGGTTTATTTTCGGACTGCGTAAATATGACCATGTCTCTGCGTATCGCAATAAACTTCAGTGGCTTCCAATTCGTCTCCGCCGGAACGCACATACTCTGTCTCTCCTGTACTCTATCTTGTTTAATCCTGCCACCCCCTCCTACCTTAAAGAGCGTTTCCAATTCCTTCACTCTTCACATGACCTCAATCTTCGTTCTTACCACAATCTTTTGTTGAGTACCCCTTCCCATTCCACCAATTTTTACAGTTCCTCCTTTACCGTCCAGGCTGTACAACTATGGAACGGTCTTCCTGTAGAGGTGCGATTAGCCAAGTCTCTCCCTATTTTCAAGAAAATGGTAAAAAAACACTTCCTCTCCGAAACATTATAATATTATTTGTGTTGCATACAAAAGTTTATATATTCTATTATATATTATGTCGTAAAATGTATATATGTATTTTATTTAAAAATCTTTATATATATTGCATATGTATTGTATTTATTGAATATTATTTATTTTATGGAATACTATCTGTATCTGTAAGTGTATTAGAACTTAATAAATATTTAGTAATACTTAAAATAGATAGATAATAGTTTGATGAATAATTTTAGCTTTTAAGCAAATCAGTTTAATTTATTGGACATCTACCGAACATGTTTTTAATCCAGCAAATCTTTCCATTAATGGGTTGTCTGGAAGAGATCGCTCTTAGTGATAAGACCGCCAGTTGTACTTTGGCTTTTATACCGATCTTTTTTTGTAATTGTTGTTTTTATTTTGTAATGTGCAATAAAGAGTTTTATTATTATTATTATTACTTCAAAATGCCATTCGAGCTTACCCTGCAAAAATAAATAGCTCTATGGACTGGCAAAGTAAATTATAATATAAAGATTTACTTTTGAAATACATAACATAGACATAACATAAACGTTCACGCCGAATATCCCCGAAGGGGTTGGCAGAGGTACTAATAGTTCTGAACATCACGTGACTTTGTCACCTGGTGTTCAGTGTACCCACGTTTTGCATAGACAGTGTACTCACGTGATAGGGGCAGGCCTATCGCCGTTTTGTACGAATACACTGTCACATGACTAAGTACAACTCAGTCATATGGGTTTCCTCACGATGTTTTTACTCACCGTTAAAAACCATGGTAAATTAACCACACATATGTCTTTAGAAAAGATAAATTTGGTGTAGGCCCGACCCGGGATTTGAACACTAGTCGCTTGCACGTTAATCGGTGTTCTACCCATTGAACTATCACGTCGTCATTTTTATACTGTGACATTTATACATACATACATATACTCACGGCTGTAAATCCCTACAAAGGGTAGCCAGAGCTGAGGACCTAGAAGTTCCTCGGCCACTTTTGGAAAGTAGAGTGGGGAAAGGATGGTAAACATAAAGGTTGTTGGTAATGGGTCTCCAACCGCATCGCCCAAAAATCCCTTAATAGCCCCAATACCGTTAGTCGCCTCTTACGTACACCCACTGGAAGAAATGGGGTAGTGCTATTCTAAGCCGACACTACACAGCAAATTATAATTACTTAATTATCAAACTGATTACTTGCCAAAATGATTTTATAAGATTAAATATAAGTTGATTTTGTGATACGTTAAAGGTTAATAGATAGTTGATTTTAGAAGTTTGAATTAGTAAGATAATATGAACATATTTTACGGTATGACTATTACCCGCTCAATAAGTGCTACAATTAAAAAATATTATTAAAACGTGTTTAATTACAGAAAGCATTTACTTCATACATTTCCTAGGATATCTATGCATTAAATAGGTTTTCAAACAATATTTTATACATTTCCTAAGTAGTATCGGAATTGTACACATTTCCTAGGATTTGTATACAATTCCTTGATTTCATACATTTCCGGTAACACATATACCATTTTAAAACTATATTTACTTTATGGGTACATTAATATTTCAAAATAAAAGAAAAACACCAATTCAGTAATAAAATTCAACAGATTCACGAACCCCTCGTGCCGTTTACATCAACGATTGAAGCCTATAAAAATATGCAAGCACCGAAGTACCTAGTGGTGCCCGTAGCAAAAGGCTCTACGCGTGATAATGCATTATTTATATGACCTAAGACCGAAATGAATGTAGAAATGAATAAAAAATACAAGCGGGCATCCATTTTGTCGCAAACAAAACGTGCCTCTTGAATAAATAGCGCAAATAAAATCATATGAGCATTGGACAATCGTATGTTTCACACTTTAAAATGCTTTGAATAAATGCATAGTGATCGTGGTGATAAGAATTTTTCATTAAAAATAGCAGTGTTTTATTTATTTACATTTTGTTTAAATGTGCTTGGATCATATATTGGAATTTAACTGTTAAAATTATCGTAGTTTATGTAGCAATCCGAATATGTAGTTTTAACAAAATCTTTTCATAATATAAAAAGTTTTTTTTCTTGAAGCCATATCCTCTTATTAAATTCTGCACCACATTCTAATACTTATTATATGCCGAGGTGCAGTATTTGGTTGTTTACCTATTTTAAGGATATTTTTATTTCATTTTATTTTAATTTATTTGCTGTGTAGTGCCGGCTTAGAATAGCACTACCCCATTTCTTCCGGTGGGTGTACGTAAGAGGCGACTAATGGTATTGGGGCTTTTGAAGGATTTTGGGCGATGCGGTTGGAGACCCATCATCAAAAACCTTTATTCCACCATCTTCCAAAACGCACGCAACCCCATGCAACTTCCAAAAGTGGCTGAGGAATTTCTAATTCCCTAGCTCTGGCTACCCCTTCATGGGATTTACAGCCGTGAGTATGTGTGTGTGTGTGTGTGTGTGTTTATTTTAATTTACTCTTATAAATTTACTGGTATGCTTGCAACATCTGCAATTTATATTAAACTAGCTGACCTGACAGATTTCGTATTTTCAAATTTGCTTATGACAAAGATTGAGACGTTTTTCCGATACTCTTAGTTCAATCAGGCGTGAATATTTTATTGGTCAAGTTTTTCCGGAATAAAAAGTATCCTATGTTACAATTTGGGTCATTATCTAGCATTCTGCCAAATTTAATTCATATACATTATGTACTTCCGGAGCCTTTTTGCCTCAAACACACAAACATCTAAACTTTCCCATTTATAATATTAATAGGATAATACCGGTCCGATCCAATAAGAAATATTTTCCTTGAGTGGGTGTTCCACTTATGATGTTAGAGCTAGTGTGGAAGGTAACGATAAGCTGGCCGTTCGACCAATGATATGATATTTACTCTTCGGCAACTCAAGAGAAATGCCGCGGACATCGTGTGCTGCTGTATATGGCCTTCGTGGATTTAAATAGAGATTTGACACCGTGAGCCGGGAAGGACTATATGAAGTACTGACCAGAATAGGATGCCCTCCGAAACTTCTATTACTCATCAGGTCCTTCCATGATAATATGAACGGCTCAGTAATCTTTTATGGCGAGAGATCAGTGTCCTTTGGTGTAAACCGCGGCGTAAGACAGGGCTGTGTGCTGGCGCCTACGCTTTTTGGTATCTTCTTCTCGGCACTACTTCTGACTGCGTTCGCAGATTGTGATGTCGAAGTACATCTGCATACTAGAAAGGATGGAAAACTATACAACATTAGCCTCCTTCGATCCAAAAATAAGCATCTGCATTTAATCGCCAGGGAACTTCTGTATGCAGATGATGCTGCACTAGTCGCAAACTCGGAAAGCGAACTCCAGGAGCTGGTGACGCGATTTGGTCACGCTTGTCGCTTGTTCTCCATAAACGTGAACACCAAGAAGACCGTGGTCATGGCGCAAGGCCTGAATCAAGGTCCTCACATTACACTTGACGGTGCTGCACTTGATATGGTGGAGCATTTCTGTTATCTCGGCTCTACAACAACACAATATCTGTCCAGCAATTAAAAGATAGATAATCGGATTGGCAGGGCATCAACAGCATTCGGGAAGCTTTTTGCACGCGTATGGAGGAACTGTAAACTCACCACGTACACCAAAGTTCTTGTTTACCAGACCTACGTTCTGAGCATATTGCTTAACGCGTCAGAAACTTGGACTGCATACGCGAAGCAAGAAACTCAACGCTTTCCACATGCGCTGTCTGAGGACGATACTTGGAGTCACTTGGGAAGATAAAATGAGTAACGAGGTGGTACTGTCCAAAACGCGCTGTTGCAGTATAACTGCCTTGTTAAAGCAGAGAAAACTTTGTTGGCTGGGGCTCGTTCATCGCATGGACCCCGAGAGACTACCACGTCAAGTAATGATGGGCCAGATAGTGGACGTGAAGAGACCTGTTGGGTGCCCTACCCTAAGATTCAAAGACTCCTGTGAGCGAGATTTGAGTAGTTTCGGAATACAAACCGATGGCTGGGAGAAACGCGCCGAAATGAGATCCGAATGGCGCCATGACATCAAAGTCGGAACTGTCAAATATGACGAAGACTGGCCGGAGAATCTAAAGCAAAAAAGACTTCGTCGTTATCTCCCACCTCCTGCAGACTCTCGTTTTGTGTGCAACAGAAGTGGCAAGAAATGCCGCGCAGCCATAGGGCTCTACAGCCACCAACAACGGCGCGGCGGTGCGGCAACCCGTAACCCATGAGCGCTGCAACAGATGCTGTGGCCAATGATGGAAAGTAACGTTAGTAGAGAACGTAGTACAAAGAATAAAAGAGTATGTATGCAAATATTGATGGATATTAATGCAGCTATAGAGGTTTACGAAGTGGCGATCGTTAGTCTCTGTCTACCCTAATGGGAACTAATGGCGTGAGTGTATGTTATGTTATAGATGTTACACGATCACGATTCTATCGAGGTCCTCAGAAAGGTGTTTTTTTCTAATTAGAGTTTCTAATTATATATTTTCTAATCATCATTCTTTCCTAACTAGAATTGACAATCATTTTCTCAGCATAAACAATACATAATAAAAATGCGCAGCAGCAGAAGTCCTTATTACATCGTTAAAATAAACATCACAGGTAACTTCCAACTCTGGGTTGGCAGTAGTAATAATTTTCAATGTCACGTGATTTCCGTTTATCTACGTTTGAATAGTTGAGGAACGAAAAGATTGATGAATGGAAATTAAGCTCAAGACAATTGTCAGGATCGTACCAAGTGGCTATCGATAGTGTCTGTCTACCCCAATGGGTAACGGTGTGACTTCGTGTATGGATTTTCTAGTTAAGTAACTTTAAAATCAGACATGTGAGTTTTCTAATGGTGTTATTCCTCATCGTAAACTATCTTTAAGATATAAGCTTCACATTTGACTTATGGAATATGGGCCTTAATCAGTATTTGAACCCACGATCTCTGCATTAGAAACAGTGCCAATTTTCACTGATCTTCTTGGTTTTTACCAATTAAACTCGCGGTAAAGTTTAATTTGGGACCAACACTCTTGCTGCAATACAAACTTTTACAACTCTTAAAACAGTCAAAAAAGTTATACCTATATTAAGTATGAATCCGTCAAAGTATCTCAAATATATATAAAAGTTTTTAGGCGCAAGTTGTCGAGATGTTGGTTTACTAACGAATCGAGTTACAGCCTACGCTTTTTATATGAGGCTGTTTACTTTTTCATCACACCAAGTAGTTGGGAAAGCCGCAAAAACCCGATGAATGACAACGTAAAACTTGGAGCGACAATCTTGGTTCCTCAAACAGCATTGTAATTTTTTATCTTGTTCAAGAACAAGACAACATCATTTCTGTGTTATTTTTTTGTCTTAACCAACAATGTATGTAGCCCAAATATAGGACAAAAAACAAAAAACGTATTTACAGGAGCCATAAAATATATTACTAAAACATAACATAACATAAACGTTCACGCCAAATATTTTATGACAGAGGTACTAATACTTCTGAACATCACATGACTTTGTCACCTGGTGTTCAGAGTTCCCACGTTTTGCTTGGACAGTGTACTCACGTGATAGGGTGCAGGCCTATCGCCGTTTTGTACGAATACACTGTCACATGACTAAGTACAACTCAGCCATGTGGGTTTCCTCACGATGTTTTCCCTCACCGTTAACAACCGTGATAAATTAACCACACATATATCTTAAGAAAAAACAAATTGGTGTAGGCCCGACCCGGGATTTGAATACTAGTCGTTCGCACGATTACCGGTATTCTACCCTTTTAGCTATCACGTCGTCACACATTACTAAAAGGTAGAACATATATGTATATATACATAAACAACAACAACACTATCTCACTGAAGCGCTGTAATACTGTTGCTTTTTAAAAACTCTATATATTTATTATATTTCTAAAACGTAAATGTGTATTTTATTTAGGTATTTGTATTGCTTGAATATATAAAAGTATGTAGTTATTTATGTATGTGTTCATATTCGTTAAATATCTGTATTATTTTGTATAATTAATATTTATATTGTTACTTAAGTAAGCTTAATAGATTATTATGTTTTTTTGGCCTTGTTTTGTGCATCTACCCAAATAATTAATTTATCGATCTCACCTTCCAAAGGTTGTCTGGAAGAGATTGCTTTTAGCGATAAGACCGCCAATTGTACCTCGCTGTAAACTGTTTGATCATATTATTATTTTTGTCAATTTGTGTCTGATGTGCAATAAAGAGTTATTCTATTCTATTCTATAAACGTTCAGGCCGTTCATCCCCGAAAAGGTTGGCAGATGTTCCAATACTTATGAACAACGTGACAGCGCCACCTAGTGTCCAAAGTAGGTACCCATGTTTTGCTTAGACAGTGTACTCACGTGATAGGGGGCAGGCCTATCGCCGTTTTGCACGACTACACTGTCACATGGATACCATACCATACCTCACGATGTTTTTCCTCACCGTTAACAACCATGATAAATTAACCACACATACAATTTTAGAAAAGACCAATTGGTGTAGGCCCGACCCGGGATTTGAACTCACGCATGATTACGGGCGGGTGTTCTATCCATTGGAATCCATCATGTTGTTTTAAAAGGGAGAAATGTTTATTAGATGCAAAAGTAAAAGTTTAAAATCTTTTAAGATTGAGATCTAAATGGATTAGATTTAGCATCACTGATAATAATTTAACACAAACTTCACAACAAATTACACTTAGTAAAACTAACATACTTTCATTTTACTGTAAATGTAAACTTTCAATCATTATGAAAGCAAAGCAATAACTTCTGAATCACAAAATCCAAAACAACGCGAAAAGTCGTCAATTCCGTGATTTAATTAATAAACAGTACCAATAAAACACACTACACGTATTTAATTTGACTCCTTTACCGTGCCGATAACCGTTCGCCGCATGTGCATTTATGAAATGTGGGTGTGTTGGCTGGTGAAAACGGCGGGCCAGCAAACGTTTATAAAGCATAAATATAAATCACAGAGCTACTGCCATTTCATAGTGGAAATTTGCAATATAGCTACGTATTACTACGAGTGGATTTTGCGTTCTGAAAATTAATAGTCGAGTGTTGGATACCTGGTTTTGCGTGGTGCGGAAGAAGTTTTTGAATAAAAACCATGATAATAGGGAACATATATAATAATACTCACGGTTATAAATCTCACAACGGGGTATTCAGAGCTGCACAATTCGTAGCAATTTTAGAGGTTGCATTACAAAATTGGAAATTTAAAGATATGGCTCGAGATCTATCTTTAACCATCCTTTATTACGTGACAAAAGAATTTCTATTTCAGATTAAAGTAATGTAATTATAATCTTCTAGTATATCGCTGATGAAAACGACAGAACTAAAAGCTAAACCATCGGCGTGATTTACAACGTTTTAGATAAAGCATTCCTGAAACGTGGACGAATATTTCACTTCGGCACGGCTGGTGGACCGTTCGTCACTATTCATTTTGCGATATTTAGCTGACGTTCGTGACCGTGTGGCTGGTCCTGTGATTGTTGATAAATTACCTACGAGATTGCGATTCGATATTCCACCATTTTAGGGTGTATGATGTACTGATTTGGCTGTATAGTGTGGACTAGTATTGGATTGTGTGTACTAGATGTAATTCTTTTAACACTAAAGTTGCTTCCAAAGTCATTGACCATTGGTATTCTTATTACTCCATTTAAGTGAAATATAGTAAATGTAACTAATAATCCTCGCTCACGAAAAGCATGCAAGCATTAAAAAAGTAAGGTAAATATCTGATGTCATAAAAGAAACCTTAACCGAAAACAAATTAAACTTGCTCTATTTTTCCGGTATATACACGTGACATCAAAAAGTGAATTTACATTACCAAATAAACAACTAATAAAAATCAAACCATTTCCCAATACACACTCAAAATGCTACTGATCAAATTTAATAAATTAAAGCTTTGATCTCATGTAGCTAGGGTAGCCCATTACAGTAATTAATTGCAAACAGCACCTCAGCGCAGCGGTGACTGAACAAACAAGTATCAGGAATTTCGTACAAATAATATTCGCATCCAACTGTTGACGTTGCCAGAACTTGTAATTAGCAAGCACTAAATGATTAGTTATGTTTATTGGTATTTTGTACATATGTATTTATACTTGTATACACCATATGTTATATAACCAAAAAAATATTTTGTTTCTCAACTTAAACCTTACCTAGTTACCTAGTATTCAGAGTACCCAACTTTTGCTTGAACAGTGTATTTGCGTGATAGGGGGACCGGCCTTTCGCCGTATAAGTTCAACTTAGCCATGTGGGTTTCCTCACGATGTTTTAATTATCATCATCATCAATGACGCAACCGGGGTCTAGTGGATAGGTGACTGTGGAGGAAATTCTTTACCCGAAAGTCATGGGTTCAAATCTAGCAAAAGACAAAATTTATACAATGAACGTGAGTGTTTGTTTCTTAGCCTTACATATTATTTATATAATGTTTTGTATATTATTAAATATATCACTTAAAATGTATTACTTTGCAGTTAAATTAATCTATGTTTATACGAATATTTAGTTATATTTATAAGGCCTAACATTTTTACGCAGGTTCTGGGGTGGTGGCCATGTAAGAGAAAGACGATGGATAGGGATAATACAGGACTGGTCGTTGTTATGATTATAATCAATATTACATATAGGTATATATAGCTTATAGCATAGCTTTTGTTAAGAAATTTGCTTAGTAAGAGGTTGAACGCATCTCGCGTTAAAGTAACAAAGTTGTAAAATATCGGTTTAGATTAGCATTAATCTATTTCTTTCCGAGGTTATAATAATCGCTGGAGACCCAACACCAACTTTACTTTTCTTCTGGCAACTTATCCCAAATAGACTTTCAAAAGTGGCTTCCCTTTTTGAGTTTTATAGCCTTAAGCATATGTCGCTAGGTAGGTGTATAGGCGGGAAACAAATTCTTCAGCTTTATATAATTTGAGGGATAAATATGACGAAAACATTTGGTTCTAAGAATTACAAATCAATCAGAGAAAATTCTATTGTAACTACATCTATACTTGAGGAAACACTGTAAACCAATATTCCCCGAAACCAACCATACAACATTTGCTTCCAAAATCTTCGTACCTCATTCAAGGGTAACCGTTTTAATAAATCTTTGTGCGACTAATTGCCTCTGTTACGTGAAATAGTGGGTCACGTAAGCAACGTAAGAGAGCTTTGCCAAATCGCTAGTGTATCGATTGACACAATTCCAATCACGGCTGGCCTACTGAACGGTTACAGCTTAATCAACGGCTGTTCTACGAAAACTGAATGAACCTATTCTGGTTTCACTTCATTAAGCTTCTATTATATATTTTTGTTTCGGTGGTACTAAGTGGGGTTAGTGTCTGCCTGCACCAATGGGATATATAATAGGAGAGACTTATACCATATATTACACCTACTATGACACATCTACATTTAAGTAGTTTTGTAATGTGTTTATGGTTCTGCTTTCTATGTATGCTGAATAAAAGTTTTAGTTAAGGCTACCATTTTGAAAAACCCTTCAGATGAAGAACCTAACGAACTATAGCATGGTCATATGACCTTACAGGTGACTTATGAGGTAGATAGTAACCATTCATAGCCATTTGATTGGACATTCCTAGCAAACCTTTTTCTCGTCCTTTTAATGTTCATTGTCCTGAAAGACTATATTTTATAATGAATATATTTTCATTTCCTTAGACTTATATAAGACTATATAGTAATCCAAACTACATCACATTACACCAATTCAAAAATAAAGTACATACGTGAGTCGGATGGATGAAAGTACTTTGAGGAAATGGACATATTGAGCCAATGTTGATGGCATCCGCGTGTGAAGAATAAAAGGGAAGTAGGAAAAGATTTATGTATGTAAATAAAATCTGAGAGATCTTCTATGATCTTAAAAAGTACAGAACAATAATTTCTACCAATACTGCCTGTAAATATTTGGCACATGTGCCTACAAATAGAATGTAGTCTGAGCCATGAACATACACCGCAGTGTTCAATCCTTCAGGAACTATGTATGGATTGTATGGATGGTAATAGTAATAAAATATCTGACTCCAGGATATATTGCGTGTATTGATTAATAATTACACCGTGGCCGAAATAATGTTAACAGTAACAAAAATCGTACGCAAGTGACAAAGAATAAGTGGGTAGCATAACGCACTACCCTCAAACGTTTTATAATAACTTCCGAGCACTAGTGATGTGCCGGAACACGCAGAAATCCAAAAAAGAACTAAAATAGACTTACCAGAATAAGTATTCCGAAGCCTACGAGCAAACTCGAGTTGACGAGCAATCTAACCTTAATATCCTTCATGAAACAACTCAATTACTTTGTACAAGTGGCAGAACTTCCATTTCCTCACAACATCAAACTACTGAGCAACTAACGAACTGGCTTAAGACACATTTCATTAAAAACTTAATAAGAATAAACAACTATTGTTATTTGCGTTCTATTTGAAATTTCATAAATCTTGTACTTACTTTACAACAAATGATTTTGATAAAAATTATGTTGTTAATAAAACAATTTAGTTAAAAATATTAATGTTTGCTCTTCTTTCGACTTCTTAGCCCATATGTGTCCACCGAATAGGGGTTCTTACAACCTGTATAGGATTACTTGGCAAATAAAATATGAATTATTTGTTGGTGATTAAATTAGGTCTCAAACACATCACTAAACAATGACTGAAAAATTAATGGCCATAATAGTAGCCTCATGCAACATGCACTGGCACAGCTATACTCTATCATATGATGGGGTAGTGCCATTCTATACATTCTATGACTACTTGTTACCTAACTTTTCCAATTTTATGACAATTTATTAATTTATTTTGTGTAATGTCAAGCCAGTCCCTGTCTAAAAAGGCGCGAATGGCAATACACAATGCTGTACTAGTTCCTGCGCTGATGTATGGTAGTGAATGTTGGGCATGGCAAAAGAGGCATGAAAGTAGAGTGAATGCAGTGGAAATGAGATCTCTCAGAAGTATATGTAATGTAAGGTTGTGCGACAGAGTGAAAAATAGTGTAATTCGTGAACGTATAGGTGTGAAAGATGACGTAGTGAGCAAGATAGAGAAAGGAAAGTTAGGGTAGTTAGGGAGCATAGAGAGGATGGATGATAGTAAATTGATGAAAGAGATCTATAGAGCCAATGTGGAAGTTAATGTGAGTAGAGGGCGACCACGGAGGACACACCTAGACCAAATAGAGTGTGTGCTCAAAAAGGTTGGCGTCTGAAGTATGAAGAATGAGAGAGCATGTATGAGAAGAATGCTGAATGTAACAGAAGCAAGAGATATTTGTCTGGATCGTACAAAGTGGCGATCTATAGTCTCTGCCTAACCCAATGAGAATAATGGGCGTGAGTATAAGTAAGTTATTAATCACATTTTTATCATGCATTAAATAAACATCAGTGAATGCTTGCTGAATGGCCGTAGTGCTGGCTTAAAATGTCTCTTCTCCTTTCTTCCCACGGATATCGTAAGAGGTGACTAAGAGTATGGGGCTTTTTATGAGGTCATTGGGCGATGCGGTTGGAGACCCACCACTAACAATACTTTATTTCTTATATCTTGTCCCTTATCAACTTCCAAATGTCGCTTAGAAGTTTCTGACTCTAAAGTTTCTGGCTACCCCTTTTTGGGATTTATATGTATGTATGTATGTATGGAAACAGCAGTAAATTTCACAAAAAGTATTTTATATCATCGATTTTAATAAATGACACAACCAAAATAAATAGTGAAATGATTTTGCAAGCCAACATACCGAGAATTTTATTTCTGAAATTAATATTTATATTTACTTTCTAGGGAAAGCAAAAATGGTTTCAAAATGTTGTCGCAAAACTTTACGCTTCGCTAGGGTGAGGAAAAAAGTTGTTGCCTTTTGACAACACTAACAGGGAAAAACGCCGTAGAAGTGAAAAATACATATAAAAATATATACGCAAAGTATTTAGCTGAATGAGAAAAAATATTTAACTACATTGCATTAATAAATGTATGTTCCATTGTTTTATTTTTTGAAACTTTACGATTGGTATTTTAGTTACAAACTTCATAATGATCTTACATTTGCAAATGAGGGTTGATGTTTCAATAATAATTCACTCTGATTCGGTTATAATCTCAAGATCATTTTCAAAAACAACTTTCTTTCACACACATTAAAACTTACCTGTAGCTAACTTATTATAAAATTTTAAAACAGCGGAGTAGTGTAGCGTCCAGTTAAAGATCATAATATGTGTGGCATGTAATTTGAATAGATCTGCTCTGTCGCGGCATCGAATGCACTTGGCTTGCCCGCAGGTGGCGATTAGAAGAGATTGCTTTGGAGATACGGACCGCGGTACGCGTACGCAACTCGCCTCTGCAATTTTAGGACAAAGATTCTGTTCGAAATTCTCATTGGTTTTAAGATATGTTTTTATTTTAGTTTTCGTGTGCTTATGTTGTTATTTTGTGGCGTTTTTGGTTTTATTTCTTCTATAAGTAATATGAGTTTCCTAGGGTCTTCCAAAAGTGTAATATTTTATTTATTTAACCATCAATTGCAATACCATTAATTTTATTATGTTCAGAAAAATGAATTTTATAATAAAATACAAAAAAATTAATATGTTTTTAAATAATAATAACGTTGTTTGCATCGTGCAATTGGTCGAGAATGCAATATGGCTTCTATACACCTACATGTTTTCATATAATCACGGCTATAAATCTAGGAAAAGTAGCCAGAACTTTTGGAAATTTGTTAGACAATTAGTTTTCGCTGGGGGAAGCAAGAAAAATATTTCAAGATCATGCAAAATGGTAATCGATAGTCTCTTCCTAACCCTATAAGTAAGTAGATGTTTTATCATTGATATTATAGAAACCGGTAACCACCAAATTGTCCAGGAATTGAACCACCGATAATTATTAATATTTTATATATATTATCCATCTTCTGTGAAGTTAAATATCTAATGACTCCATTAGTTTATGTACACATATTTATGTCAAGCGATATAAGCAACATCGTATTTTTATATATAACCAACTATAACAATTAAATAATGTCAATCCTTTGTCAAGAGTACAATAAATATTTAATTAAAATTAAAGTTTCACTTCTGCAACTAATGAGTCTATATGCAAGAAAGTCTCCTGATATACAGTGGCAATGCGTTAATATCCGTATAGATAACGGAACACAGCCTCACTGAGTACGCTCGATTGTTCGTTATTTGATCTCTGATAACAATTGAATAAATCGAACTTGCAATATCGCATGAATTTTAATTGGGACCATCTCAACGTACAAGTTACTCTATTGTGTGGGAAAATTGCGCCAGGTTTTAAGCTATAAATAAACATATAGCAATTCTTTTAGCTTTTATTGAGCTTTTTAAGTTAACACTAATTATAGAAAAAACTCTTTTGTTATTAGATCTACGCATAGCATAAACAATATTGACTTAGATGTTGACATATATAGTTCTAGTGCTCATTCTATAAGATCGGCTCTGGTGAATCAGTTCTTCGAAAGTTAATTTGTTTTATGCAATGTAATTTAAGATATATGTTTTTGTTATGTTTTGCTGCTTTGTCCATTTTTTACTTTTGTTTACCACGGTGATGTTAAATTTGTTTTACGTTTAATGTGCGCAAAATGGTTTTTTGTGATTTTATTATTGTATATATTTATCCATATAGATAGTAATATGTGAAAACTTGTTATTGGCATTAAGTTGTATATTTTGTTTTAGCTATTAAGATATTAGGCTGTAAGTTTTCCGAAGAAAATAAAATAATAAAATATCATATGAACTTTCAAAAAATGTTTGATTTCTCTTATGCGAGTACTTCCATTTCAAATCTTTTGCTGGAGTGTTTTTATTTATATTGCAACTAAAATTTAAATGGAAGATATATCTATAAAAAAAATCATTTTGATCTTCATTATAAAGTATTTGCAAGATGTTAAATTCAAATTTAATTTAATTTTGAGGTTAATTTATCATGGTTGTTAACGGTGAGGGAAAACATCGTGAGGAAACCCACATGGCTGAGTTGTACTTAGTCATGTGATAGTGTATTCGTACAAAACGGCGATAGGCCTGCCCCCTATCACGTGAGTACACTGTCCATGCAAAACGTGGGTACTCTGAACACCAGGTGACAAAGTCACGTGATGTTCAGAAGTATTAGTACCTCTGCCAACCCCTTCGGGGATATTCGGCGTGAACGTTTATGTTATGTTATGTTAAATTCAAAGTACTGTTCCAACAATGGTAGTAGTTCTTTAACAAAAAAATAAGATTAATGCTACTCCGAGGGGGTTGGGTAGAGGCACTAATACTTCTGAATATCACATGACATTGTCACAAGGTGTTCAGAGTAACAACCATTTGCTTGAACAGTGTGCTCACGTGATAGAGGGCAAGCCATCGCCGTTTTGTACGAATACACTGTCACATGACAAGGAACATTTTGGCCATGTGGGTTTCCTCACGATATTTTCCCACACCGTTAACAACCATGATAAATTAACCACACACATAACTTCAGAATAGACTGGTGTGGATCCGACCGAGGATTCGAACCCTCATCGTCTGCACGGTAAGCGGTTCTATCCACTGAGCTATCACAGTTGCTAATTAGCATGTTTGTCGATTTACTATGAATGATATAATAATTTTCTCAAAACCAGAAACAAATGGGTCAAAAACTTTATCCGTTCATGTAATCACAAGACTAAGTCAGCTTATGGATATGATTGGGAAAGCTGAACACGTATTACAGGCCATCGTCGACTTGCCTGCAAATACGCAGAGGAAAACATGGCCAACTTTCGCGAAAGTGGAAAAAGTCATTTATCAAGCCAACGCTAAGAACTCTCGACGGGGAAGAACTTTTTGATACACGACACCTTGCCGCTAGATATTAATATTAAACACTTGAAGTTTGAACTAGTGCATTTTCGGGAAACTACACGCACTTATGGTTTTTATACCGTCTTTTAGAAAATTGTGGGGAATTTTCGTTGATATTAAAATATCATTTTTCAAAAAAATGGTTAAATAATATTTTTCTCATTAATTCTTTTGCTTTATTTTTGATTTTTCAAGAACATAAATACCAATATGGGGTAGCTAGAGCTCATCATAATTATATAATTTTTAGCTATTTTTTTTATGTAGAGTGGGAAAAATATTGTAAAGTGTGGCAGAGGGACAAATACTTTTGACCATCAAGTGACATTGTCACCTGGTGTTCAAAATACACATGAGTTTCTTTGACAGTGTGCTCATGTGATAGGGAGCAGCTTGGACTAGTGCATTTTCGGGAAACTACACGCACTTATGGTTTTTATACCGTCTTTTAGAAAATTGTGGGGAATTTTCGTTGATATTAAAATATCATTTTTCAAAAAAATGGTTAAATAATATTTTTCTCATTAATTCTTTTGCTTTATTTTTGATTTTTCAAGAACATAAATACCAATATGGGGTAGCTAGAGCTCATCATAATTATATAATTTTTAGCTATTTTTTTTTATGTAGAGTGGGAAAAATATTGTAAAGTGTGGCAGAGGGACAAATACTTTTGACCATCAAGTGACATTGTCACCTGGTGTTCAAAATACACATGAGTTTCTTTGACAGTGTGCTCATGTGATAGGGAGCAGCTTGGACAGTACACTTACGTGATAGAGGGTAAGATCCTAATGATTAAAGACATTCTAAACCAGGACAACCGTATTTTAGTTAAAATATAATTAAGCTTTTTAAAAGTTTAAATTTTCCAAATCTGTGTAGTAGTGTAGCACTAAACAATTGCTTTGCGCGGGTGAAGGCAACTTAGGGTTTTTGGGCTTTCAAGAGATTTTATTTCTATACATCCACATAGGTTAGTAAAATTGGTCAGATTCGAATTGTACATATCTATTTAAAACCAGATCTGGACCGGATCGAACAAGGCTTTTTCAAATTAGTTGATGAGCAGCAAATCTATAATATAAATGTAGTTACGAATGTTTGGCTAAACCTTAATGAAATTTACGGAAATTGCATTAAAAAGATAATTTAACATAAATATATATTTCCTGACACACAAATATTGTGTATCATATGACGTTAACAAGAGAAATAAATAAAACCTTCTTTTTATTTCAGTAAACATTTCGATTTCCATGTGAATTAAATCATTTACTGCGATACGATATTGTTAACATTCCACCAAGTTTGTTTAACATGTTAATATGAAACAAACTATTTTTTTAAATAATAATAATAATTCTTTAATCAGATTAAAATTGATACATAGTTTACAAGAGTCAGCTGGTCCCAAACTAGGCTCATCGCCTGTATCTCGGGATACAGCTTATTGTTCCTACAATTTATTGTTAAGAAACACGAAAAAGACACATTACAATTATTAACATTGCAAAAATAATTAATTGCATAGACTTAACTATACAATACCTAAAAATACAAAAATCTATGACATTAAAAACTAATAATTATGAATTATAGTTAATCATTTAAACATAATAAAAAGACATTGGTACTCAGTTTGTAATTTCGTAAGTTAAATGAAGATTAAAGTATGTTCCTTTCTGCGTGTATATGTGTGTGCGTGAGTGTGTGTCAGCAGAAAGGGTGAGTAATGTATATTTTAGTGTAATAGTAAATATATAATATAGTTTTATTTGTTCTTATTATGCATAATATATCTCTTAGTAAGTTAAACTAAACTAGTGTTCTTAGTAGATATTCCGTTTCATCATAGTTGATGTTATGTAGCCAATCAAACAAACAAACAAACATCCCTATCTATTCCTTATCAAAAGTGTTCGTAACCTTTGCATCACTTGCTTTAGACCCTTAAACTACTTTATGTGTCGAACAAGAGAATCAAATTATCAACTCCAGCCGACCAACTTAGTGCCCTTTCTGTCTCTTGAAAATAGGACGGAATTTAGTTTCACAAATCCTATTCTTTACTTTCGGTTCTGAAATTCTAAACATTTCCTTAGTTTGTACCGACAAAATGGCTTCGGAAGGTATCTTTATTGGATCGGTTCTTTTACAAAGAATGTAAAGCCAGAATTTAATAAATGGTAAAGGCAAACTAGTTTATTTTTCATTCCCTTTTAATTATTTTTTCTATTTTTATATTAAAATTTTATTTAAAAGTGCTTATATCTTTATCCGAACGCGGTAGCTAAATTCACGGTCAAAAGTAATTGTAATAGTGTGACTTTGAACATTTGGCTTTCAATTTGTCAGTGGTAATTAACTATTTGCTATATTAACAAAACATTACATAAATTTACGTGACAAGGCTCTAAACGCACAAGTGGCGCCATGTGACTTTATTTGTAACTATAGGGGTGGACAAGCGACGGCGGCGGCGGCTAGGCTAGGCGCAGAGTTGGAGGGGTAATAATTCGAGCGCGCCACTTTCTGGCAAGCAGTTCAAGTCAACCGGTTTCTCAGTCGCACCAAAACCATGCTGTAGTCCACACGCGCTCGTTTCGCGATCAACAACGACTACTACTACCGCGATGTAAATATTTAAACAAAAAGTGACCGCTGTTGATCTAAAGTGATAAAAGCCTGCGTTACTGCAGTAGTGTTATGAAACTGGATTACCTGATTGTTGCGGATTCAAATGAACCGATGTGCATAAAACATGTTTCAATTGTTAACTCTTTTATTAGTGACGTTGGGTGTGAATGGAGCTTATGCTCCAAGTGGTGTAAATAGTTGCAATCAAATAGACGAAACACATGAATTTAAAAGTTTCTCGTGTCAAGTACGGACATTGATCACAGATGCTTCTAACTTAGCATCGGCATCAGAAAACACAAAACGTCTCACCGTGGAATGTAATCAGCTGCTTTTATTTGAAAGTTATCTTGAAGCCAACTACTTTCAAAGGTTTACGACTCTGAGTGAACTAAGTTTGAAAAACTGCAAACTTTTAAGGATACCAGGAAATGCTTTCGAGGGATTACGTGATTTAAAAAAGTTGTCGATTCGTTCCAAGAACTTTGACTGGAGTCCAAATAAAAACTTGGAACTTACACATGGAACATTCAATGGGCTTCGAGAGTTGCAGAATTTAGATTTAGGCCAAAATAATATTAAGTCAATACCTTCTGATGTGTTTTGTTCGTTGGACAATCTTCAAGTACTTAATTTGACTCAAAACCGAATAAAATCTGTAGATCGTCTTGGTTTTGGAAAAAAATGTGTTTCAAATATTCAAAGCATAGATTTAAGTAGTAATGAATTAAAATCTCTTACTGAAGACTCTGAAATAATTGAGTTAAAAAGGTTACAAGAATTACGATTACAACACAATAATATAAGTGATATTTCAGGCGAAACCTTCAATGGGCTCATTTCCTTACGAATTCTAAATATATCCTACAATAACTTACAATATCTCCCCGAAGGTACATTTGCGAGCACAAAAGAGTTACGACAAATATATTTAAATAATAACCTACTGTTTGAGCTAGCTAAAGGCGTATTTCATAGGTTAGAGCAGCTGCTTGTGTTGGACCTATCAAACAACCATCTTTCGAGTGCTCATATCGATGGTGGAACGTTTGTTGGACTAATACGCTTAGTCATACTCAATCTTTCCAATAATGCATTGACGCGGATAGATGGTAAAACATTTAAGGATTTATTTTTCCTCCAAATATTAGATTTGCGGAACAACTCTATTGGTTATATAGAAGAAAATACGTTTCTTCCGCTTTACAATCTACACACGTTGAATTTAGCTGAAAACCGACTACATAGTATAGATGAGTATTTATTTAATGGACTGTTTGTATTAAATAAACTAAATCTTAATAATAACTTGTTAATAAACATTGACCCAAAAGCGTTTAAAAATTGTTCCGACTTAAAAGAATTAGATTTGAGTTCAAATCAATTAACGAGTATCCCAGAAGCAATATGGGAGTTGTCTTTATTAAAAACATTAGATTTGGGAGAAAATTCAATTACAGACATAAAAAATGGTTCGTTTAAGAATTTGGATCAATTAACTGGATTGCGACTCATAGATAATGATATAGGGAATTTAACAGCTGCCATGTTCTGGGATTTACCAAGTTTACAAGTTCTTAATCTTGCAAAAAACAAAATACAGGCAGTTGAGCGTGGTGGATTTCAAAGGAATTTTCAGTTAGAAGCTATTAGGTTAGACGGTAACTTCATCACAGATATTAACGGCGTATTTTCATCACTGATGAGTTTGTTATGGCTTAACTTATCGGAAAATCATTTAGTTTGGTTCGATTATGCTTTTATACCACCCAACTTGAAGTGGTTAGATGTGCACGGTAATTTTATCGAGCACCTAGGTAATTACTACAAGCTTCAAAATGAAATCCGTATTAAAACTTTAGACGTCAGCCATAATCGCATTTCAGAATTATCGCCTCTTGCCATTCCAAATAGCGTTGAATTACTATTTATTAATAATAACCACATAGAAAATGTTCAAATCAATACATTCATGGAAAAACGCAATCTTACTAGAGTTGATATTTACGCAAACGAGATATCTAATTTAGATATAAACAGCTTACGGCTGTCCCCTGTGCCGCTTAATAAATCATTGCCAGAGTTCTATATCGGGGGAAATCCGTTTAACTGTGATTGCTCTATGGAATGGTTACCTTTAATAAATAATATGACTGCCACAAGACAGCACCCTAGAGTAATGGACTTGGAGAATGTATTATGTAAAATGACACATGCAAGAGGTGTAACTCATATACCACTCAGTAATTTAAAATCAACGGACTTTCTTTGCCCATATGAAACTCATTGTTTTACATTATGTCACTGCTGCGATTACTTTGCTTGTGATTGTCAAATGACTTGCCCTAATAATTGTTCATGTTATCATGACCCTTCTTGGCACACAAATGTTGTCGATTGTTCAAGCCA